>JADPVV010000055.1:0-16474 GCA_016097615.1 Eucalyptus dawsonii
CAACGATGGGCCGTGTTTTTGTCTGCTATAGCATGAATGTGTCTGTTGTCGTCCGGCTATAGCACCCTATCCTATATCTTAGTACCAAGGAATGAAAAAACAGTGATATACGGGGTCTGTCCCTTTGCTACATCTGAACAACGTAGCAATGCCCTACCAAGTCAGGGCCATTCTGATTGCAATCTGTTGGATCAGCATTGCAAGATGCAAGGGTCAATGCAACTGGTTTTCCTGGCGACCAGCATCCGCAATTGGAAGGGGCACAACCTGCCAGCACAAGCCCTACAAGCCTACTCACTTGCGTGCTGGAGCTTGGGATAGTGTTAGCCTCATCCCTATGAGCCGTTATAGTCGCAAGCTGTGATGATTTCACCGATGTGTCCAGCACTTAGTGCGGAGACGAGATGCTATCGAAAACAGGCAACTGCACCGACCTTTGGTACAAGGCTAGGGATGAGACTGCTCGTATCCAGGGTAAAGGCAGGATCTCAGATCCGAAAACCTTGGGATCTGGACGAACCTCTGGTTCCTCGTCCCCGCGTTGTTCTCATCCATCGCGCGAGTGGAGTGTACACGCAGGGAAGGTACGCCTCCACCTCATGCAGCGCGGCCCGCACAGCATATACAGATGTCGTCCAGGAAGCTGCATGACTGACCGTTGGTCCGTCGCCCGCGACTAGCTGCGTAGAATCTGTCTACACCAAGTTATCGGATCGAAGGCTAGCGACGGGTGCGCACCGTGCTTCTTCTCGTACAGACCGACACAGATTGTGTGAGGGTGACCGTTGTGGCTGCGCCGATATAGCCTTCGGATATCGGGAAGGTGGCGTACGTACTGTTGCTACATGCACATGAGGTCTGAGACGCCCTGCCTGAAAGGCCTCGACTCGGAACACAGATCTTACAAATCGAGTAGCTCCATAAAAGTGTCGCGAACAGGCCCTTAAATGTGTGGTCTATCACCTGCATCGAGGTACGTACCCAGTACCGCAGATAGCTCCTGCTAAGCGGTCAACACTCTTTACCTCGCTTTGGGTATCTGTGACTCGACCTTCACGTGACAGCCATGGCCAACGGCTACCTTGGACATTGCTGATAAGGTGTCTGTCCGTGGCCGGCAGCATCTCGGTGCCTTGCTCCACTCCCACGGCACTGATCAGCAGTAAAGCGGCAGGAGAGGCGCCGATGGCCGTGAGATGCGCTGCCATCCGCTGCCATCCGCATCAGGCCACGCCCCACTTGATATCCACGCATATTGCGACAGCAACCGTTGGAGCAGCCTCGAATCGGAAGATGACCTCTCAACTCACGGGGTACCGGTCACTTCGTCACGCAGTATGGCGTGTAGCCATGAAGGGAGGGGCACATGGAAGTCGTCGGACATCCATGGTAGCTTTAGTCTTTAATGGGAATATTGGTCGTGCGGAGGTGAAGTTGGATGATATAGACGTAGAAGCATAGCGGACCCTCGGCGGAACACCGGTCCTGTCGGCCCCTCCGTTGCTTTTGCCTTCTTTGGTCTTACCCGTCGGAAAATGTAGCCGGCGTCGTAGGATCGCGAGGATGGGCGTAGACAGAAGCGCGGAGCTGTGAGATCCGAGTACTATGTACCACGGTTTTCGAGACTGGCCCCAGCCAGTCGAGTTGATGAGACCTGACAAAAGACAGTGGATGCTTCCCGGGATTCTGCTAAGCGAAATTTAGCCGCTGCTAGCAGGGGGCGAAAGCCAAATTGCCACGCGTCACTGCTACTATACTAGTAGTAGAGGCTGGCGTGGCTGGGCTCGAGGATACATACTAGTAGTAGACTGCGTGAGAATTAATGTTGAAGTCATCGACCAATCAGCGATACCTTTCATGGTCTACAAAAGCGGGAGATAGAGCGTGAAATCTTAACTTCGTGTCCAAGTGCGCTGAGTCAGACTCCCGTGAGAGATATTTGACCAATCGACAATGCTGGCTGGCTGGCTACAGTGCGCCTCAGCTACAAATTTCACACGAACAGTAGGAGGTTTGAGTAGTCATCGCTAAGGTGGGCGCTGATGGTGGTGGTCTAGACTAGCCACCAGCACCGCCTTAAGTCCATGCATCTCTCTCACGAACGCTGCGCATCAAGATGTGTGGTATTGGATCGTTCTCAGTCTGTCGCCCATGTGTTGTGAGTCGAGCAAATTCTGAGGCGCACGGGCTCGGCGTTGTAGTGTTTCCAGAGCTCGTTCCATTCGAGATCCAAACTCACATCCACTCCTACGTATCCTCGACCTGCCTATCGTCCATCTCTCGACTGTGTGCAGGCAGAGCGCTCACGACAGTTCCAGTATGCTGCTTTTCGGGAGTATTTCCATCTCGCAATACCAAATCTCACCATTCCAGTCTACTGCACCATCAGCCGCCGCTCCGTCTCAACCGCCAGCGCACGCTGCATGATGGACAGCCCAATCGGCATTATGAGGCCGCCACGAGCGGCCAACCGACTGCCGAAGCTTCAAGTGAGAAAGGCACGGTATTCGGAGAGTCGCTGGCAATAGCGGCGAGCTCGTAGGTATTGCAGTAGTTTTGCATGACTACTTCCACGTACGGGAGAAGTTGACCACCATTCTCCCTTTCCTCTCAATACTCCTATGCAGGATCATACTCCTCTTGCATTGTATACAGTATGCTTGTTTCTGCAGCAATCCAGCTGACTTGTGTACACCGGTTACATCCTTAGCATCTCGGGCACCGGGTACTCCTGGACTGGCGTAGATGGTTGGGCTCATGGCAACAGCGATGATATCGGCCGACGTAGAAGCCTCGTGTGCCATATGTGGGGCTCCGCCGTTTCCAGAATGTCCGCATGAAGGGCAGCGACTGGAGATTGCCATCGATCAGGCTCAGGCGCGGTGGGCGGGCATGCGGGCTATACGGTGTGTCGCAAGCCAATGTATACTCGCCTCAAGCTGAGAACCCAAATGCTGATAGCGCGACTCGTTGTACGGCAGAGAATGGGTGCTCAATCACGCCCGCAACCAAGTCATAGCCACCTTCCACCAACTCCGCGCTGCAAGATATCAGCAGCACCTAGCCTACCTCCAGACTCTCCCTTGCTTTACGCTCTACCAGCGCTGGCAGGGCAATCCTCCGATCCACCCATCCCAGCTGCATGTCCTCACCGCACAGATCCAGCAAGCTACCAATGCCTTCAAAGCCGGTGTAGATGAAGACTGGCGGAGAAGCTGTCTGAGATACCCAGAGGTGCTGGACTACTACTTCAGTCTCGTGGAGGTAACGTTCCCATCTGAGAAGGACCCAGCACTCATGGATCCCAGATTCGGAGCGCTGGTGAGGGATGTACGCCGCGTGAAAGGTGCGAAGGGAAGCGTAGATGCTGGGAGCTCAAAGGAGCATAGAAAGAAAGAGCGGCGGCGTAGTCGTGGGAGGACACCGCCGCCAACAGCGCCCATGCCGGGTAGCTACAGATGAGGAGAATTATACGGATGCATGGTTCTCGAAATGAGGGTCTGCATGAGAAGTGTTGCCGCAACTAGAGGCGCGGCCATATACCTACAGCGATCGACAGCACGAGACGCTCAATACGTGTACAGGCGATGTGGCAAGGCGCGCCGAGTACTTCGGCTCTTTCTAAAGTGTTTTGGGCCACATGGCATTTGAACACGCTCATTGCGTACGCAATCCTGATCAATAGTATCAGGTGTGGCACAATATTTTATACAGATCGCGCCCAACTGCGGGACCCAGCTGCCGTCTATGTGGATACAATATGGACAAGAAGGTCTCTCTTCGCAAACAAACAACGCCACCAAGCCTGTTCTATCGATCGTATCTCATCATCAATCCTCACATTCCTCATCAACGACGCGCAGTCTACCGGCCTTCCTTTGCAATGTTCCGGTACTTCTTTGCGCCGCGAGCCAGCGATCGAGCTGCGAAACCGTACTATAGGATGTCTCACGAGTCAGCGTCTGCCATTATCACCATGGATTACTAGGGCACATGCATGTCTGAGACATTTCCATGATCAGGGTAAAGCTTATTGCGGCCGTAACGGAAAGCCGCAAGGGATCGAGGAAGAGGGGAAGGAATTCCACATACCTCTTATCAGGCAAAGAGTTCTCAATGGCGTTTTCGAGTGGGCTCTGCTCGAACCCATTGCTTCGGTCGCGAGTGGGATATGGTGGTGGGAGCTGGCTCAAGGAAACACGCACTAGTCAATACATGCTCCCTTCTCTATCATACAAGTCCAAGACCTCGTCCAACGTGTTGCTGCGGCCGTGATTGGCAGCTGAACGTGGAGAGGACGGGACGTAAACGGTCGCGGGGAGGTACTGGATGAGGCTCACCTGAACCACGGGACTCGCTTGCGCTTGCGCGATCTGCACTTCCTGGGCGCTGTAGATGGAGTCGTTGTCTCCTTCGCCTTCTCTATATTCGTCGCCTTCAACGTCGGCCTCTTCTTCGCCGATTGGGGGCTCCCGGACGGACGGGTGTGGGATAGTGGGTCGTAGACGCTGCTGAGCTGCCGCCACTTCCATCTGGTATTCCAGTTCCTTTTCCACTTTGGCTCCTCCCCTTCCGGCACCTCTAGCTCATACGCCTCGTTGAGTGTGGTTCCGGACTGTCGAGAGAGACCCTTCTCTGTGGGAGTCAAGTAAGTAAGCGCAGAATCGTGCGGTGCCGAAGAAAGCTCCGCTGGTCTCGCGCCAACGTTGGCGCTGGCCGCAAACTTCGCTAAGTCGTCCGCGCTGTACATCTCCGGATGCTGCACCATGTGATTGTTACCAATGTACGTCCAGAATCGGTTCGTTCGTTGTTTGATGCTGCTGCCGCCGCCGCTCTGTTGCTGCGAGATGAGATCCGCCAGCGACATTTTCGGCCTTCCGGTAGTTGACACGAAAGGCGAGATCCTAGACTGTGTCTCGTGCCAAGACTCTTCACTGCTGTTGCTTCTGGGTGTGGCTTCCCGAGGCCCGTTTAGACTAATGGATTCGGCATCAGACGACCTCCTCAGGTGACGTGATGATGAAGTGCGAAGATGCGACTCCATACTGGCGCGAGCTGGCCCAGGCCTTCTGGGCTTCGCGTCCTCATTACTACCCGCGGGCGCCAGAAGCACCCTTGGAAAGCCAGATATAGGGAATCCGTCCGGTTCGAGACCGTCGTGGGCGGTGAGGAACAAGCTAAGCGACGTAGCTTTCGACTCATCTCGTAGCGGAATGTAGATATTGGGAATGCCAAAGACTGCGTTGTCTATCATAGCACGCATGACATCGATCGTGATTGGAATCTTGTAGGCGAGGTGGTTATGGTCTTGGTCTGGCTTGAGAAGGAAGTAGGGCGCGAAGTCGTCCTGCATGCGATCTTGCAGAATCCTACCAAGAGCACACATTTCCATACTGCCGTCCTCAAATCTGCAGCAGATGGCTGCCATGCAGACTTGTTCACTCTTCTCGGCCGTAGCTTTAGCTTGCAGGTCCAGGTAAAACGACGAAGCTACCAGCCGGTGAGCTACGTTGGTAAGCGCTGCCTGCCGGTGAGGCGTCTGTAGCCGCCTTCTGACATTGGCTTGTAGCGCGTCGATGTCGTTCTTGCTGTCTTGGGCAGGTGGTTCTTTGTCAAGGTCCGGATTGAATCTGATGTATCTCCTACCTTTGGCTTCTGACTTCTCCCGGACAGCGTACGACCGAAAGTCTGTCCATGCTAACTCCGCGTCGAGCACGTCGTCCATCCGCTTCGACCGCCATTTGCCAGCGGGCTTTGCGAGCTTCTAATGCTGTTTGGCCGGGCTGAGGGATGATGGAATCTGCCGTCTTATCTTCTCTGGGCCGGTCCGACAGTCTCTGGAGAATGTTGATCCTGTTTTGACCTGTGCCAAGCGAGAGGAAGAGATCAGGCTCGCCAACGTCCGGCCAGATGAGTCTGCGCTCCCTGTCTGCAATGAAAGATGGGTTGGGACAGCGAAGACCGCCGTCGAGGTATGTCTTCGCATGAAAGTTGAAGGGACGGAAGAAGTTTGGAGTCGCCAGCGCCGCCGCCACGCTTTCCCAGATCTTCAACTCCATGTCTGGCTCATGAGGCCGTTCGAAGGAGTATGCCGGCAAAAGATCTTCGGGCCGCCGGTAGCTGGCAAGCAGTATCGACTCACGTCCAGTCACGCTTGTGGTGGTCATTGCCACTCGAGCGCCATCGCGAAGCTTGTGGTTTGAGCCAAACAAGTCGTCATCCTCGCTGAACGCTGTTTTCAGCGCGCCGTGAAGCGGCTTGGTCTTGTACCGCGGTCCACTGCCGAAGACCTTTGCGAGCTGACTCACTATGGGGATTCCCTTCATGCGTGGCGTGTAAGCATGATCGCAGAGAGCGAAGAACATGTCGATGCACGAGTCCACTGTCCGGTCCTTCATCGAGAGTGCAGCGCCAAGCAAACCGCCCGTTCCGGTCCCAACAATCAGGTCGAAGAAGCACTGAATTGGAAGGTATCCGCCGATGGACTGTTCAATAGCTCGCAAGACTTCCAATTGAACGATACCTCTGATGCCGCCTCCGTCGAGAGAGAGGATGCGCACGCCAGCTCCAGCAGGCTTGAACCGGATCAAAGCCGGCTTGGTCCACTTGGTGGCCTCCGTATGTAACGGACAGCACGTGAGCGCCACGCCAGTATTCGCCTGCTTGCCGTAGGCTTTAATGCAGGCAGTGCACAGGACATGGCCACACGGAAGCGGATGCTCCGGCACGTCCATCAGACACGAAAAGCATGTGGCGTGGCTGCAGATCGAAGTTGCCGGCCCAGCAGCTTCGAAAACTGGTTGAGGTACTCAATATGTAGATCAAGAGCAATCCTCTCCTCCGGGACGGCCTGGGCATCCTCGACCTGGAGGCTTGCTCCAGCTCGTATGAGAAGTCTCGGTGGATACCCTCTATTGCAGACCTCAATTGCGCCTTCCACTGCTGCGGGAAGCTAGGCGAGAAAGCAGAGATGTAATCGCCAGCAGCGATGATACCCTTCTCATCCTGGTGGCCTTTCGTTTGATGGCGAGCCTTGACCAATTGGCACTGCCGAGTGCCGTCCGCGCTGAAGTATGAGCAAGGGTAGTGGAGCTCAAGATACTCGCCCATGGCGTAGTCAAAGAACTTCTCGTAATTCGTGAACAGCTCGTCGACACGCCCCTTGCGGAACCTCGCGCAGTCCAGCAACACGCAAGAGGCGAGCATTACACTCAGCTTCTCGAACATCCAGGCCACTTTATCCGGCTTGTGGCTTGTCTGCTGAGAGCTGATTGTTGTGCAGAGCTGGAGGATGTGCCCGCCAAAGTCGTTTGGGATCGGATTGCGCAGGAGGAGATTTGCATGAAGTTGAAAGGAACATTAAGGTGCGTCGTGAAGTGATCAAAGCCACTCTGAAGGTAAACGTTCAATTCGTCGGCATTCGTAAGCATGCGAGCTCGCCGCTTCGTCCGGAAAGAGTCCTCGCAGTTGCTCTTGATGGTGTCATGCAGCTTGCCGATCTGCTCGTTGATGAGCATATAGCGCGGCTTACTGGGTATACGGACCACCTTGAACGAGCTGTAATACCGGAGGATCAAGTCTTCGACGGTATAGATGTGCTTGCCAAGAGACCTCCAGTGTTCGGCTAGCTCACGAAACTTCGGGACACCTTCCACGTAATCGAGAGCGCCCTTCACGGATGAGAGAAGGCTTTGAGTGGCGTAGTTGGTGTCCCACTCATTCTCGTCCACTGACGGATCCGTACTGTTCAGCGCGACCACACAATGTGGTAAGGCCGGCTGATTGATAGACTTCTCGAGCGCTGCTACACCCCAATCGAGTAGCTTGGTCAAGACGGCGGATTGGAACGTCTTGGGGTTTCGCAAGACAAACACCACGCAGTCCGAGAAAGTATACAGCAGACGTGGGTATAGTGCAGTGACTGCATACTCTCTTTGACGCGCTTCTTCAGTTGTTGCCCACTCTATTGGCCTCTGGTGCACATTGTTGAGCTTGGACATGTCGTCTTTCGAAGGATCAGAACGTGCTCGCCGCCTTGATCGAGCACCTAGAGGCGTTCGCTCTCCTCCTTCAAAGCCTTCGCAGTCGGCATACAGCATCGGTAGCTGCTCGGCGTGCGTAGCCGGGTCCGCATACAGATGCACATCTCCCGAAGTAGGTAGCGCATCGTTGACTATACTGCCTACGACAGGCGAAGGAAAGAGTGACTTCATCTCGGCACTGCTCGCAGCATCCACATCATGTTCGACAAGCATCTTGATCAGTGTTGACTTTCCGGCATTCGTGATTCCAATGAAGGATACGATCTGAGGATACCTGTTTGCCATGCTTTCAATTGGCGAGATGCTCGCCATGAGCGAGGCATACCGGCCATAGTCCTCGAAGTTTGGGCGACCAGTGTAGTCTTTCGCCACGCCGAACCACTTCGTGGCTTCGTCGTCTTCGTGGAGTTTCTGAATCTCGTCTGCTTGACGCGTTGGATGTAGTATAGCCTTCAGCCTCCGGACAACCAGTGGGTTAGTCTTCTCGTGTGGCACTCCATCTCGACCTTCTTCTTAGGCCTGTGAGGCCCTTGTCGTGGCCAGCAGTCACTATAGAAGCAAGCCGAGTGAGCCCCAGAACGTGACTCTGTTAGACGAGCGTGTAATCAACATACCTGCAATACGAACTATCGCAGTCCACACAATGCCAGATCGGCAATTCAGGCGTACCGCACCGATCGTCCTCACACTCGTCAGCGGGTGCAGCGCTACTAACAGATCCCGAGTCCTCGTCGTCGTCGTTGTCGTAGTCCTGCGGGTCCCGAGGCATAGGCGGTAACGCCTGAAGCTCTTTGCTCATGTCTCGAGTCAGGCGCTTCAGCGCATTGGCGGCGGTACTCCGCCGCTCGCGTTTCTCCTCCAGCTTGCGGGTGACTAAGGATATGCCTGCAATCAATGCCAACAGATAGATGCGATGATCCTAGTAGTGGGGCCGGGGGCGACGCAGTCAAGCTGATGCTAGGCCACGCTAGCTTCAGGCATCGAGTACTAATTTATACTGTATAAGAATATGAACGAAGGATGCCACACCGGCGTAGTACTTACAAATCCAGTGATCTGTAGAAGAGCGAGGAGTTTGCACCCCTGGCCGCTCACATAAGGCTGGAGTAGAAGGTTAGAGTAGATCGACGCCTGGGCCCTTCATCAAACGGCAGACTGGGATGGTATAAATTCTATTTGGAGGCCCCACGTCGCGCGCATGCCTGTCAAACTAACACAACAATTTGACAGGACATGCCGCAGACTTGCGCATTGTGGCTGCCATCCAGGTGAGGTTCTCGACATTCATGCTGAACAAGGCAGTACTGTGGGATTCGGCACACGGGAGGCAGAGCGACCAACTCCAACCACCGCCAACGATGATCTGCAAATCCAAATCGGGAACGGCACATGGATCTCGGGGTAAAGCTTAAACGGGGGCTAAATGCAATACGGTAAGTCCTCCTTCTATTCCAAGTTTGACATCAGTTCGCACCAAGATGTATTCCGAAATCACCCATGACCGTGAACAAGCGCGCGCCTCTCAAAGAAAACATGTCCTCGAAGAGACTCTACAGAGTCTTTTCCTTTTCATCCCCCACAGACTGAAGGTCGAGGCAATCGGTCGTTACGCAAGGATCTCAGCCTCACACTAGCCGCAAGACACGTTCGTGGGAAGAAAGCCAGCTCCGGAGTATGCTTCTTCACGGACACAGAGGGGACAGTTTTCTCAAGCTGTCGCGATAAGATCATTTTGCCCTATGAGATGTGGGCAGAAACTCGTCCCTCCTTCTCGAGCTACCGTTCTCTGCAGTGGCCCTCCAAACATCTCTTCCTCGTAGGTACCCACTGTTTGAACTTTCGAGCTTACAGACAGCACGCCGAAAAGCCCACCATTAAAGAGGATCCGATCGCCCATAGACCCCAAGCAACCTCAATCATCTCGTCTTCCACGTCTGGGTAAAATCTGAAATGCTGCCACCATTGGCCTCCATGCGCCTTCCGAGCGTCCAAAAACTCGAAAAGCACTATCAGCATACAGGCGACCTCAGTCGTCCAAGGGATCATGAAAAGCCACGGTAGGTCAGGGGTGTCGCAGAAGAGGTAGACCAGGATTATCGTCATCACGACCACGTTCGCCACCGTCAACGTCGCAGGAATCCCGGCGATGTCGTCGTCCTCGACGAAGAGTTCCCTGATACACTGCGGGCAACGTCTGTTCCCGCGCTTTACGAGCCATTCTTCGATGCATTCCTTGCAGAAGACGTGCTTGCAAGACAGCTTTCTCGGCTTCGTGGGCTGATCGCGACAGATGATGCAATCATCATGGTCCAGTGTCGTACATCGTTTCGGGACTTTCTTGGGCCATGATGTGAAGAAAGATGCTCGAGTGGGCAGCTTGTCGCAGGTAAGCTGGTCGTGCTGGGCAAGTGCGGAGAGGCCGTAGTAAGCGACTGCCACCAAGGCCACACATAGTGGTAATCTGGTACCGAGGTGAAGGAGGGATCCCAGCAGGGCCGTGCCGAAAGCTGGGCTTCGCAGATAGCGGAGAGGGGCGGAGGCGGAGGATGCAACGGCTTGGCGGATACAGCTGATCATTGCGATGGAGGATTCGTGAGGTGTCGTGTGCTTCAGCAGCTCTCCTTTACCGCCAACCACGACCCAGAAGTATTCGGGTTGAGATGCTTCAGTTCAAGTGCGATGCTGGTGTGTGTCGTGAATCTCGCTGTCGTCTTAGAGCTGGTGTAAGCAAGAGGAGCTGGTAAAGAGAAGACTCTCCATGTTACAAAGCGCTCGCAAGTTCTAATACGCACCGAGTGACTCACGCGCAAAAGTGAAGACAGTCGAAGACAGTCGGAGACAGCTCCAGGGGTACCTTGAAACACACTGCAAGAAGGTGTCGGCTTCCTCCGTCATAAGTTCCTGAAAGCAACCAAAACAACATACTTCCCAGATGCGCCATACGCCGAAGTGGAACATCTCTCACCACCAGACATGCGAGAACACAGGACCGTCGGACGGAACACGAGAAAGCTACAGTCATGGCCGACAAAGCGTGTTTATGTTTCGTCTACAGATGCGGTACTCTGCCACTAGCCAGCCCCAAGTTGACAATACTTACCAATCCTTCCCCCAGGATCAGCCCGGAGGCAAGGACAATCATAGGCGTCTCCTCCTTCTCTTCCAACCCGTCCACCACCACGCCAACAGCCCACCGGCCGTTCTCGCTAACGTGAAGGAAGGCGTGTTGTACATCCCGACCGCCACCGCGATACCGCCAGGGACATACGGCACCCATGCAGCACCCTTACCGCCATCCGCTCGCTGGCGGCTATTACCATAGATCCGCAGAGCAGTGAGTAGGGCCCAGAGAGGGCGGCACCAGCAGCGAATTCTGGTGTCCGCGGCGGCAGGCCCTTGCCCGTGACTAGACGTGCGGTGAAGATCCAGACATAGGCTGTAGGCACTTGAAACAGCCCACCCGGTATCTCGTACACGCGCGTATAAAGTTTGTACACGGTCGCCGAGACGACAGCTCCAACAGCGCTCCCGATCAGTTGGCCGTAGAATTGCGCCTTTGGTGAAGCGCCGAGGAGGTGACCAGTCTTGAGGTCCTGCAGGAGATCACCTGCCTGCAATGCCCCAGACTCTGATATGGCGCCCGCGATGAGGTTGATGGTCACGGCGTTTTTACTTCCAGGAGGAGTGACAAGCGCGAAGATGAGTTGCGTGAGTTTCGAAATTCCGGAGACGGGATTGAGATCTGTCTCGCCTAGTGCTCGGACGCCCATGATGCTAAGCAGCAAGGCTAGGATAAGAGCGAGGATCGTCAGACCGACGGGTATGATGCCGCTGAAGCTGTATTGGACCGCGAAGATGCAGAAGATGATGGACAAAACCAAACCGATGAGAGTGGTGCGAATGCCGATGAGGTGCTCGGGCGGCGCGTCGTACTCCTTCTCGCCGTCAACAGGATTGATCGTAGAAGTGGACTTTGAGTTGTTGGTATTAGGATGTTCTGATAGATTGACCGGGGAGTAGCCGCGCATTGGGTGTGTAAGACTCTGGAGATGGCCTCGAATGCCCTTCTGTTTGATGCTGCGCACGAGACCTGGCCCATAAGTGCGTGTGTACCATATCGTTGGTTTCAAGACCAGCCAACCAAGGCTGACTATGGCGTCTGCCAACATGATCGCGAGTGAGACCCAGACGATCCAGCCTTTGGATCCAGTGTTCCAGTCTCCCACATCTCCTGAAGCCCAGCCTTGGTCCTTCGCAATAGGCGAAAGCACGGCCCAGCCGATGAGAGCACCCAGAAGCATGTGGATGGTGGTCGCTGGTCCCATGATGATGCCCTGCCCGACGTATGCAGGGCTCGGGTTTAGGTTCCAAAGCCAAGTGTTTGCCAGGTAAGCGCCAAAGATTGGGATGCTGTGCAGTTGAGGGATGAAGTAGGAAGCGAGAGTCTAGACATAGCTCGCATCAGCACACGGACACGAAGATATGTTTTGAATGGAGTACGTACATATGTTCCGCTGGCCGCAAAGGCGACGGTAAGCAGATGGATCTGGTTCTGCCAGTTCCGTTTCAGCGCATCGTCCCTACTGCCAGCGCGGTCCTCTAATTCCGAGCTTTGACGCTCTGCAGGTGATGTATCGCCCATCAAGGCCTGACTTTCTTCATCGCCGTCGCCTTCCTGTCTCGAATGCTTCCTGTGCCGCGTCTCGCTCCCTGAATGGCTCCTTCAGCTCCCGTCTTCTCTCCGCCGTGCAGTACACCAATCATGAGAGCAGTCGCCGTGCCAGACGGGAACTTCAGCTTCTCTCGTACAATGACTTCCTCCTCAGCGGCACGGCGAACATGACTCCGAAGAAGCAGATGCCCAGAGCCCACAGTACCAGCCTGTCCAGCGGTAGGCGCAGCTCCTCCTCCTCTTTCGCCGCTGCAAGAGCGGCATCATGTCCGCACTGCTCGACGTGGATTCAGGTGTCTCTGAAGGCTCCAGCAGGTATTCCAATGCAGGTATGACGCCCACAAAGCCGCAGCCCAATGGCATGGTACCCACGGAGCCCGCAACTGTCTGGACCAGCACATTCTCTACCTCAGAGAAGCTCTCACCCCAACCCCATTCCGCCATACGTCCACCTATGTGTGCAGTAAGCGCTGCCAGGCCTTTGAAGTACGCAAAACCAATCAATGCGCTTGGCATAGCCATGCCTGAGATCCATCCTGTTTGTAGGCCAAAATACGTATTGCTGAACGCAATGAGCACACCGATAACCAGTCCTACTAACAGTGCCCTGATGGTAAATTGAGGCTGTTCAGATCGCTTCTCCAGGAACTCTGGGTCAGGCTCCTGGCCGATAGGCTCTACCGCAATGCTCCGCGAGGTCTCGTGCCCAAGCTCTTGATACTCGTCTTCTGGATCAGCGTGGCCAGCCTCGGATTCGCCCCTGTCCGGCGCCATGTCGTACTAGGCTGCTCCAACATTAACAGGATATGAGGTGCGCAAACGCGACAACGGGAGCAGGAACCTCGAGTGGCCTACGATGCAATACTCAAGCGCGACAGTAGATTGCTCTGACGTGCTTGCCGCGGCTCCAGCTCCGCAAGTCTGCCGGCGAAACGGCTTTTATCTCCGATGCACTATTTTTCGCCTAGCAAAACCTATCCTATTCGTCAAACGACATCGTGCCTGCTCTTTTCGGCAGCCAATATAACACCCAAGGCATGCCGGAGAATCTTCCTGCTGGATGGCGGGTCAGTAATAGCACTGGCAGCCAGCTGCGCCAGCTCAGCAGCATTTCGAAAATGAAGACGAAGAAATTGCGGAGGATGAAGGACTTGAAGCGGAGGATCTAAGACCTGACTCGCCAGGATGGGAAGATGCTGAAGATGACACTGAAGAACAGAGTGTCAAGTGTCTTTTCTGCGACGACCATTTGTCATCGTTTCAGGCTTTCGAGGAGCATACTGGTAAAGCTCATCAATTCAGCCTTCGTGACGTTTGCAAAGCGAATAGTATGTCCAATCACTCTCAATCCAATAGTTTGGAGACATGCTGACAACGATCTAGACCTCGACTTCTATGGCATTGTCAAATTGATCAACTACGTTCGAACGGCAGTCCGTGAAGGGCACAACATGCCTGACTGCCAGAACAAGGCTCTGTGGGAAGACGACAAGTTCCTCAAGCCAGCGATGGAGGACGATGCGCTGATCACCTGTCTCTACGATACTGATCTGCTCGCCACGGAGGACTCGCCAGCCGAGTATCAAGCCGATGGCCAGGGCAGTGGCTCAGGTCACAAGGAAGCTGCACAACGAGCGTTGGCATAGCCAGGCTGAAAAGCTTGATGTTATGGCTTCTGTCTTCGCGGGCATCTCGAGACGATGAACCGACTTTAAAGTCAGTCTTACCAATGTTGGCCGTTCAGGGATGGCCCAAGTTATGGCTTTCATATGTGCCGAGCTCGAAGTTGGGGACTGTGAGGTGTCAGAGGCGCCAACAATTATCGAAGGCAATACTGCGTACGAGTATACCAGCGGTCTGTGGTGCATCGGCCCCTGGAACCAGCGGCACAGTAAACATGGGTGCGCATACCGCTTTGGTAACCGGGAAACAGAGATTCAATGGAACACGGTATGCAGGTAGTCATTGATCGTTGGGTATTAGCGAAACCCACAACTCAATAAGCACGCCTCCTCAGCTTGAACAAGGAACAAAGGCAATGAGATCGTTGGATCGAGAAAGGCTTTTCTTCCCGTTTCGCGCTTTTGCAGCTGCTTGGACCTCATATCTCACCAAACCCCGCGTTGTGCTGTGCCGTCTTTGGGCTGCAACCGAGACGCCATCGAGCACATCGAGATCTCATTGGAAATTTTTAGCGAACATTATCGCAACATGCCTGGCTAACGCCAGTGCGCTATGCACGTGAGCATGCAGGCGATCAGTGCGCGACATTTCAGCTTGCCGCATCAGGCACCATAATATGCAGCTGAAGTCTGGGGCCGGAGGGGCGGCATTAGCCCAGCCATTATCTTGCTGTATTCGCGCTGTAAAGATTACCTGTCCTATTCAGATCAAGAACCAATGTCAAGATACCCGATCGACTTGGCAATGGGTCTCTCGGACAATGTGGCCGTTGTGGCCTCTAGTGGTATCGCTGATCGCCTCATCATTGCGCTGCTGCAGATGATCGGGCAGTTCTTTGGCACGGCTGAAGGCTACCGGAGATGTGCAGAGCCGGTCCTCGGGCCATGGCATCGACTGCGATGGCGACACTGGATCTGGACAGAATTTCGATACGAGACTCATTTCATCACTCCGAAGATTGCACTATACTCACCGCTGGAGCTTCAAGATTGGCAGGAAGGACAGGCTCTCAGCTGAAAGACGCCAATCATGCGGATCCACTGACACCGCAAGCCTGGACCGCCTTTGCAACTCATGGGAAGGAAGCCGCGATGATGGAGGCTCGCGAGGTGTTGGGAGCCACCTTGAGAGCCGAAACTGTGACTTCGCCCATGCCTTCTAAGAGCGTCGACGCTCATCGCAAGAAGAAACTTGGTGATTTCAACGGCGCCAGAGCCGCGAACGCCGACGAAGAGAAAGTACCAGAGCATTGTCGGACATCGTATGCTCCAGTCTCCGCCAAAGCGAGTGGGCTCGGTTGCTTTGCCGACGGAGAACAAGTCATCGTGGCTAGTGCTTTTGCACGGGCTGAACGCTACCTACGCTTCGTACTACGCTCCCGTATTACCAGACTCGAGATGGTACAATGAGCAGCTATTGCCTCCATGCCACTCTCGCGGACTATGACGTGTTGGTGAGTAGCGAACTGAACAGCCAAGTTGAGACAGAGGTAGCAGTACACTTCACTGAATGGTCTTGGGACACTATGCCCAGCGACATCGTCACGCCACTCGCGACTACGACGCTTGGTGCCATAGTGATATTCGCGCTGAGAATGGGCATGCAGTGGCGCTACTTGAGCTTGACGGATCGTGTCCTCCTTGCCGACGGCAACGGATATAGCATAAGCTTCACGGAGGTCCAAGCCTTGGGCTGGATGGCGCGATTGAGTAAAACGAAGGGCTCACGTTTCGACTTCGAAATCCCGAAACTCATACCAAGTCGGGCAGTCGACAAGATGATGTGCGGCATCCTTCCTGGCGCACGCTGGCTTGTGGACAAAGATATTCCCTTGCGTCTCCGACGACCGCAAGATCGGTGTGATTCCGCAAATTTACCGACTCATAGCAGACGGTGATCGGCTCCAGAAGCTTCGTCAAATGAAGCTGCACATCGAGCCGCCGCCTACCAAGCCGCCGCACATCGAGCCGCTGCACAACGAGCCGCCGCACGAGCAGAGCCGCCGCAAATCGAGCCGCCACACGGAGCCGCTGCACACTGAGCCGGACGATGAGTGCATCACTTTCATCTGCGAGTT
>JADPVV010000054.1:0-16495 GCA_016097615.1 Eucalyptus dawsonii
GTCTATCTTCGAGACCTCCCAAGACTTCTTCGACTGCGCGTTTCTGACCTTGGAACAAGTGCGAGAGATCAAGCAGCTCGGAGGCAAGTCATCGAGAATGGTGGCCGCCAAGCATAACGGGTGCTGGCGAGCTGACTCAACGCCGAGAAGCTCAGAAGTTGGTAGAGTGGCATTCCACAGCTGGCTGAATCCAAGTCCGTGTCGCACGTGGTACTCTAGCGGCCGGTGAAAAGTGAAAGAGGAGCAAGACGAGTAAGAGTTCCAAATCGCCAGCTCGTGTTTGCGCAAGCGGCTCCATTCCGCGTTGCAGCACGGATGTCTCACGTGATCGCATCCTTATCGTTTATCGGCGCATCAGTTTCGTGTTCCGCACGTCGTCACCGCCGCATCACCGAGTCGTACCGCGAGAACGCAATGGAGACCTTCGCAACGTCGCCGTCGATTCGAAGGCCATGCACCTTCGATAGCAGCCATGGCTCCCAAGACAGCGATCATCAGCGGCGGTGCCAGAGGTATTGGACGATGCCTGACCAGAAGGTTTTGCGAGCTCGGATACCGCGTGGTGGCATTGGACGTGGACGAGGACGAGCTCAACCACGCAGTCCACGTACATCTCAAGCAGTACACCGACGCTGGCTTTCTGAGCTCGGCCGTCTGCGATTTGCGGGACCCACAAGACATCTACAAGCAAGTCGACGAGGCAGCCAAGTTCCTGGACGGAAGGATAGACGTCCTGGTGAACAACGGCGCGATTGCAAGCCCTTTCTGGAAAGATGGCAAAACGATGGCGGATCGCGACACTCTGAGCGAGTGGCAGGCGTGAGTGGTGATCAGTACATGTGATGGCGTGCGTGCTGACCCAACCGCGCGTAGATACGTGGAGACGAATCTGACGGGACCCTTCGTCATGTCTCAGGCCTGCATTCCCTACATGAAGATCGACAACGCTGGGGAACGCGCGGTGGAGAACGACGAGGCGAGCAATGCCGGCCCATGCATCATCCACATCGGTTCGTTCAGAGCGCTGCAGTCTGACGCAAACCAGGAAGGGTAAGCCGACTTCACGAAGCACCTCATCATGGCTCGCACACGCTTGGCTTGAGGCATGAGTCCGAAAGGTGCTGACGGTAGTTCAAAGGTACGCCTCGACAAAGTCTGGCCAGCTCGGCCTCATGCACAGCATGGCCATCTCACTCCAACCACTGGGCATCCGTGTGAATCTGGTCGCGCCCGGCCGCGTGAAGGCCGCTCATGAGAGCAAAGAAGGCGACGAAAACGGTACTTCCTGGTTCGAGCAGAACGGGGAGAAAGACGTAAAGGACCACCCCACAAATCGCGCCGGACGACCCAAGGACATCGCTGATGCCACAGAGTACCTGGTGAACGCTGGGTTCGTGACTGGGCAGGATGTCACGGTGGACGGCGGTGCGATGAAGAAGAAGAGCTGAAAGGCGCTGCTCGTGTACCTCAGCGCTTGCGCTTTGCTGCAGTAGTGAGGCCGGCAGAGTCTGAGGTTTAGACTATAGAAATACAAAAGACCGAGCCCTGGCTCTTCTCTTCTCTACGCTCTCTTACCCATGCTCCTTCACCGCACCAGCCCGGCAGCCCACCAGGCGCAGGAACGTCACTCTCCATCTCAGTCTGGAGTAGCTGTCGCAGGCGACGATGGACAAGGAAGTTTGAGCTTGGCCGGCTGCCTCGCTCAGAGCCGCGATTGCAGAGGAGCAATAAGTATGAAGGAAAAAGCTCACTGCACAAAGCTGAAGCGCTGCGGCGGGCTCCGAGTGCGTTTTGGAAACGCTCCTCGTCCTAACGCCTGAGGATCGGAAAAAGGAGAAGAAGGTCGGCCGTTATAACGATCGAGTAAGTAAGATATAGTTCTTGAATTCGTCTCGTCCTATACCTGCTCCGCCCGATGCACAAGCCTCCTCGGCCGCACAAAAGTGTTCCTGCGATAAACATCCACAAACAACACCGAGCACTCCCACACATCCGCCGCCTGCACCTCTCCCAACCCAAACTTCTCCGGCCGCTCCATCGTCATGGCCGTATTGAGCTCGACATTCTGACACCCGATACCGTGCGGACTCAGATTGTGCACCGACTGGATGAACACGTGGCAGTTGTAGTTCTGCGGCGGCGTGGGCGGACGGGCGTACATGGAGGTGGTGTTGGGCAGGGCCGGCGTGACGGGTGCCGTGGGTGGCGGAGCATCGAGGAGGTAGGAGGTAGGCTGCTCGCTTGCAGGTGGGAAGGGGGACTCGGAGACGGGTTGCCAGGGGAGGCGGCTTCGCCGTAGTGGAAGGCGCGGAAGAGGAGCTGCGCGATCCAGAATTGGTCGGCGTAGGCTTTGGCGCGAAGGATGATCTTCTCGCGGGGTTGGAGGCCGAGCATGATGGTGTCGAGCACTGCTGCGCTGAAAGGGAGGAAACTGCGGTCGGCGTTCCTGTCGTCTGTGACAAGGCTCTTGCCCGTACGGGCTTCTTCTCGTAAAGCGGCTTCGATCTGCCAGTGTAGGATCATGTCGCCGTAGCGTCGGAGGGGGATGTGACTTTGCCGTAGTGGCCCATTCCAAGCGTTTTGTGCACGATGGGTTTCGTGCTGAGGGCAGTTGCACCGAGCATTTCGATGTACTTCACACCAAGATGCATGGGGTACTCGCCGTTGGGGTCTTTGGCAGCGGCAGGCAGCATCTCGTCTCGCAGGAATGCCTCGGGATCGGGTTGATCGGGTTTGGCGACCACGCCGCGAAAGATGGCGGGTACTTTTCGCTCACCGCACCACTTCGCAGCTGTCTCACAAGCGAGTAACATCATCTCGCGCACCAGAACTTCGGCCACGCCGTCGCTGGGAGCGAACCAGTTGGTGAAGCCTTTCGATGAGAGCTTGATGACTGGGTCGCCTTCGGTGAAGCGAGAGCCCTTGCGGTAGGGATGATCCCACGCTAGTCCTGGGCCTTTGTAAGATTGGTAGACCTCAACATTCGGCTTGTGCAAGTCGAAGAAGACACCACCAGCAGCTTGGCGCAGATCGGTACGTTTCGCCGCAAGGTGGTGAAGCGCCTTCAGTTGCTCTCTCATCGCGGAAGTAACGCGAGATGCCATGCTCCTATGCGCCCTGGGGGGCGGAGGGTTGCCGCCCACGGTAACGGTTTTTGTCTCAGCATCGCCACCGGCTTTGGTCTCGCCAAGAATTGCCACGATCTCGGAGTGCGTCAGCCGGAGAACGTTGCGTATGAAACCAGGCCGGACCTTGTGCTCCAGAGTCTTGCCTTCGGAGTCCATCTTGACGCTGAAAGTGAGCGCAGGTCTGTCGTTGGCCAAGCTGAAATGCCGCTTGGTGGCCCACCTGGGCAACATCATGTAAGTCCGCTCGGGCATGTAAATGCTCTCACCCATATGTCTTGCCATCTTTGCAAGCGGGTGGTCCCTGGTAAAGAAAGCGGTCGGATTTGCAATGTGGATATGCACCCACCACTGACCGTCACCAGTACTCTGGACAGACAGCCCGTCATCAATCTCGTGCGCAGAGGCGTCGTCGATACAAAACACCGGCAGGTCGCCCCAGTCGTGCCGTAGATCAGCCATCGAATCTTGAAAATTGTGCTTGTCTGCCATGCTGATCAAGCTACTCATGAGCGTCTGTAGCGGCTTGCTGTGCTGACTGGACGGAAGCAGCAGATGCTGGTCAAACCTCACACGATTCTCGTAAGGCATGACAGTACCCAGCTCTTGTAGAAAGGTGAACCCCGTTGATGTGCGCAGATCATAGTCGTCGTAGAGTCCCGTAGCTTGCAGAAGGAGTGGAGGCAGAGACTCGATGCGTGGAAGTCCTATATACATGTTGCTGCAACACCATGCCTCCATGAAGCGCACAAGCTCCGTGTCTTCGTTGGTGAATTGCTCGCCAACTTCTGTACGGACAGCGTCCGAAGTGGGCGTGATTGGCAATCTCTCCTTGCTTGGTCCAATGTTGCCGCAGATAGTTGGATCACGGCGCTCTCGACTTGCCAGCACGATCTTTCTCGCTTTGTCAAGGAATGAATAGACTGTTTCCGCGCCTCTTTTCGTCTTGTGCCGGCGCAGCGCCTTCTCGTCGCCTTCTATTGAGGCTTTGACAGCCATGTCATCTTGCCATTCGCGCAACCAGTCACGTACTGTGTCCACCATCTTGCATTGCTCCTTGCTGCGAATCTGTAAATAGCCCGTCAGACGGTGTGACCGAGTATCGATACTGAAGGCGAACCCGGCATGGTTCAGCGCTTTCCTGACAGTGAACAATGCAGTGACCGGCAGTTTCGCGGCAGGAGTCTTGAGCAGTGTGGTTGCAGTCGAGACCAAGCTGCCATATCTCAAATCGGTGTCGTGCGCCAAGATGTTGTGCGCATTGTCAAGTGCGCCAGAGTGCTTTCGGTATATTTCCTGGCTCTCGTTGAAGAACTGGACCATGCGACTGACCAAGGGACTAGCGACTGCACGTGGCACAGACATGTCCTCCATATACGCGCGCTCCATCATCTCCTCGTGCTCCTCCGTATTCTTAGGCTCCGGCAGATACTCAATGAGCGGCTCGACAAGATTTGCAGGCACCCAGCCGGGAATGCTGTACTGGACCGAGCGTTCGGGTATGAACAGCCAGCGGCCATGCATAGTGTAGACCTGCGCACCGAAGAAGGGCGAGCGACGGACGAATACGGCGATGATGCTTTCCCTTTCAGACTTTGGAAACTCCAGCTCGATTAAATCGCCCATCTTGAGAAAGCGTTTGTCCAGTGTTGAGGCATCATCCATCTCAGGCGTCCGCGAGAAATATGCAATTGACCGTTGCTCCTCTTCATCCCTCTCGGCCTCCTCTCGCAGTGATACGCTGGGATCAGGCAGACGTGTGAGGTTGTTGGACGCGTCGCCAAAGTCGGGGTCGTTGGTCTGCTCGAGGACCTTGTACTGCGCATCCAACTCTTTGCCGTGCATCTCTTGCCATTGCCGCAGCTGGTCGCGGATGCCGCCTGTCTTGAGGAAGTTGTGCGCATGGAAGCCAGTCACATCGGGTGGCGGGCCACCAGCATCTTCCGCTACAGCTGCCGCCTGTTGTTGGGTCTGGCGTGAGGTATGATATGGGCGTTGTGGAGGCCGTCCATGTGCTGCTACCCCATATGCTCTGGCTCTTTCCCGATGACACCCAAGACTTTGAGTGGCATTGAAGGCTCCACGCCGATCACTGTTACGGCCTTGGCCCCTTCTTCGAAATTGAAGCGCTCCATCTCGATCATCGATCTGTCGACCCGAGGCGTTTCGGCGACCAGATGTGGCGGTCGTTCGGCTCACCGACTGTGACTTGAGGCGACATGACAAACAGACATAGGTCGCGTTGCCAGCCTCTCGCCGTAGAGCGTTGCGAGATGTAAGCATCGCTTGGTATGGCTCTTCACAGAAAAGGAGAAACGTCGAATGCGAATGATGCATTGGATGTCTCCAAATAATTCAAGCAGCCGCTTCGCCTCCCGTACACTCCGTATTCGCCGCACATATCACACATCCTGACTGAGGGGAACAGACTTCCTCCAGACACACCAGCAGTCGAGGTAAGTTAAGATTATTCCCTTGTTGTACGCACCATCACATGATGTTCAAACAATAGCATGTATTACCCGAAGCGGCATCGCCGTCCGTGTAGACCATATCTTACATATTCTGATTTCACCTACACTGCACCTCAAAGGGCACACACCTTCCTCGAGCCCTCTGCTAATAGCACCAAAGAACACAGTGATCGTCATGTCAACCCCTCGCGCGCCAGCCGGCCACTTCACCATCCTCTACTTCGCCGCCGCAACCTCTTTCACCGGCCGCCAGCATGACTTCCTGCCCGCAGCTCTGCCCATCACCAAGCTCTTCGAAAAGCTGGAGGCGAAGTACCCGGGCATGAAGGACAAAGTGCTAGTGAGCTGTGCGGTCACTATAAATCTTGACTATGTGGATCTCGATGAGGAGGCGGAGAAGGGTGAGGGCGGCCTGGTGATTGCGGAGGGCGATGAGGTCGGCGTCATTCCGCCTGTGAGCTCGGGGTGAGCGGGTTTTGGTCTCGGTGTAAAGCCTGCCACACGCTTATCAATTACGGGACATTTTTCTGCATTGAGCGCACACAACGGGAGGTCGATGCCATCGAAGGCCCGCATGCGGGCCTGCCGACGCCCCCATCGAGTACAATGCTGGCCAGACCGAGACGCTGAGTCCACACCGCAAAACGCGCGACAGATGCATCGGCTGTATCGCAATACTATCTGCCCTGATATCGAGACGATCGGAGGTCTGCTTTACTGTGTGGGCGACAATGCAGGACTGACCTCCCACTCGCGGATGCGTACGAGTGGGAAGGCGGTCGTGGCGTGAGGTTTGACTTCTTGAAGATGATGGGCGAGTTGGTTCTGGGGTAGGCATCTCATTCCGGGATCGTGTGCTTGCTAGACGATGGGCAAGCTAGAAAGCTGTTCTAAGGGCGTAATGTAATGCGCAGAGCAGTCTGTCCAATCGATCCGGGAAGGTCAGTCCGCATCTCTCTGCGCATTCGTCATGCGAAAAGTGCTTGCTCGCTTGTGGTACTTGCGTCACACGTCATCAAGAAAGGGTGCAAACGACTGCCAGTCAATGTCGAGATCAGCTGGCCAGGGGAAGCTTTCGGAAGTGCTCAAACCGTACGGGTTGTACGAGCCAAGATGGTTGTCGAGGGTGTCGTCTGGGCCTTCTGCGGGATGAAGATTGAGGTCGTCGCCATCAAGCAGGTGAGTGCCGGGGACTGACTCACGCGGAACAGCGCCCACGTCCGCATCGGGATGAAGCTCCTGGCCGACGTACTGACTGGATAATTGGTTCCGTTGCTCCGCCGTCTTCTTCAAGCGATGGGTGTGGATAGCGTTGTCGAGCGCAGTCAAGATCTCGTAGTAATGCCTAGCCTGCGGGCTGAAAGCAGCCATCTCTTGTAGGGCGTTGCGCGACTGCCGAAATGCTTCGATGGTGACTGTCTCCGACTTGTCAGGCTGTGAGAACAGCCAAAAGCCGAGCAAGAGGCCGGCAGCGAAGATCCAAGCCCTGTTCAGTCACTGGATCAGCTTCAAGTCCATCGCGTAGACTTATTGGGATCTAGCGACGAACTTTATCAAGCACATATTGTTCACTGACTTCTTAGACTTGGATAATTGGTAGCCAATGCTGGCAAGATCTTTTGCCGCGTCCAAGCAGACATGAGCTAAATCGTTCCTCTTCACATCCCGGGCTAAGGATGTTGGAACCTGAGCTTCAGTTGCCGTTCTCTTCACCAAAGGCATTACGTATAGCGTGAAGTATCTCCTAGTGGCGAGAATGATAGCAAAGTAGTACCTGAGGTCATGATCAGCATTATTTGTCGCCGTCTTCGAGGAAAACAGAAAGCTTCCGTTGCAGTCTTTCAAAGACCCAACATCTTGAGTTGCTGGATAACGAATGCTACCTCGGGATAATACCTACATGCAAGCAACGTGCGCGGCTCCAATGAAGTAACCCTTACTGACTGAGCTTGAAGCCTTGAGTGCGTCGGTTGAGCTGCGAAGCTCAAGTGGCAGAGCTTTGTTCCAACGCTGAAGACGTTTCAGGAAGTCCTCAGTAAGTGTTGGATCAAACATTACGCCCTTGCGCTCTAGGTCGTCCATGAAAGGGCAGAGGTCGAACGCCGCTTGCACAGCGCTCTCCCGAATGGGGTTGCCACCGGCGACGGTGACAATGCTCCACAAGCGATCCATTCGAGGATCAAATTGCATGCTGGAGGTTCCTCCGGACCGACCTAGAATCGAGTTCACAATCGTGTCAAGGATTCGAAGGCTGCGCCAGGCCTTGAGTCTTCTGGATCAGCGAAGAGCGCGAAGCCAGCGGAGGTGTCGACGTACCGGAGGATGCACTCTTCAGAGGAGAGACGCTGATACTGGTCGGCCCGATGCAGGCCCAGAGCGCACGCAGCTTCCAAGCCACCCCGAGATACATGAAGGCAGCATTTCGATGGCAGGCAGCGGTCATGTAAAAGGACATAAGAAGGAAGCGCCGAACCCTAATATTGCAGAACGGTAGCCGTCAGCAGGGTGTTGCTCGCAATTCCAAATTGCATAATGTCCCCGTCCATTGAACGTACATATCTTGGCTGGGATCACAGAGGAAGTCGGCGAACGCTAGCTTTTGCGCAGTAACGAAAGATATAGAAGCGTAGCTAAGATCAGACGGCGGCAGTCCTCGGCATTGAGCACCGATGGCGAGGATCAGGTGTCTGCAGGCAACATCCATACTGCTATTCGGATCGTCGACTGATTCGAAGACTTCCTCGTTTGTGAAGAGATCCAGCACTCCGCTAGTCTTGGAACATGTCAGCTTCCTCGAAATTGCGGTGGTATCCCAGCCGACCTACCGCGTCAAGGTATGACTGAACGAAGACCGGCTCAGGATTGCTGGAGGCACCGTCGAGATCATGTTGGGCAGCAACCCGTGTCCCTACGTCTGACTCCAGCATAAAGCTGCTGAACTCGCCTTCAGAGAAGTCATTGTCGCCGATGCAATGCTGGACGGTGGCTCGCATATATTGAAGGTACGACAAGGACGCAGTCTCGCCGATGTACAACTTCTGGAACTTTGAGCTGAGCAGCGTACGACTTTGTGGACTGGTGCTCTCTGGGGACTCAGCAGCGTCCGTTCCCAAGCCTTGATGGTTCGCTGGAGCATGGAGTCCACTGGCTTGGCCCTGCTTGCCCCCATCGCTCAATGTCGCCCGCCGCCTCCGGCCGTGATTAGGTTTCCGCTCGGAGGAGTCCTGATACAC
Organism: Eucalyptus dawsonii; assembly: GCA_016097615.1. Taxonomy (NCBI): domain Eukaryota; kingdom Viridiplantae; phylum Streptophyta; class Magnoliopsida; order Myrtales; family Myrtaceae; genus Eucalyptus; species Eucalyptus dawsonii. The sequence goes on from JADPVV010000054.1 coordinate 8,833, forward strand.
GCAGCCATCTTCTCGCCCTCGTTTGATACACGTCGAGCACGGCGTATGAGCATTGCATCGGATCTTCAATCGCTTGCAGGGAAGACAAGCGAGCACACTTCGCTGGCGATCCTCTGGCTTGACCTTTGGTCTCGGCATGACGGGTATACTGTGAACCGCGTGTCAAGAAACATCATGAGCCGGTACGTCCACTCGACCTAGTGGATGGGATGAGATGTAGAAGAGAGACATCGGATAGTCACCGCCCTCGCCGACAGGTCGAGATATGCACAAGCCACTACGTATCGGATCGGGTTAGATCGCGGAGTGTCCAGAACCCTAAAACGCGTCCTCGTCCGCCCTTTCTTCCGCAACCGCATAGCAGAAACGCTATCGAGAAGACTGATGGAGCACCGACGTCGAGCTCCTCACCGCCGGCGGCTGCATATGCGGCAAAAGTCTACGTCGGGAGTGCGTCTCTGGCATCAGCCCTGATATCAGCAACATAAGCTGAGAAGTGAGGCATACGTCACAAGGATGTCGTACAGTCCACGGGAGACCACTATGGATGCCTACGAAAGCACAAATATGCTAGCTGACGCAAGTCATAGTCGCCTCCTCTACCGGTGTGGACCTCCACTGGTCAGAATGTCCGCTCCCGTAGTATATGCCGCAGCATCCGAAAGAAGGTATATTGCAGCTCCGGAGACTTCATCGGGCCGACCAATCCATCCTAGGCGGAGCAGTCCCTATGAGATCGCCAGCGGCGGCTGTGATTTAATCTCTCGCGGTTTTCGTCTGACTCGTCTGGATGAAGCCAGCAATATCGACTTTACGCGTAAAACGCTAGTGGCAAACTCTGCTGCGAGCGCCTTAGACAACATGCGAACTCTGCCTTAGCTCATGTTCTACTCCGTACAGATAACAAAGGCCGTGAAATCAGCCATTGCCTGGATCGATCTCACCTGGGGTCCGTTGCTTCTGCATCTGCTCGATGCCTAGCCGAGTCGAAAAGAACGATCTCAGGCTCTACGCAGCAGTCGTCAGACATTCTCATCCGCGGTGCTCGGTCTGGTACATCTCAAGCTGTTCCCAAAAAGGCTGCATGCCTGTGAGCTGTGCGCTTATCGGCGAAAGTTCGTTGTACCTCACGACAACCCCGCTAGAGGTACGATTCGTAGAGATCCGCAACGCCGATCGAGCTTGACTGCTTTTATCCATGCTCGGCACCATTTCATCAACCAGCTACTTGAGTCCTTTGCTCAAGAAGCTCCGGACGATAGCTCATGCGACCTACTCTCAAGGCCATACACCGAGCGTAGTACCACTATTGAGACGGTCCATGGACACTTCAAGGACTTATACTATGTACACCTGACATAGATGTCGGATCCTGTTGAGTCTAGAGGCTGATCAGCGTAGTCGAAGGTCATGGCGACGGCATGGGATCTTGTTGTCGTTGGAGCAGGTGCGTAATACTGAGTCTGCTGCCAGAAAGACCATTCACCTTCCATACAGGATGGCACGGACTTGTCGCTGCCAAGACATACCTTGAGCTACATCCACAGGAGGAAGTGTTGGTTCTGGAGGCAGAGAGTAGTTGCGGCGGTACTTGGTCCGCGAACAGGCTCTACGTAAGGCAACTGGCGGCTTTGATACTCGGGTCTCTGCTGACTCTGATCTCCTTGATGGCCACAGCTAGGCTTGAAGTCAAACAATCTACTCGATACCTATGAGTATCCTGATTTCGTAATGAGCACTGATACTTACGGTACCAAACCTGTGAGTACAGACGCCGTGCCTTCTCGTCAGCATCCAGTCTAACATTGTATCCCCTTTAGGGTCAACACATCGACGGTGCAGTGCTTCATCGCTACTTGACGGACTTTGCCAAGCGCTTCGGCGTATTTCAACGCACCCGTTTCGATACCAAGGTTGAACGACTAGAGCCAATCCCTCACGGCTGGAAGATTGTGACTAGCTCGCAGAAGGGATCTGATTATCTGGAAGCGAAGAAGATCATTGTTGCAACGGGACTGACTTCGCAGCCAAACATCCCCAGTATGCCGGGAAAGAGACATTTGAATCACCTTACTTTCACGCAAAAGAATTTGCCAAGAATGAGAAGACCACCAACACGGCGAATGAGGTTGTCATTGTCGGAGGTGCAAAATCTGCCTACGACATTGCGCACGCTTATGCAGTCGAAGGCGTAAAGGTTCATCTCGTAATCCGAGAGAACGGAAACGGTCCTGTCTGGATCTCGTACCTTTGGGTTCTCGGAGGCAAGAAGAGACTCGAGAAGCTGCTCTCGGTGCGATTTTTGACCTGGTTCAGCCCGTGCCCCTTCGGCGGCCTGGACGGCTGGCAATGGGTGCGTAATATGCTGCATGGCACAGCAGTCGGCCGTTTTCTCGTCGACAAATTCTGGGCGTCCCTCGGAGGTGAGGTCGTAGATGTCAATGGCTACAAGAAACATTCAGAGCTGCAGAAGCTCGAGCCTTGGAACTCAGCATTCTGGATAGGTTCTGGTCTCAGCATTCACACTTATGATCAGGTAAGTGCTCTAGGATGCAGTGAGAGGCCCAAGGCTGATACAATTCAGGACTTTTTCGAGATGGTCAGGCAAGGGAAGATCCAAGTGCACTCGAAAGTGGACGTTGAGCGCCTCACCAAGCACACCGTCCACCTCTCGAATGGCGAGTCACTCAATGCAGATGTCCTTGTATGCGCGACTGGCTGGAAGAAGGAGCCCTCGATACAATTTACCAACTTTGGAACTGCTGGCATCGGACTACCGCAACCCCGACTCGAACAAGCACAATTGGTGACGGAGTATGATGAGAAGATCCTGTCTCTCTACCCCCGACTACGCAATCAGCCCCGTTGAACTTCAAACCCAGAAGCGATCCATACAGGCTGTACGTTTCCCCTGCGCAGCTGTACTCCAAGGTGGCACGCTGACCAGACTTCTCTTCAGGTACCGATTCATTGTACCTCCGGCTAGAATAAACGACCGCAACGTTGCATTTGCAGGCCTGGTATCCTCGGTGTCAACAGCGAGCGCAGCAAACGCCCAAGCACTCTGGATCTCGGCTTACTTCGATGGCAAACTGGATCACATCGCATCAACCGCAGAAGAAGTTACCGACGAGGTCATGTTGCATACGCAATGGGGCCGTTGGCGCTACCCAACTGGATACGGTGCCCGTGTACCTGACTTCGTTTTCGACGCCTTGCCGTATATTGACCTGCTTTTGCGAGACCTTGGTCTGACGGTCAACCGCAAAGCGAGCCTGTTTGCCGAGATATGGCATCCTTATGGCCCACAAGATTACGTTGGACTCGTTGATGAGTGGCGAGCGTCGCATATGAACGCTTGATACCAACCAAAAGTTGTATTGTTTCAGTCAGCCTCAGCCAAGGCAATGTCAAGTTTGCTTCCGATTGGTACGAGACTGTGTTCAGCAAGAAGTGTTGGAAAGGCGACATTGAGGACATCTTGCGGCTTTACGAGCAGATACAAATACCACGAGCAACTGAAGTTCAAGATGCGGCGGCACGAGCTCGAGAGAATATCCACGAGCGGATAGGTGGGTGTTTGGGTATACTGTGCGAGCCTGCTCTCAGCTGACGATGAGTTAGGGTTCTCAAGCATCACGAACAACGAGCTCTACAGCGAGAAGGACGAAAGCAAGAAATTCACTATCGAAGGGATGAATGGGTACGTCTCCTTGTCCAAGTCACTTAGCTGTCGTGCGCTTACGTGTAGCAGCTACGACATGTGCCAAGACGTTGAAGGCAAGTTAGATCTAGCACAAGATCGTGACGGGCTTCCACTGAGCGCTGAGGTCTGACCTCACTGTTCTATGCAAAGCAGTGCATTGCAGTCATAGCGCCCAAGAGCGATTGCAGTCCTATGAAGAACGAAGCTAACGCCACCAGACGCTCGTCATCTCCATCGGAATGTACAATTATGGTGCAGTCATCCTGTTGAGACATGACAGCTTCCAAGATGATGAGTTTCAAAAAGAGTACACTGGCAAGAAGCTAGAAAGACATAACATGCAGAGCAATCGAAGCAAACGCCCTGCCGTAACCAAACGCACTCTAAGTGGACAAGTTAGACAGCTCCGACCCAAGACCATCGAGCTAGTAAAAAACCATAAACTGCAACCAGGTTTCCATGACCGGCCGTACCAAGCCACCAGTAAACTGTAATCTTGCATGCTTCCTTTGCAAGATCACAGTCGTGACCTCCAGGGACCATGGTAGACACCGCGACGAAAGAGGCCAACTAAGCCTGCGCATGACTGTGCATCCTGCTGACATCCTGTAGGTGACAGTAGTGTCATGTCAACAACGATATCTCGACCGGTGTTGGCCGACCTTTCAGTCGCCCTCGTTCGCGCGAAAGGTCCTACCGCCGCTGCACGCCCCAGATGTCCCGCGCCTCACGTCTTCTGCGCTCTGCCTCGCGCTCTGTCTCGCGGCGCGCTGCCTCCTGGCAGGCATTGCAGGGTTCTCGGACTTGACTCGCTCGTTCTTGATTGCTAGTTGACCGCACGGTTGCGGAAGACGACAGCGGACGACCGGGGTTCGCCATCGGTGGACGGTATCTTTCTTGCACTTGCGGCAGTATTGCTGGCATTGAGTCAGGTGGCACATAGTTATAGAGCAGGTGTGCGGTTGACAGAGACTGCGGTACTTCGTCGGGTGTCTCGTAGATCTCTTTGGTGGTCCTTTCGAAACAACGATGCCGTCAATGTTGTTGCTGTGCGTTTGACTTGTGCTAGCAGTGATGGGCTGATATGTGTTGGTATCGCTGCTGTATGTCGTAGTATGTGGTAGAGCCTTCAAGCTTTGGTGTGATTGATGGTGGTCGTTGTCGAAATAGATCGCTTTCGCTGTGTAGAAGGAGAATAGGTCATTGACGCTCGAGTACACCATATTAATGTCTTCTCAGTCCTTGCCTATGTTTGCAACTCCCATGGGCACCGCGCTCGCTTGCTCGCACGTAGCGCTCATGATGTTGGCCATGAGTATGTGCAAGCGTCACGGCAATCGGAGAGCAGCCTCCTGCACCAAGTCATCCAACATCGAGAGAGGGTCATGGAAACCAGCAGATACAATGAAGCCGGTGGTTAATACCGTCGTGTGCTCGCAAAAGACGGCGTCCAGAGTCATCGGGGCATCGAGAAGGCCAGTTCGAAGGGTATGCCGTCGTACACATTGAACTTGGACTTCACATGAGACCGTGAGACATGTAGCACTTGACGAACCCATCATTCAATGTAACAGGCTAGCCAGTAACTTGTGCACGACACCTCCTTGTGAGCATACAAGGTCGTTCAAGACTTAGCCAGGCATTAGCACACGTTCTGAAGAGCGCCCGGTCAGCATCTTTCATAGCGGGAAAGATCACACAGGTAAGAAAGCACTCAGACACTCGCCTGCCAACGCCGTCGCTAAAGCGCTAGACCCAGATCGGCTCAAGGTCCGTCTGCGCCATTGTCCGATGTTAGACTGCTGTCCATGACCCTTGCGCTTCTGACTGCCGAACTGCTGCCGGCAATATCCAGCCCCCAAATAATGCCCATTCCGCTACGACATCCACATTCGGTGTGTAGCATCCCTACGCGCCTCATTCAGTCTCCTGTGTGCCTCGAGCTGCGCCAAGCACTCGGTGCAGTTCCCTGTCGTAGTTCTCCTCTCGTATATCGGTCTCGGGCTGTGCGGACCATGAGAGATTACAGCCGTGCCCGAGGCCTCACCGCGTTGCTGCGGCTTACAGAGCAGAACCGGACCAACTTGGCTTTGAATGCAATTCCTGCAGCGGGGGCAGTAGTAGTCGAAGGAGTTCTGCACGTACATGGTGGCGGAGAGGGCTTGGAGGGGAGCTGGTGTGCTTGGGAACCTGTTGTGGCAGGTTCGTGAGCGGTGGTCGGGCCGTTGAGCTTTGAAGAGGTCGATGTTCGTCGGTATGCAAATGGAGTAGTCTGTTCGAAAATGTCAAAGCTTCGAAGTCGCAAGGGTGTCTTGCTGTGTGGTGCAGAGCAATGCCCTTTTGGATAGGAGGACGCTGTTCCCAGGTCTCCGGTCCCGTTGGCTCTTCATGCTCTCGTTGAATGAGTGCTATCTTTCAGCTCGCTCAGACGCTTCCTACGCCATAGAAGTAAACGCAAGCGGGCGAGCGCATGCATTGATGCACTGCATACGCTCAAAGGGAACAACGCAACGAAGTCGGTAAGAACATGCACTGCTCAGACCTCACGAGGGCTACGCTCAGCCGAAATAGACAAGGAAAATCGATCAAGGCTCAATGAAGCATTCAGATACTCGCCTGCCTCACCTACCAACGCCATCGCTAAAGAGCAGTCGTTGCCCTAACAGATGCAGCGTTCTTTGTGACGTTTCTCGCACGTAATCACGCTTCGTCCCTCTTCACCCTCACAATCTCCACCTCCGTCGCCGGCCTCGCCGCAGGCCCATCAAGCGCAAGACCCAACCACTGCTCAAAGTACACACAGCTACTCGCATTGATCGGCCCGCCCTTACCACAAACATTCAACACCGGGCAGCGTCCGCAAGGCATCTCCGTCAGACCATTGCCTCTACGCTGTGGGTCGTCCAGAAAGCTACTACCCGACGGATCCTCCTCCCTTTCGTTCTCGGACATGGTAGGCTGTTTGACGCCGCGGACGGTGCGATAGCCATTGTTGACGTACTCGAGCTTGTGGTCCCAGACGAGCATGTTGATGATATTCTGGACTTCGTCCACAGTGAGCGACTCTGCCTTGGCGGCGCGGATGAAGTTGTTGCTGACAATGAACTCGTGGATTTGCCCGGTGCCGGGGTAGTCATGGTGGGCGGGATGTGAGCTGGACGTATGTGTGAGCATGCCCTTCGTTATCGTGTCGATGAGCTTTGCGCATGGGTCCGGCATCTTCGATGTCCTTGGTGTGCGAGACCTTGCGCTTCTTCCGCCCACGGCTCTCCTCTGGACTTGCTTCACCAGCCTCCTCGTCGTCGGGAATTGTGATTGCCTCCGTAGGATCCTTCTTAATCTTCCTCCGCTTCTCCTCGACCCAACCCGCTTGCCGCACGTGAAAGATGATGATGTTGCCCAGCTCCTCCACCAACGTCTCATCCAACTCCCCACCGTCGTAGAAGCTGCCACCAGTCACGTCATCACTAGCAGCAAGATGATACAGCATGTACCTCTTCTGCGCCGGCGCTTTGATATCTTTGACGGCCTTAATAAGCCTGAGCTTGCACAGCTTATCCGTGACCTTGTTCAGACCCTGATCGGTCAAATTGCTCCGCTTCTTGATATTCCGCACCCACGCGCCATTAGAGTGCGACTCCTCGATCATAATATAAACCATCCTATCCTCCGCATTGAGCTTTTGCATCTGCCGGGCGGCATCTCGAGGGCGCAGCGACCAGCAGATGCTGCCGCCCTTCTGCTTGAGGGAGATGAAGAGGTTGCTGTAGGAGAGGGCCTGCACGAGCGGCATGAGCGTCTGGAGGTCGAAGACTTTGTTGAGGCCGGCATTCTTGCAGAGGCCGAGTAGTTCGTCCTGGTTGAAAACCTTTTTGAACTTCTCAGCGCAGTCCAGCGCGGCTTTGCTGCACTCTTCGTACAGCACGTCGCTGTCGTTGGTGGATGAGCTCGCATCGT
>JADPVV010000081.1:0-10061 GCA_016097615.1 Eucalyptus dawsonii
ATAAGGTCCTTCAGCCTCTAGATGCCTTGAGGCTCTTTGGTGGCTGGCGCATTCGGCTCGTCCTGCAGTGAACGTGTTGCATACTTCCTCATTCAGAGAGGGTTCGTGATGCCCTGCAACAAGGTTCCAGGGCGAGACCGAAATGGCTTCTCTATTGACAAGGTCTCCAAAGCATCAAACCCCGAAGGCACCGAGGACAGCTGATGTGAGGAGATCGCAATTTCAAGGCTTGCTGACCGAGGATGTCGCCAACCATCTCGAAAAGGGTAGATGCGTGATTTGGTGCTCAAAAAGCCGAACACGGGTTTCGGTCGCAACCCTGGGACTGCAGAGGAAAGCAAATACTCTCTACTCCTTGTTCTCGTCCGAGTACATTTGCCTGCCATAATGCGGCAAGTTAATGGCCTGCTTCTTCGAGGTGCCGGATTTACAACGATCTTTCCATCCAGCGTTACTCTTGCGGATGATCGCAATCGACTTCCAGGTCGCACCTGTGGCTACAAGATAGCGGTCGGACGGCTGCGTAGGACGGCGGAGTACGTCGCGAAGCATTGCAAGTAGGACCATCGAAAGCACATGTCGGCCTGGCAGTGACATGCACAAGCTGGACGTGCAACACTGGGTGAGCCTGAACTTCAGAAGCTGGCGGTCCAGAGTGATTGAAGCAACTAGTCAAATGACCCGAAGTCCCTGCTGTCGTGGTGCTCGCCCCCACGTCGTAACTCAAGGTACTGTCCAGACTGATGGCGCTTATCAATGTGCTACTTCGATGGTTTCTGCCTTTGCTAGCACTCACTCCGGTGTTGCTTCTTCTCGGTGCACGAGCCATGACGAATCTTTGTCTCTTAGGGTTAGTGTTTGAGTTAGCATAGGCCATCAGATGGACATCATGGACGCCTGTATGTACGTGGCGATAAACGGTCCCCCGTGGCCTCATCCCTCTGGAGTCTCATATGGTCTCTGTGATGCTGCCATGACCTTCTGATGGACGTCCAAGCTTGGTGTGAACACTCTTCGCCGATCGTTGTGATAAGGTCGATATCACACCCGTTGCTACGAAGGGTACAGAGCTTTCGGCTGCACCCGTCAACAATGACGCCGCTTCCTGCACGCCCAACCTCCCCAGACACGCACATTCTATAATGAGCAAAAGTGGTCCAGCATTCCGACCGAGCATTTGGGGGGACACTTCCACATACTTCGAGGCTTCGGCCTACAACTCTCTAACATGGCACCCACATACCAACTACACATCCGAGATGGCAGCACTTCTTCGCTCTCGCCAGCGGATGCGAGCAAAGTGCTCACGGCTCGGGACACCACCTCGACGTACGTGCCAGGCGCAGGCACGAAATCACCCGAGTCGTTCGCTGGCCCCGGTTTCCAGGCTCTCTTTGCAATCCTCGGTGCATGCATGGTCGTCGCAAGCTTGTGGTTCTTCTTTTGGGCCAAGAATGGAGGCTTCAAGTTCAGCAGGGCGACTGGGACGACTACAAATCTACGGTGCTCCGTCGAAAGGGACCGGATGGTAGAACTCTGACCAACGCTACGAAGAGTACAAGGCTAGGCGGTGGAAGCAGTATAGCGGGTACACAGCACTACAAGTGGCAGAAGCAAGCGGCTCGCAGCGTCGTGGGCAGAGATGAGAAGGGTCGTAAGGGCGTGCTGGCCAAGAGAGGCTTCGCGGGGACACATAGTGTGCTTTACAGCGACGATTACATGACGGAGAGTTTCGGTACGGAGACGGTCAGTGACATGACGGAAGTGCGCACCGAGCCAGACCACTCGCACCACAGCAAGCGCTATCGCGACCGAGACGTGCGAGAGTACAAGAGGAGAGACCGGCTCGCGTTGGTGGGATGAACCGTGTGGCTGATGGCTCAAACTTTGGCACTACCATTGCTGGGTCCGAGACCATGTCCGAGTCGTCCGAGCACCTCATCGCACACAAGAACAGAAACAAGGAGAGGGAGCGAGAGCGCGCCCAGCGCCACGCCCGCGAAGAGGCGGCCAAGATGGAGCGCAGATGGAAGAAGGAGGCCGAAGAAGCCGCCGCAGCACTCGCACGTGAGAGTGGTCCTCCACCGCCACCTCCAGCCCACAGGTCTCCTCCCAAGAAATCCGCTACGCCCACGAAGCCATCACCAATCAAACAACGCACAACCTCCGCTCTAACTCTCCGAAGAAACGCGATTTGTCATACGGCGATGCCTCCACGGAAGTCCTTAGTACAGCCTACACCGGCACGTCTGGTGCACGCTCAGCAAGCTACTACGACTCCTACCGTCCTCGGGCGTCGGAAACTCCACGCGATCACCACCGCAGTAGCCGCCAGTCCTCGCCACGCAAGAGCGGTAGCCCGAGGAAGGCAGGGAAGGGTAGAGAAGGCGGTTACCGACGCGGCGCCGATAGCGACTTGGATTAGGTATCCTCGGGTGGCCTCAGGCGCGTACCGACGGTAGATCGCCGAAATGCTTCTAGGCGGATTTCTTCGGGGTTCAGGTATCAGCAAGTGGACGATGAGGACGCGCAAGACGACGACGCGGTTGTAGTGCACTCGGAGTAACTCAGCCGGCGATCACGTTTCGTGCGGGTGTTCGAGCGCTGAATTGGGCAGCCATCGGGCTGAAAGTTTGTACAAGATCGACATGGACATGGATAGGGTATGGTTTCAGCAAGCGGCATTTTCACCGGAGTTTTGGCGGATCGATTGGGCAGGCGCTTGAACACCACGCTCGCTCATCAGGATGATCGCGGAAGGTGCGCCATGGGCTAATCGTCCAGGCGCGAAAGCTTGACTGTAGATAGTATGAAATGGCATGAAGCATTGCTCGCACTAGGCTTTTACATCCTCGTAGACGTTGCATGCGACTAAATACATCACAAGTCTGTCTCATCATGGTCAAGCCGCTGGAGCAGGAGCAGTCTCTCGCGCAAATGCGCGCTCAACCTCCACCGCCCGTACGTCGCTCATTCATCTCATCGTTAGTCGTACAGTCATAGCTTCATTGCGCCTCCATTGCTACAACACATGCGCAGAGTCCTGCTGCTGTAATCCGAAAGCGCTCAACAATGACCGCTCCATATGCTTGTGCTTGTGGGCTCGTCGTCGACCGTCAATTTCCTAATGCGCCATCAACACCTCGCTCGTAATCAAAACGCAGTCAAACGCTCAAGTAAAGCAGACGAAGCTTTTGTGACCAAGCCTGCTTTTGGACACCAAACTTTCGTGCAATCACCGCGCAGCGGCGATAGTCAAAGCGTGGGTATCATGACGAAGTGAAGAAGATGCTCGAACGCGAAAGGTGTAATCAAATTGCCGTGCCGAAAGTCGTGAATCATACATATTGCATATCGCGGTGGACCGCCCGACAAGGCGGGGCTGTCGAGAGATGGTAGTCATATCCGGGTGTGACATAGCAAGGCCAGTCGTAGTTCATGAGACATGACCGTCTTCCCGACGATCTAGAGACCGGACTCATAGCCATCCTGAGGTATCGTTTGCTTCGATCTGCCCAGACGGCTTCCCGATCCTTTGCTGCTTCCATAGTAGGCGGAGTCTCTGCTTGAAGCTCCACCGCCGATGATGAGCTTGGTTGGCGCGCCATCCTCGCCAGGCTGCATCTCAATCTTGGCGTCACCGTAGACGTGCAGGGTGGTGCCGCCAGCCTCGATCTTGACACCGTCCGCCCGCGAACCCTTGGAAGACCCTCTACTCCTGCGGCTTTGCGCCGAGACGTGGCTACCGCTAGTGCGACGCTGAGCTTTGTTGATATTCTCTGCAGTGAGCTCAGGTCCCTGCGGTCCGTTAACGCGCTGCTGGTAGGCCGCGATGGTGTCAAGTCGTTCCTCTTCCTCCAACTTCTGCCGCTGGTAGCGGCGCATGAGGTCGTCCTGCTCTTGCTTCGATATATACGCCACGCGTCTGCCACGACTGTCCTCGACAATGACTTTCTGGTAGCCTGAGCTGCTTGAGATTGAGGTGGCCTTAGTCCGTCCAGAGCCAGATGTTGATACTGAAGGACGACGGCTGCGGCTGGAGTAGGGTGATTCTGTACGTGGTCTGCTAACAACCGCCCTGGCCGTACGGTCAGAGTCGAAGTGGTCTGATGAAGACGGATCGTAGAAGTCAGTGTCTGATCGTGGGCGCGCGTCGCAGCTGCTCCTCGATCTCTGCGGCACAGCCGGCGCGGTAGCATAGCGCGTGCCTATGGAGGGACGTCTTGGTGGCGGCATCAACTTGCTGTCCCGCTTAGATCTGCGATGCCGCTCGTCTCCATAAGACGACTCAGACGACGAACCAGAGTCAGTCTCGCTCGACTCCACATCGGGAAACGCGCCTGGCATATTGCGAAGGTTGACGAGCAGACAACGTCCGAGAAAGGCCAGGTGCCGGTGCCGTCGGGCCATAGCTGTAACCGGGTACAGCAGGATTCACCTGGCGGGCAGAATACACTGGGTTCGCCTGCTGCGTGACAGGGTAGTTCGGCAAAGTTGGCGACGTGTTGACGGGCGAAGGTGGCATGTAGCCCTGATAAGCTTGCATCGGTGGCGTGCTTCCGTAGACTGGCTGTTGAGCAGGTAGCTGGCGCTGCTGGTAGTAAGCTGCCCAGTGATTCTGATATGCCGATGGAGATGGTGGCGGACCATGCTGTGCTGGCGGAGCTGAGGCAGAGGAGCATACCCATGGATGCTGATGGGCCGAGAAGAGCGTGATGTTGACGGAGCGCGTGTTCTCGTAGGCTGAGGAGGCACAGCTTGTCTCGCGGAAGGCTGCGAGTATTGCACCGAAGCTGGTTGCGCCGCTGCCTGTGGGGCCTGTTGCTGCATTGCTTGCTGCTGCCGGTACCAAGTTATCCATGCGTTGTACTGCTCTGGCGTATACCCCTGCGGCAAAGTAAAGCGCCTCTCGGTATTGCGCTTGCTTGCGCAGTTGGCATCAGGACAATGAGGGTCCTGGCATTGCTGTGGAAGTGATGCAGACTTGGAGGCTGAGCGCCGCTTGCCATGTTGACTGTCTGCCCTATGGATGATGACGGGCTTGCTCTTAGACGCTGCGGCGGCGGTAGTCCCAGTCTGTCGTGGCACTGAGATGTTCGCGACTGGTCCCTGCGCTTGAGCATTGCCCTTTGAGACACCAGTATGCGACGAGTATCCTGAGTCACTGGCAGCGTCTCGTCTCTGCGGCCGGACGGAAAGTTCTCGGCCTCGTCTGGCTTGAACACGAGTGCCAGGCTTAACAGAGCTCTGATCGCTATCGTACTCCTCCACGGCGGCAACCTCAGGCTTACTTCGTGGAGGCATACTGCTGGCCTGAGCGTTCGGCCAAGGTTTGACTTTGCCTTATGGCCGATCTTCCGTGTCGCTGGCGACAATATGGCGGGAACGCCCGTGCTTATCACTTGGATGCCTTGATCACCGTTGTTTTGGTGAGTGCTTTGTTGGATGTGTCGGGTACTGTGGCTTCATTGTGTGATGTCTCGGATATGACTGAGGCATTGTGTTTGCGCGACGTCAAACAAGAAGAGAGCGAACGAGGATGACTGTTTGCGCCAGCGCCGCTAAGGGCTGCGAGCTGCCTCACCGGTCATGCGAGGTGGGGAGGTGCAGAGGAAACGAGACGCGAGCTCCCTGGCCGTCAACTTTGAGGTGTGGCGTGGGAGAAGTAGAGATCGTTCTCGAGGTCTGCAGGTAGCAACGAAGAACTCGCACGGGTGATGGGCATCAAGGCTGACCACGGCCAAGATCAGGGCTGCCCAAAGTCTGGGGAACGGAAGGGATATACCTGCAAACGCTTCGATATTGCGCGAAGAACCGGATACAGGCGCCTGCTGCTAACGCGATAGGTGGCTAGTCCTGCATAACAGCTGTAGCCTACAGTAGCTGCAGCTCCTCAGGATGGGAAAGCCGGAGAGCAAATCGGTAGCAACCTTCGCGCCCCAGCTGCGACACAGCTCGCTGTTGGTGGTGTGATAGTACAGGGACGTGATAGGAGCAGAAGCCCAAATGACGACATGCGTAGAGGTGTTGATTCGTCGAATGTTACAATTGTACATCTGTAGTAGAGAGGCACAGCGATAGAGGTCGGACGGAAGTTCGAAGTAATAGCCGAGCCAGGACCTTAGGTGGGTCCATTCTTAGTGGCTTCGAACAATGCCGGATCTTACGGGCCTTCAACAACACACGCACAATGTTCGGCGTCTGAGCAGTTGACACCAATGTACTAGACTGGTACACGCATCTCATACAGACGTTCCGTCAAACCAGCGACAGTACCTCATCTTCCGAGCGTGGCCGTCCTGCTTGCTTTGCTCGCTTACAAGCTCCGAAGAGCCAGCGACGTGCCTGGTAGGCGGAGACCACACGGCCAAGTGGGAGTCAACAGCGCAAACGGCTGGTGCATCCCACGGATAGCGCTGCAAGACATCACGAGTGTGCTCCTTTGGGATGCCAGACAGCAGTGGTGGACGTGAGCAGTACCTGGGAATGACTCTTCACCGCTCCTTCGTCCACAGGCACTGAATTGGGCCAATGGGTGCTGCAGCCGCACCGCCCCGTGCTATTGTCTCTGCGCACTTATGCGCCGGAAGGCGTGCTTAGATGTTTCTTGATACCTATATCAGTGCAGACACTTCGCGCCGGTCCATGGATCGACTTTCTCACGTCTCACGATGTGTCTCAACAGTATCCACGAGGAGTGGATGATCCAGCTCCGCGCATCCTTGAACACGCACTGCACATGAATGTACACCTGCAGCAATATGGAAGACGGCATGGCTTGTACCAGAGACTTCGGGGAGCGACGTCAAGATAGGCTCGGGAGGCTCCACGTATCCATCCAAGCAATATGCTGTGTAACCAAAGCCACGTCTCGGTGCGGAGGCGAGGAATGTGGGAGTTCAGACACTGCTGAACAGCTACCCCAGCAGACTCATGTCCAAGGCAAGCTCAATCGAAAGTAGACAATGCAGGAAGAGGCCTGGCACATGTGGCGCTGATGGCCCAAGATTGAACGTCTGTCTTTGCTCGCTAGTCTGATGGTCAGGACACTCTACTATGCTCCAGCTCAGGCTAAGTCCTGCATCTACGTCTTCACACGTGATACCAAGGCAATGTCCTATCTTGTCTCAATGTATCGAAGGGTCCGGACGCCCTCACCTCAACTGAAGAATGGAGATCAATCGTTCATATTAGCATGAGCCGTCGACCGCTCAAAGGCCGGACAGCGGTGCTATCGCGCGTCAGACAATCACATCAAACGATTTACTACACTGCATCATCCTTCCTTCGGTAAACACATCAGCTTTCGCGCCCGACTTAGCTCCTCTCACCAAGTCCTTCACCCCAGTCCCAGCAGCCCTCAAATCCTCCTCACCAGCCTCGACAATCTTCCCACCCATAGCCCTCGCTCTCGCACAGAGGACCTCCCACAGCATTTCCCGCTGCTGACTCCCTTCCACAGTACCATAGCTGACCTTCGCTGTGGCCGGGACGCGCTCAAGAATCTGCGCCACCACGTTGAAATCCTTCAACTGTGGGATATGCAGTGGGGCCAGGCGTTGCGATGAGTAATGCTTTCGGTACACCATGGCTATCCGCAGACTCTTGAGTGATACCAGAGCTTCGAAGGGTTTGAAGTCCACGTCCGCGTAGGAGGCGTTGAAGTAGTTGGTGCAGTCGAGGATCACGCATAGATGCTGGATCTTCTTCAGCACGACCTGAGGTAGCCGAGATTCGGTTATCGTGGGCCAGCGAGTGTCGTGCGCGTCCACAGTAAGGCATATGTCGTTCTGCTCGAATGTAATCGAGTCGGCTTCATTGTAGATCTGCCGGCAGGTGCTGAGGATCTGGTGCGTGATCGATGGCTCCATTACGCGCCGCTTGGTGTTGCTCGAAGTCAGGCACAAGACGTCGGTGGGTGCCAGCACGTACTCGTAGATCCGTAGGCGTAGTTCTGACGGCAGGTCAAAGAGGCGAAATGGCTCATGATTGATGAGCTTGTCCATGTCCTCCAAGGCTCTGGAGCGTTGCCTTGGCCGTAGCTGGGTGGCTGGAGGAAGAGACAGCAGGCAATATTCCTCACGAGACGAGCAATGGATGGATGTTGATATGGGCAGTGGGTGAGATGATGGCCGGCCCCGGTGTCCGGAAGAGCGGTGAGCGTTGAGCGAGATGTACAGTTGTAGAGCCTACAGTAAGAGGTGGTCGCCGTTATGTTTGATAGAAGCTAAACACCGTAGACGCTGTTACATAGTGTGAAGCGTATGTCACGCGCAGTATATGCTTCTAACTAATAAAGCTATCAGACGATACTCATACCTATCTACGCTCGCACCGAGATGGTTACACTGGTGTGATGCAACCTTAGTGGCAGCGCCCGTTTCACAGCTTTCTCAAACGCTGCATTGGTTCAGGCGACAGTACAGTCGCTCCGGACAACAGCCGTACTAGTCTGCGGCGGTTGGGAGAGGTTGTTGCGATAACAGATGCAGGTACCGAAAGTGGTGTCATTTTCGAGTTCATCCGCCCAAGCCGTAGCTCAATCCCACCCATGGACCTTTCGTAGTCTCGCACGCAAGCACGTGAACACTCATCTTCCCAAATTCCAACCGCGGTGTTGACGGGAGTGTAGGCTCATAAGAACATGCAAAGTGCAATGCGCCTCTTCACATCTCGTGTTTGCTGTCGAAGACCGGCGAAAACGGACTTCCAGGTCCACTGAGACAAGCAGCATACAAAGACAAGGTAGTACAAGATCACAATGATCAACGACACGTGGTGGGACTACATCAGCATCCGCGCCGTCATCCTCCTCCTCTCCTCCATCGCGCCACTATGCATCACCTACATCCTCACAGTAGCCTGGCGCTTCTTCCTCAGCCTCAAAGGCCGGGACCACACCAGCATCGCCCACACAGTATGGCAAGAGCAACCCTGGCGCACGATCAGCCTTCCAATGGTACTGCCTAGCTGAATCAGCCTTCTACCTCTTCTTCCTCTGGTACCGCACCTGGCTCCAAGCCGAAGCCGTCCACCCGCCTCTCCTCTCGAAGAAGGATCGGCGGGTACTGTTTGAGAAGGTGCAGTCTGAGATCCATGATCCGCAGAAGTTCCTGAGTGGATGGTTCAAGGGCGCGATGATTGAGGAAATCGGACGTGATGATATCAAGGACTTCATAGAGTGGGCGGCTTTCGAGGGCAGGAACGGCCCAGAGGATGAGGAAGAGATGGAGGAGTTGTGTCAGGGTGGAGAAGACGGTGGGCAGTAAGTTTCCGGAAGGGAGGAAAGGGGCGAAAAGCTTAAGGTTGACGATGGATCCTATCGAGATGTTGACGAGGAGTTTGTTCTGGTATGGGATCATTACGGGTGTGGATACCGTTAGCCATCTTCGATGCTGCGTTATGGCTTCAGGTATCACTGGACGCTATCCTCGACTCTCGCCATCTTCCCGCCGCGGCCGCTCGCAGCCGTGACAGCGACTGCAAAGATCTCCGGCCCCGAGTCTGGCGTACTGGCTCCGTCCGCATACTTCGAAGACTAGACTGCCCATCCTCTTCCTGCACGGCATTGGCGTAGGCCTACACCCCCACATCGAATTTTTCCACGAGCTCGACGCAGCCCTCAACGGAGACGCTGCGGACGATGACAAAGTCGGCATTATGATCCCGGAAACCCTTCAAATCTCCAGCCGCCTTACGCACTCCATACTCACCCGCGATCAGTTCCTCGAGCAGCTGACACAAGTCCTGGACCACCACAAGTGGACGCGCTTCGTGCTCTCCTCGCACTCGTACGGCTCAGTACTGAGCACCTATGTCCTCACCCACGAGCCCCTGACCAAGCGAGTCTCGGCAAACTTCCTCATGGATCCGGTCACTATACTCCTACACATGCCAGACGTGGCGTACAACTTTACGGTGAGGCAGCCGAAACATGCGAATGAATGGCAGTTATGGTACTTTGCGAGCAAAGACCCTGGTGTCGCGCATACGTTGGGCAGGCATTTCTTCTGGGGCGAGAAGGTGCTGTGGAAAGATCATATGCTCAAGCTTGTGGAGAG
>JADPVV010000071.1:0-12020 GCA_016097615.1 Eucalyptus dawsonii
CTATCTCACACTCGAGCGCGGGAGAGACGTCGTCTTGCGCAACCTTTTCCGCAAAGTCTTCATCGCTGGCGGCTTCGTTGCGCCAAAGGAAGGTGAGTCAGACGCTCCGCCTGCGAGAAGGACGAGAGTGCCAGTGAAAGAGTTCGCCGCCGCGCTTTTGATGGCGGGCGCGGAAGTGGGTGATGGAGACGGCGGCATTGATGGCGACGAAGTCGAATGTCTGATCGCAAACGCGATATACAAGGTATGTCGCTTCAGTCTCACCAGGACGTTATCGGTTGTTTCGATGGGCATGGGAGTTGCACGTGAGGATGTTGCTGCCTTCCGCGGCAGGCACCGATTCGCCACCACTTTCCACCGTACCTTCTCCGGGTGAGATGGGGACGCTCAACTGACTAAGCCCTCCCGCAGAATCTCATGAAAGGCTACATTGCTCGCGAGCACGGCATCATCGTCCTGAACAAGAAAGGCGACGTCTTTCCTGGGACCGGTGTCTGAGTCACTACAACCACCGCGGTCACCACGACGCTCGCCGCCCGTCCATCAAGAGGGCCGCAGCACCAAAAATGTCACTATCGCGCCCCTCAGAACGACTGCGTGCAATATGAGCAGAAAGGTACGGAACATGCGATCCCACGCCTTACTTTATTGGCGGCATTTCACGGCCGGGGGAACGATGCGAGCCACGGCTATGCGTGCCATGCACACCATCACGCCTGGTGCTTTCTGCCCAGCGTGTGAGTCACAAATTTGGCCGGTTACAGCATGCGAGCCCTTGCGTTTGCGGGCGGCCTCGCTTACGCTGCAGGATTCAGATATGGCACGAAGAATATCATCATCACGGTTGTATCATCAGACGAGCTGATGCACTGGATGTGCCTCTGCAAAACATGTCTACGTTCACACGTTCGCAACGTTGATCTCATTGAAGATGGTGTGAAGCAGTGCTCGTTTCTCATTGTTAGTTCTACATTCTGCTTGCATGTTGCCCATGTTCCAACTATAGATGTCAACTCCCCAGAGCGCATCCGCAAGCAGCAGTATCACAGCAAACCATCCTGTCTCCGTCCATCTCGACCTCACTGCTGTAGTTTCGTCGCTCGCTGCCTTTTTCAAGAAGCGTAGTGTTACAACAGCAATCCCATGCCATGCCTCTAACGCCATGCTAGAAGGCGTATCAAAATGTGCCATTCGCTTTCGCTTGCTTGCTTTGCGGATGAGGCAACGTAGTTATACAAGAAGGGTATCAAGGACCGCAGCAGAACGATCGTTAAGAAAATAAAGCCGTTTCGATAGGTAAGAAAAAGAACCGGAAGCCTGTCCGGCTCGCGGAGTGTGTCATGTTCGTGCAGTCAGTCTTTCCGGTCGACATGATGCGTGTGCGTGATATGTCGAGTAGGAAGGGTGCGTCTTTGTGCGTGCGTGCGTGACACAAGGGAGCCTAGCGTGGCGATTTGGCGGAAGCGATATCATCCTACAGCACACACTCGTCAGCATGGCCACAACCCTCCACATCACGTCAACATCCATGACTTACAAGATGATTAACCATAGCCACGAACAAATCGAAAAACAGCGGCGTCCCACCATGCTGCATCTCCATCTGCATCGTCCCGCTGCGCTTAAACGTACTCCGACTGCGGATGATGAGCGCCAGATAGTGTGCACGTAGCTTGCTGTCCGAGGCGGGCGTGTGTGCGTAGGCGAAGCGGGCTGAGGAGAGGATGGTGCTGCATTGCACGCCGGATTGGAGGCCTTGCTTTTTGAGGGCCAGGCGTTGGAGTTCGGGGAGGGCGTAGCGGTGGGCGGAGCACTGGAGACGTGGATGTGTTAGGTGTGTTCTCCGTGGGAGGCGGGGGAATGACGGGGTGGAAATGTGGTGGGAGGAAGGTAGACGTACGTAGATAACTGTATCCTTCAGCACGGGCCCGCCGACTCCCCAACGCTGATGACGTTCTCGCCCACACCAGCAGAGTCATCGTCGAGGAACCAGCTTGCCGCTTCTTGTCGTAGGCTATCTTTGGTGAATAGTCCCCCTTATACAGGAACTCGAGCACAGCGGAGAAGACTTCCGGCTCCTCGTTCGGCAATTCGATGCGTTTGCCGGAGGCCTCGAAGAACTGTGCCCGGCAGGCTTGAGCGAAGTAGGGGGATTTGGCGAGGATGTCTTCGTGGGCTGCGAAGAGGCGGGAGGAGGGGCCGACAGAGATTGTTATGATGGCTGAGTTGAGGTTGCTGCTGGGTGTGAGTACGTGATGGATGTGATGGTATAGGTAATGATGACTTACGGTGATGTTGGCGCTGAGCTGGCCTGGCTCTTGGTCGGAGATGTCTGTGGTTGTGGTGCATATCTTCTTGACTGGTTGATATCTTTATCTCTGAATGAACGCTCCTTCTTCTTGTTGTTCGTTTGCTTTCCTGCTCGGTAACCGAAACTGTCTCTGTAGGATTTGTTCGTCCTGCTTGTCGAGAACATCTCGTCGGTGATGCCTGATCTCTGGAGTTCAGAGCGAAATGATGGGTCGTGATGAGAGGTGGGCAGCAGAGTGCTGCAAGAGAAGGTGCGGAGAGGAGTGCGATACTTATACTTCACCCCTGCGACCGGTGGCCGCCTCCTAAGGCAACAAACCCATGGGCATATGAGCAATGGATCATCTGCAGCCCAGTCATGCAAGCTACAAACGGCAGCCATCGCCCTGTCCATCACTCAGCCCAAGCGGCCGGCTACAAAGTTAAGAGCAAGATAGCAGCGGCCAAGGTGGAGGTCGAGCACGCGATTGGCGCGTAGAGTGCTCGCAGGAGCCGATGCGATATCGACGCGAAATCACGGGACTGCCTGCGACTCAGAAAGGTGAGCAAGAGGCCGCCTCGGACAAGGGTTGCATGGCGCCGGGGAGCTGGCAACGTCGCACAGAAGTGTTTCACAGCCTCGTGCTAGCTGGATGAGTCGTTAGTTTCGAAGCATGGAAGCGTTCGGCGAGGGGCGTGCAAAGTCAATGCTTTTGGGCCGTGGGCAGATTCGCCACCCGAAGTCGCGATGGCAGCCTGTGTCCGTCGCAAAGGTATGCGTGTGCGCAGTCGTAATACTGGTGCGTAAGCCGTCGCTGCCTGTAGGGGGCAGAGATGTTGATGTGTATGCGAATCTGTGTTGTTGCGTGGGACGTTTGCCTTGCTTGAGCGAGATGCCGTTGCTCCGCTCCGCCTTTGCCAAGAATGCACATGCAGGAACACAAGGACTAGCGGGACGCTAACAACCCCTGCTCTTGCAGGTTGCAGCGAAATCCTCCGGCGATGCGAAAGACATGTGGGAGCCATCCACGATCGAGCAACGACACCGTGGTGCAAGCCGAGCTCTCCTCTCGAGCAGGTGGACAAGCTCTCGACAGTAGTGAACAAGCGATCACTTTGTGGTACTCTGCGACTGCACCCTCGTGGAAATGGCTCTTGAGCGTGGAGATGCTTCTGGAGCTTGGAAAGGATGAGGAGACCGATGCGGAGATCCCAACGAGCATACCCTCGCCTTCATGAACGGTTCACAAGCACCCTCACGCAGCTCCTCATGCATCTTATCTCTTCACGAAGATACATGATGCTCTGGAAGGACACCAAGTTCATGAAGTACCAGCGCGAGCATCGCCGTCCGGCCTTGTCATGTGTCGGCCATGTGGGCTCCATCGCGACCGCTCTCTTCTGTAGCACCATCTGTACACGCAAGTGAGTTGACGAACGCAAGACTATACCTTTTCCCTCTTCTCTCTTGAAGTACTTTACAATGCTGTGCTGTCAGTTTCAATATTGTCAACCAACATGGATCTGCTTGGCGCTAACCGAATCCTTCCCGGTATGAGCTTAGACCCTCAGCCGCAATGACAGCAGCGAGGGCAGTGCCGACATGGAATCACGACAACCTCTCGCGTCGATGATTATAGCATCGCCTTCTTCCTCCTTCCATCTTACTTCTTGATTCATGCAGCACGCCTTGCGCCAGCTGCCATCAAGCAATGGCTAACAGCGATGTACACACCGGCCTGTGGCTAGATCGAGACCGGCATCCAGTCCTGGCGCGACGATTACCTTGAAGCAGATTGGGGCCAAAACCTGATATCCGCTGCCGCCATTGTCGTGCAAACCATCGGCGTTGCATTGTGGGTGATCTTGGCCTATCTCATCCACCAGCGACGTTCTACCTCTGGCTTACGAGACGAGTTCGATGCGCAATTACAAGTGCTTCTGCGAAATTGTGTCGGTGCCGACGCGGCCGCTTGGGATGTCCTCTCTCTCGGACGAACGTGGAAAGGCAGGGAGAGCGGAAGTGTGGAAGACTGTGGGTTGGATCAGTGGGCTGTCTGCGGTCATATATGCCGCATTCCTGGTCGCTGGTATCTTCGTCGGTCAGATCTCGAGCAATAGCTACGATTCTGTCAACGTCCTTGTCGCCCCGGGGGCTTGCGGCTTCATCGACTTGAACGCTGGAGCCTCTGGCACCGCAGGCTTCAATAACATTAATGTCAATGTCTCGACAAACGCGCAACAGTACGCCAGGTCGTGCTATGGAGGTAACAGCATCGCGAGTGCGGTGTCCTGCACGGTCTACCCGGTGAGGTCACTCAACTATACTGTGGAGACGGACAATCAACAGTGCCCGATTCCTGAAGATACGGCGTGCTTCCAAGACGACGCCGCAGCCGCTCCCATTACGTTGAGGACGGGGGTGATCGACAGCCACCGGGACCTGGGAATTAATGCGCGGAAGGAGGACCGCCTGTCTATGCAATACGAGACAACGTGCGCGCCGCTCGATTACGACTTCGTCGACAGCTTCAAGAACACGACAAGTACACAGTTCAAAGACACGTACTTCTACCCAGAGCAACAGAACGGGAGCATCGAATTGTATGCTTTCGGCGGATGGGACCAGGTCGACTACAGCTCGCAGTACACATTTGAATACTCCCCTGCCATCCGAAATTGGGCGGTGGGGCTTCTGGGCTATTCGGTCAACGCCATCAACTCATACGCACCGCACAACACAAACATATCGTTATGGTCTCCCGTGGCTCCTTCAACCAAACGACTGGAGATTTGACCATCGTCACGGTTATGCCAAACGGCGTTACCTTCACGGAGCCTGTCGTGGATCCAATGTTTCGCACGTTTGATAACCCTGACAAGGTCATCTTCGGCGGCGCTCAGTACGTACCAAGCAGAAACGTCTACATTCTCGCTTGCTCGGAGCGATGGCAGATCTGCAACACACACAACGAGAAATGTACGGGCTGGGACTCGACGCTCGGCCTGGTGGACCTTCCGCGCTGGAGAAAGACACTCGATCTGAATCCCGCTCAAAATGCGACATACGAACGCATGGCATCTGCGATTCTCGACAGCAGCATGCACCAGGCTGTGTTCGGCGTTCCGGATCCCCTCACGGCGTCGTACCGCATCATTTCGCAGACAGCTTCGCAGGCTCTGCCTAACGGCCACTGGCGGAAGGAAGTCGAAGGCTGGTTCCAAGCGGTGCTCGCCAAGTGGCAGTTCTTACCAAGCATCTTCGTCAATATCCCATTGGATATACTCAAAGAGAACAATGTTGGGTTTGTCCCTGCCAATGCGAGCGGGCCTGAGATGGAGAGGCAATGCCACCAGCAGCGCGTCACCGCTCCACAACAGTACCAGTCATACAACCTCTTCGCGCTCGTCTTTATTGCTTTCATGGGCGTGCTCGTACCAGGCATCGCTCTGTACCTCAAGAGCTCGCACCGCGCTGGTATAGGGAAGAAACAGGATCACGCGCATCGCTCGTACCAGGCAGAGGGCCTGCTACAGCTGCATCGTATGGCTCTCGAGGGTGCTGGGTACAGGGACTGGGAGGAAGGCGTCAGGGACAGGCCTCGAACACAGACTGCGAGAAACGGTTGCCGCAGGTCGTGCTCGAGCAAGAAGGTGAGCCAAAAACGACACTCACAGTGGTCTCGAGCGAATTCGAGTACTCGAGAGACGGTCGTTCGATAATAGATCATGTCGGGGATGTTGCTAACGTTGCTGCTCTAGATGGCGATCGTGAGCCCATGCTCAGATATCCTCGACCTGGAACTACACTTCACGACCGAGATGGGACTGAGAGTCTAAGCGATGAACGGTCGAATGGGTACCAAGAAGTCTCAAAAAGCGATTTGGAGTAGAGTCGTCTAGCTGCTTGCCCGCCTTGGTATGAGTGTCATCTACTCTTCGACGAAGCACATGCTCTCAGGTATACGCATGAGGTGCGTGTTTGAAGGAGAAGAAGACGTCATGATCGTGCCCCAACACCATCTTTGCGTTCGTGCGCTGCAGTACAAGGTCAGTATCTCTGACACTCTATCCCAAGCAAGTCTTGAGCACAGTTTGTGAACAGCACTGACCTTCTGCAGCATCTTGATCATCTGATGGCTAGCAACCCAGTCGTCATGATCCCGCGCAAGCCAGCCCTGCGGCACATCGCCCAGCCAATTCTCCTTGACATGGTACTGGTCGGTCGTGAAGATCCAAGCGCCAGAGTCCGGCATGTTGACGTGGAGAATGCACAAGCCCGGCGTGTGGCCCGGCGAATGGCGGATATTCATACCCTGCGCGAACTCGAGAAACGGACCGTGGAAGGCCTTCCAGTTGAGCGTCAAGTCCAGGTCTGACGGCAGATAGGGTCCGATATCCGACTTGGTGGCGACGGAGTAAGCTGCATTCTTGATCTCCTTCTCATGCACGTAGATCGGGACGCCGGTATCCTTGAAGTAGCCGAGCCCACCGGCGTGGTCGCCATGGAGATGGCCCATGATCACGGCCTTGACATCTTTGATGTCGTGGCCGCACTTCTTGATCTGCGCCGGCAGCTCCTGGTCTGGATGATAATCGACGCGAGTGAAGACCTCGTTGATCTCGACACCCCACCTCTCCGCTTGGTCTTTTCCGGGGCCGGTCTCGAAGAGGATGAGACCTTCGGTGGGATGGTCGATCAAGATGCAGATGAGCGCGGCTTTTCGTTTGGTGTGCTCGGGATTGGGATTGGAGGCAGTCGCTGTGCCGGCTCCACGGATGACCCAGCCAACGTCTGCCTCGAGATCACCGCAATGGAGGAGCTAGGAGCTGTTAGACCCGCGCTTGCGAGGGAGAGTGTCGTTGGCGGGCTCACATATAGTTTGGTTCCCTAGCGAGATCAGTCTCCAGATGCCTACTACAGGAAAGCAAGGACTGTACCTTTGGCGCCTGGTTGACCAGATCGAGTCCGTAGAGATTCGCGCTCATGTTGGGCCTCGTAGAGTGGAAGGGAGGTGTCTGGCAAGTCCTGACATGGACGTGGTTGAGCAGTATATTTGAATAATCTAAAACTGCATGAACAACATGGATCCTTCTTTCTCTCAGCCCCCATCCCGATAGGGCGTTTTACGGCGCTGCATCGCCTGAAAAAAGACCGGTGAGCACCAAGGATTCTGAAGCGTCAGCACCCCGAGAGCACATCCAAGCTAAAGTGTGCAACTTCCGCCGCTTTGCGATGAGTTATGGTCGGAAGTAGGCCAGGCGAAGCCTCTTCGTAAGGTAGCTGAATGCAAAATCTCTGATGGAGGCAGATGAGATAGCGAGCTTGGCGACGTTCATTGTCAACCCGGGGAAGTTCGTGAGCCGGCCAGGGATCATGGGAGGTAGCGGTCAGCCGTCGGGATCACTGTGGTCGGAGATGAGACAAAGAAGATGTAGCATCTGCGCAATTACTGCAGGCGCTTTGGAGGGAACGACAAGTGGCCCAAGCATTCAAGTACTCGGCTTCTCCAACCTTGGTAGTATTGCAATCTACCAATATCGCTGCAGACTCTGAAGCATACCCTTGCCATGGCTGATCCAAGCAACAGGTACTATGTACACTGGTCACGCTCCGTTCCTAAGCCTGCGGTTATCCGTGACTTTCAACAGCAGCGTCATGACCCAGCTAGCTGCAATACTCGCAAACAACATCGCAATCATGACCCATATGGACCCAATGTACGCCGGCGTTCGCTCGGAATCAGCCTTCCATCCTTCGAAGAGCGCATAGTTGGTAACCACGGAACCCAGGTTACCAAGTCCCGATACGAGTGCTGCTGCGGCTGCAACCCCGACCTCTCCATGGCGCGGCTGGAAGATTTGAGCCGTCCAGGTCATGGTAATGGGAACGGTCGGGCCGAGACCGAATCCAACGATCAAGATGCCAACGTAGCGACCCCATTTCGCTCCGTCTGAGTTGCCAGCGTACCCTGCGATGAGCAAGCCGGCAATCTGTAGCGCAGTCGGAATGGTGAAGAACAATGCTCGGTGCTTGTGGAACCGGTCACTAATCGGTGTGACGATCAAAATGCCAATCAGATCGCATATCCAGATTGGAGCGTATAGTAAGCTCAA
Source organism: Eucalyptus dawsonii (assembly GCA_016097615.1). Lineage (NCBI taxonomy): Eukaryota > Viridiplantae > Streptophyta > Magnoliopsida > Myrtales > Myrtaceae > Eucalyptus > Eucalyptus dawsonii. The sequence goes on from JADPVV010000071.1 coordinate 8,407, forward strand.
CGTGATGCCGTTGAAGTTGGGGTTGATCGCGCTGAGGAGGACTGTACCGTAGCTCTGGATGCCATTCCGACACCACAACGCCGAAGTACATGACAAACGGTGGCCGAAGCGCCAGTCGAGGAAGACGTTCAACAAATCCTTGAGGCTCCAGCTGCGGTTGTCGTAAGCAGAGCGTAGATCTCTGTAATGGAGTATGGCATCTTCGCCTTCCAGAGCGGGCGGCGGTTGAGGCAGCCACGCGAGCCATCGACTGGGCTCTCTGACCTCTCCAGGTGCCAGAGGACGGTCCGGTAGCCACCAAAGTAGCGTGAAGCCGATGATCAAAGTCACCAGTCCCCAGAGCAGGAACATCCACTGGAAGCCAACGAGCCCGCCATCGCCATCCATCTCCTGAAACCCGCACTAACCAGACCCACTACAGAAGCAGAGACTTGCGAGGCCGTGAAATACCAGCCGACTCGCTTTGCCATACGCTCTGGTGGATAGTACATGGTCAGGAACAGAGACATGCCAGGCCACATGCCCGCCTCCACAGCACCCAGTAGAAGGCGCAGAGCATAGTACCCGGCTGCGTTCTGCATGCCGACCATGGCGGTGCCGATGATTCCGACAGTTATGACAATTCTAGCCAGCCATTTTGAGGGCGAGAGCTTGCTCATGGCCAAGTTGGATGGAACCTCGAAGACCACGTAACTGGCGTAGAAGAGCGCGCAAGACCGGTCGCTACCTGTTTTGGCGAGAGGTCAAGGTATGTCGACAGGTCATGGCCTTCGGTTGTATTCATCGTCTGGGCAAGACCGACATTGGCTCGGACAGCAGAGCAGAGGAAGTAGAAGACCCAGAAGGCCGGTATGATTCTGATGTCGAGCCAGCGGTAGATTCTGCGAAGGCGAGCTCGCTCAGCTGGCGAAAACGCCGTGTCGTGTATGTTGTCGCTCTTGTCATCTCTGTCCTCCATGGGCCATTCGTTCGGCACGTGTGTGCCTCGTTCTATCTCTGCCATGTTGAGGTGACCCTCGCTGAAATGATGTGGTGAAGTATGATGATCGAGAGAAGAGATGGTGGTGCGGCGCAGTACATATGAGCTCTCGACAAGCTCTCCACTCCTCCAGCCTAGACGCGTTAATGATCACCGCATCTCACTGTTGGGACACTCAAGCATTACGCCATGCATACCGACTATAGAGTTTTGTCGAGTTCACGTCGCTTAGTGCGTCCCCTCGGTCTTGTGTCTCCACCGATGTCGGCAGATGCCACTAGAGTTTGCTAGCCATTCAGGCACCAAAGGCTAAAAGGAGATGCATCTCAGCGAAACGTCGTTACTGTACCTCACGCTCATCCTCTACAACTGTACTCCTGTAGTACCGGCGGCTGGCGAGACATCTGGATCCAGAAGTCAGCTTTCATCCGCAGTAAGCCCCAAGACTGAGACCAAGATGAAGGAGACACGCACAACGTGGTGTCAAAACATTACGTTCTCGAGCTCAAGAATGGTCTGGGTCTCGTAACTTTTACACATAGCAGGTCGCACAATGCTGGCCATGCCATCAACTATCCTTCACCGTCATTATAACAACAAAGCTGCCAACACACCCGCCGCCGCGCCGAAGCCTGCTGCAACATCTCTCACCGCGCCATTGCCGGACTGCGTTGAAGACGCACTTTGGCTTGCCTGAGTTCCAGAGCTGGACGTCGTGGTCGCCATACCGCTGCTTGCTGATGCCGACTCGGTCTCGTTCTGCTTTGCTGCATTGGCACTGAGCCTCTGTTGGTCGACGAAGTTGGCGCAGGACAAAGGCGTGCGGTTCTCGTCCATGATGATGATTGCCTTGTTGCCGAAGAAGGCTTTGGAGGGGACTTGTCGGTTGAGAGGTACTCGTCAACGAAGCTGCTATGCGTCAGTCCTCCTTAACCAGTACTGTATTAAGATATCCGCTGACTTTGCAGTGAAGTATCCTGTGCCCGCAGCGCCCGTTTGCAGAATCGCACTGCCGTGCTTACCACTCAGATCACTGCCGCATGTTAGCACGAACACATCCACTGGATAGACAACACGTCGCAACCTGATTTGCTTCCATCGGGACGACGTCCGAATGGATCGTAAAGACGAATGATGCGTCCCCTTTCACTCTCTGAGACAGAGCTCTATCGATCCACTGGCCGGAAATACGCACCCTATCTGACATCCGGCCTGTTGGTTCTTGGTGCAGTCTGCGCCTGTCACACCACCGTATGGATCCAGCAGACCGCCGCCCGTCGAGCAGTCGCCGCGCTCCACCTTCTTCGCCGTGATTCCGTAGCCTGTATTCTGGTCAATCTACTCCGGACCTCTTTATATCGTTCGCCAGGAACACATACTCAGGGTCGAGCCCTTGGGCAAATTGTAAAGGGAGATTTGGACGTTTGATCCTTGTCTGTCCGGCGCACCCAGCACCCAGTACGGAACCGGTCACATTGCTGCTGGTGGGAAGAGTTGCAGCAAAAGGAATGCCAATGTTGGTGTTATCTGCGACTGGGGCATTGTCGGCAGCTGCAAGGGATGCCAGAGCTGCAATCGCGGCGAAACCGGAAGTGTAGCGCATTTCGATCGATCTGCTCTGGTATTCAAGGTATATTATGGCCTACAATGCAGTGGTATGGCTGGGTGTCGAGTGCTCCCGAGGAATATTCATTCATGCGCTGGCGTGGGGACAATGGTCTGGTCGAGGATTGGACGCGAGTGTATTGATTGCCCTCAAGGAATGCGCAACTCACGAGCGTGGTTGAAGGAACGACAAGGTGAGCTAAATGACCAGGTTGCTGGGATGATGTTACGAACGAGGAAAGACAGACTCGCGCAACGCGCAGGAATGAACGTCCCGAAGTACGACAGGTACTCTAATCAAAGCCTACAGTCGTCCGTCGAGTGGTTGCGCTTGCCCAATACGAAGTACAAAGGTCGCCGTCAAGCACTTTTATTCCAGGTGCAATCTCGCTTAAGGAGCCTTGAGTTCTTGAACCCCAGCTTTGCTCCGGACCGAGTGTAACCTAAACCTGGCCCTGAACTTCAGAGGTGGACCTTTGTCTCATCTTCATTCGTCCACGGTCCTTCGTCGCATGGTCAAGGCAATAGTGCTGCGCGTGCTAGACGGGAGCAAGGACGGAGGTGGGTAGGTGGACGGTACGGAGTCTGTCTTAGCAAGCCGCTGAGCCGAAGAGTCTATCCCGAGACGTCGGGTACTTCGTCAGGACCCCGAAGAATCTCAAGATGATCGGAGGACGCCCCTGCGGAAGCTGCTTCGAAGGCATGCCGCTCACCATGAGGCTACACATGAACGACCTCGCCCTTCCCGTCTATGAGTGTCGACTGCACGAAATGCACGTGAGGAGCTTGCGACATGCGGTACAGGGAAGGCAGGCCGGGAGAGGTCTGAACACCGCAATTCGTGAGCCAAAATGACACAGCAGAGAAGCAGTATGCCAAGGACGTCAACGTTGTCATTCATTGGGAAACGCTAAGCGATCACCAGAAGCAGCAGGAGATTGTCTCAAGTCCAGCGAGATTCCCATCACCGACATCAGGCACGTGAGAACAATCTTTCACGAGCCGAAGCTCAAGGTAAAGAGCTGCTAGT
>JADPVV010000064.1:0-14161 GCA_016097615.1 Eucalyptus dawsonii
GTGACCGCAGCCGAGAGCGCAAAGAAGTGACCATGGTCCTCGGACTCCACCGTGTTCATCGTGATATAGAGATCATCCAGGTTCGCTTGAGCATCGACCTTTGCAATAGGCTGGCATGTGAGCGCGAACTCCTGACGACAGATTCTCAAGCCCAGGTCGACCTTCGTCTTGCCAAAGAAAGCGGTCGGATCAGCCTTGACGATGGATTCATCCTCGAAGAACCTCTGAGGCCCAGTCTTGTCTGCTGGGTTTGGTGGTGTTGGTGGCTTTTGGTCGTGCTCCTCCTGGCTTTGCATCACATCCTTGACACTGTTCGAGACTTCAAGTAGCAGCGGCACAATGCTCGGCAACAACGAATTGCTTGACGGTTCGACGCGAACTTCTCCGTTGACCGAACCCTGGACACCTTCTTTAGAGGAATTATACTCGACCTTCATACCAAATCCGGGCGCCTTGAGAGTGGCTTCCGTGCGAGCGCCATCTGTAGCAAATTGTCCGTAACGCCCATGCTGAGAACCATGCTGTTGTGAAGCTGCCGCAACCACTGACATTCTCGGATCTTGAGGTCCGGAGCCTTGCATGTACATTTCCGTGCCAGCAAAGTCCGCCTCGATCAGAACAGAGCCCAGACGCTTGACATCCATCATGCTCTTCCTCGGCGCTCCAGACGCCGTCGGTGTGCTTTCCCAAGCTGCGGTGCTCGCCTTGAACCTCTCGATAGCCGATTCGATCGATCGCTGTGCGGCATTGACCGGGAACATGAACTTGGATTCGAGGCGCACTTCGAGACGTTTACCTGCGGCTTTGAAGGCAAAAGAGCGCTTCTTGCCCTCCTTGAAGTATGCCACACTAAAGCTGACCTCAGGCAGAATCGCAGAGTTTAGTGGTCGCTTTGCCAGCGGCGCCCTTCTTCGCCAGCTGGATCTGCGTGTTCTCAAATGTAAGGCGTGCCTCCCGTCCTCCTCTGGTCACGAATTCGATACGGTCCAAGGTCAGCACGAGATCAGCTGCTTTCTTGTTGCCACTGACGGCGTAAGACTGATGCACAATCCACGCAACCTTGATGTCAGTAAGCTGCACCTTGGTCGTGACAGACAGCAGGTCAACCGCAGAGAAAGCCATTGCGCTCTGATCTTGTTCCACCGGCTTGCCACTGACTCGCTGGATCATACTGTGGTGCTTGCGGCGCTCTCGCAAACGACGAAGGTATTCCATCTCCTTTGACACATCCAAGTTCTTGATTCGGTCCTGCAAGTGATTGATGACGTCCACAGCCGTCGCCGCCGTCTCTGGATAAGCGTTGACCTCCAGACCATTGCTCTCGACTTTGAGCTCTCGGGCCAGTTTGCCGGCCTTGTCAAGTTGTGATTTGAAGTGAACGTCGACACCGAATGTGGCGTTTCCGCACGGATAGACTTTGCCGTTCTCATGGATTTCGAGCTTCGCACCTATATCACGGATCTGCGCTCGGACTTCCGGCATAAGCGTCTTGCTTGTTCTCAGGTTCTCTCTGTTCGATGCGGTTGTGTGTACTGGGCCTATACCGAACTCCACAGATGCTGTCGACTTGCCCTTGAGCAGCGGCGTGGTGGTGGCGACTCGAATACCGAGGAAGGCGAAGCGGAGATCGAAAGCCACAGACCTCATATCGCTCTTGGGAGCAGGCTTCGAGACAGCCTTGTCAGTGGCTGGTGGAGCGAGATCCTCTACGTGCGCTTTGATTTGATCAATCTGCGCGTTGATCTCCTCAATCACGTTCTGGACCTCCGGACGGTTTAAGACGCCAAGCAAACTCTGGATGGCTGTCGCGTCAATCTCGACTCTTTGCATCGTAGTCGAAATGAAAGCGACACAATCTCCGGCGATAGCCCAAGGCCAACATGTCCATTGATCGGCGGAACCTCCAAGATAGTCTGCTCAAGTCGTTTGCTTGCGCTCGAATTGACGAAGAAGTGCCGGTTCGAACCGATGTCGAAGTCAATTGCCCATGTCTGCTCCTGGAACAGGTTGGGCGCAACTCGCAGGCTTGCCGCGGTACCTTGAAGCTGATATTTGAGTTCTTGTAGCAAGGCAATCTCGAAGTGCAACTGCCCAGCTAGGAGGGCGAAGTGCGTCTTCACCGGTCGTTTTGCGGTCGAGCCATTCGAATGCTTCGATCGCGACTTCGAGCTCGACCTTGTCGTTTGTGGGCGCTTGCGCAGCGACAGCCTTAACCGCCTCGGCGAGCTTCATGCCCTTTGCGACCTCGTCAAGGATCACAGCGTCGACCAGGTGCATGAGACCAGGTGCTTGTTCTTCCACCGTCAAGCGCAGCTCGCGGTACGCCACTGCTGCGATCACTGAAGGTGGAATATCCTCATCCGCTGCCGGGGTCATATAATCAACGTAGATACTCGGAGAGGTCAGAACAGTCTCCCAGACTCGTCGGTTCGGACCGTGAAGCTCGGTGATAGCAGCATCGGCGTTGAAAATGAGCGAAGCGCAGAATCCATAGCGCCCACCTGCCTGTGTCGTTCCGATCAAAGACGTCCTCATGCCCTCTAGCCGTGACACATGCCGCAGATTGATTGACCGAATAGAGAGGCTGCCACTGTCTGTCGAGATGACAACCTGCAATGTCTCACGAGCGAAGCTGTCCTCCATGAGCTGACTTTTACTCTTGCCGGCGTTAGACGAAATCGGTGCGATCTTCTGGATCTTCTCTGCAAGAGGCAGGATCTTCTCGATGATGTCGAAAGCGCTCCAGTTCACTGACAGACCGACTGAAGCAGTGTGGGCCTGGATCACAGTCTGGGTCCTCATGTTCTCCTCCACGAGCATCAAGCCTGTAGGCGCGGTGGGCGGTATCTTTTCCATGCCGAATGATGTATCTTCCACGATCAACTCGTTGGAGTGTTCGCCAGATTCGATAGCTAGGCGGATATACTCGGATCGCACGGTAATCACTGTCGGCTTCTCATCTGGCTCTTTGATGACCCTCTGCTGATCATCGATCTGCAGCATCTGAAACACGGAGGTCTGATTGTAATGCGGAGAGTCCCAATTGCGTTCTTGAGACCATTCCTCCAGAGCACGAGCAAATGCGTCGGACGAGATGATTTCTTCTCCGCTCTTGAACTGCCTCCGCAAATCATCGAGAACCTTGGGCGGAAGGTTGTCAAGCACATATCTGAATCTGGCAAGAGTGCGCCACGACTCCTGGTTGCGGAAGTGGTCCGGAAACGCACGCAAGATGTACGTGATGCGCGACAGGAACGTCGGGTCTCCGATATCTTCGCTGTTCTGAATCAGTGTATAGATAAGCGACCTGAGTCTCTGCCTATCATGCTCAAGCGTGGCGCTGAACCTAGACTGAAGATCAAGCGCAACTGGCATGACCCTCAGAATCATATCTGTGAGATACTCCGCGTGATCGCCAGAGACCGCGACGATCGTATCCCTGATCGAAGCGTTGATGGACTGAGAAGCCGAGCTCGCGACGTAGACCAGAGCTTCATCAACGGTGATATGGGCCGCTGGAGCGGTTGACTCTCCAGCCACGTATGAGCCAATTGACACATCGATGCTTTCCGCAAGTGTGTGAATGGCAAGACGATCATCGGAGTCATATTCCTCGGGTCTTTTGCTTATCCTGATGGAGGCATCAATGGAGCGTAGTCGAATTTGCATCTGGTCTGCTGGCTGATCCTTAGTATTCGGATTCAGTACCCTTATGTTGCCGGCAGGCATGCCGATCTTCAGCTCCAGCATGCTGTTCTTGGCTTGCATCTGTGCTTGGTGGCCAGCAACAGCTCCCAAAACATCCGTGGTGAAGACATCAAGCACTTCTTCGGGAGTCTTGGGCTGAATCTTTCCAAGTATCTTGGCAGCTGTGATGCCTATTCTAGGCTCGACGTAGACTCGAATGCCAGGTACGAGTTGAACAAAGACGGAGACTTTGCCGGCATCTTCATTAGTATCAGGATCCTCGATGGCCTCGGAGATGGAGGAAGTCTCAGGCCGGTTATCAGCATCTTCGGTGGCCGAGCCTTCGAAACCAGGAACGTCCGTCTCGTCAGGCTCCATCGCGTTGAGTGGGAAGTAGGGCTCCGAGAATGGGCTGGAGAAGGCCACCGTAGATGACGGAAGGCCAGTCCTCGATCTGTCACGATATTCACGCACATTCCTCCATTGCAGTGATGATGTCTCGATCGAGGATGCTCGGCTGCTGCTGCGCATACTTTGCGATGAGCTCCCAGTGTCCGCTGCCTCAACCCGGCTTAATCTCTTGTTCTGGAGAGGGGCTGGCGAAGGGTGGCCCGCTGCTCGAATCGAGCTTGACAGTGACGAGGAGGATGACTTCGGTCTTATCCCTTGACCCCCGACAGCTTTTGGAACTGCCTTGAGTGAAGCCGGCCGCGTGATTTCATCGCCAGATCGTTCAAGCGGAGCGGGTGGGAACGGGTACTGCATAGCTGGCGGCTGAGAGCTACCGGCATGGTCGTGGTAAGGAGGCGGAGCACCATCTGCGCGATGCAGTAGGAACGGGAACCTCTTCGTTCTTTGATCGTTCACCCGGATGTGTTCCTGCTGCTTGCGCCTCTCTTCAGCGAAGTGGAGCTTGCGCTCGACGACGTTGACGGTGGCGCCAGTCTGGAGGAAGGCGTAAGTCCTGATGGGTGTCCGCCGACCCTCGACGGTGCGGTGACGAGAAGCGCTCCTGGCATCTACACAAGCAACCGTGATCTTTGGCGCAAGGACGCTGATCCTCTGCGAGAACGTATCTCCAGCTAAGTCATTGACGCCAACCTCCACAGGGTCCAAAGAGAGAAGCAGCGCATCCTTGCCAACGTGAGCCCATATTCGCAGAACGTCTGTCTTGACTTGTACAAAGGTAGCCTCGTCAAACACTTGTGGCGCACCAAGCGGGAGCGCATTCTCGCGGTCCGGGAATGAGAACACGAACGCTCGCGCAGCCATCGCCAGATCGTGTATGAACGCGCTCGAGCACTCGCCCGTGATGGTTCCAACATCGATGTACCACTGGCTGACGTACGCAGGCTCTTCCGGCGGTGGACCGAACGATCGATGACCGTCCAGATCCACGTGCTTGACAAAGAGCTGCGTGCCTGATTCTTGGTCGATCGGCGAATCCTCCTTGGAGATAGTGCTGCCGGCGAGGATACTGACGGGCGATATCTGCAAACCCATGTCGAGATAGTAACTTAGAATCCGCAGATCCAAGTTCGCCACTGGCGTTTCAATGCGGACGAACTCATCGCATGAGTACAGGTTCGTGGGCGCCAATACAGTAACATCCTCGGCAATGATGCAAAGTATCACATCCATCTCGTTTCCATCAGCAGGCTTGGGTATGCTAGCGGTCTTAACATTCGCCACTGCAAGATCGTCGTCCGCACCTTGAAACTCCTCCAGTGTCTTGAAGTGCAGATAGTCACCAAAGTAGTTCTCTTTGAGACCGACAAGCTGACGGACAAGGAAGCCGTAAGCCTTAAGTGTGAGACCAGATCCTACGATGTCGAAGCGAAGAAGATCGGTCAGCCCTGGGCCTTCTTCCATGTGGCCGCTAAAGGAACCCTTCAAGGTGAGTTTCGGAAGCGTTGCGACTGTCTTGTCCTTGAGAAGAGTGCTGAGTGTGCTTCTAGAAGGGCTCAGCATGCGCATGCGCATCTCAGTCGATAGCACATCGAACTCGATCCAGTTTCGTTCGGACCGGAAGTGCTCCATCGAGATATCGAGCGTGGAGTCCAGGATGCCTTCCAATGTGAGAAAGTCGTTCTTCTCGAAGTCCGCTGGGTCGTTGACAATGTTCGCATCGTTGACATTCAGGTAGATCACGAAGTTCTGGAACAGCATGCGAAGCTGGTAGATGTACGGAACGAACGTGTAGAAGCCGGGCGGTGCACCAGCAGACCAGTCGTTGACAAGGTCGATGATGAGGAAGAAGTGATCTCGTAGGATGAAAAGCTCCATATCGTGGATTACGATGTTGAAAGGCCAGTTGCGGACGGAGTTCCAGGAAAGTGGCTGCGACAGGTCGCCATCCAAGGTGACGTTGCCCGTCCGCCACAGCAAACCGTGATTGACACTCGAATTGATCTCCGTACCTTTTACATCGAGGTCGAGCTTGTTGCGGTAGCCGTCAGCATGTGGGAACATATCCATGAGGTAGTTGACAGTCGAGTCTGTTTTGACTGTGACATCGAGCCAACCATATGGCCGGGCATCCGCAGCGGTGTTAGCCTTCTTGTTTCTTCGCCAGCCCATGTGTCGCTTCTTTCGGCCGTGCTTTTTACCCTTGCCATCATCGTGCTGACCGTCGTCGCCTTTGGCACCTTTGGCTCTGCCTTGCCATTTCTTGTCCTTGGAAGACTCTCGGGCCGGTATCCGCAGAATGACGTCTTCCTCAACAGAAACGAAGATCTTGAACAGACTCCAGTTCCGCCACTCGCCTGGCTTGAGCAGCTCTGTCGCTATCGCATCGACGAAAGGAGCTGGGAAGAGATTGCTGCAGATTGATCCGCTGCCGGTCCGCCCACGGGCCATAAGTGACAACGCCACCATAGACGAAGATGTCCATTCCGTAGTCAGGAGGCTTGCAACCGTTCATGTCGTCTTCATATGCTGAGCCGAGCAGAGTCTCGTTGTCGGGCATGGAGCTCGTTACTTTGCCCGGCATGTCAAAGTAGAATCGAAGATGTACCTTGTCAATGTCTGCGACCGTTGACGCCTTTGCGTACTCAACATTGCGCCACTCATCGTGTTCGTCAAGCTCCTTGTCGTCGAGGTAGCGGGCAAGGCCGTGCCATTGCTCTTGACCCGGCAAGGGGTTTGCATAGGCTGTGGATGTTACGTCCGTATCAGACTGCATCTTGAGAGACCCAGCGACAAGCTTCTTGTGCTTGAAGATGCCCGCGAAAGCATCCCAACGAGCGCGAACTTTGCGGATGATTCTCTTTTCGATGGTAACATCTGGCACTGGGCCAGCTTCTCTCTCCCGCAATATACGATGAGCGGCATTTAGCTGCTCTTCTTTGTAGTCCCGGTTCGGTTTGAGAGCGACATTAATCTTCTCGGCGTCGAAGTTGAAAAGGAGTTTGTACGGATCAAGTGGGCCTGCGTGGCCGGCATCGATGATGCCGCCGCCCTTCTCGACCTTTGCGACGACGACACTGGTGGTGTTCTCGTTACCCACTGCAGCAGCAGCTCGCTTGCACTCGATCTTCATGGGGAAGAGTCGCAAGAACGCCGGGATCTCGAGCTTGTCGTCAGCGGTAGGTGAGGTTCCAGTCGTCTCGTTCGTATGGACCTTCTCGGCGGAAGCACCAAAGGCATTGCCGTTCTTTTCGTCGAAGAGCTGCTGTGGTCCTTGGCATTGCTTTGATCACTTCCTGAGCTTGGTGGCGGCTTTGCGTGCTTCAAGGTCTGCTCGACAATGATGTCGTACGCCGGGCTGCGATTGTAGATGAAGGCTTCCACCCCCGACACCTTGACTGATATCCTGCAAGGCAGCTGCTTCTTCGGCTTGACCCCAGCATTCTCCTCTTTGCCGACACTGCGACTCCGAGCTTCCTTCTTCTCATCATTGCTGCTCTTGCTGCCCGACTCGCTCCCGGATCGCGCCGTCCCCGACTGCTGCGGCTTCTCGTCTTGAAACACCTCCGCCTCCTGCACCTGCCTCAGCCAGTACCGCCAGGTGATATGCCCATCATGCACCAGCACCGTAATGTTGTGCGCATGATACCGTATGCTCTTGAAGAACACTCGCCCTCGAGCAAGCTGATCTGGAGAGCTTGTATGTCGATGTACGCCTTGTATTTGTGCCATGTCCAGGCTCGGATGAGGTACCCGACCAGCGTGGCGAACAGTCGGTTGAAGTAGAACAGGAAGAAGAGGGCAAGGACGCCGCAGACGAGTATGTCAATGAGGAAGACCCAATTGAATCCACGGCTGCCCAGCAGCGGCTGGCCCGTAAGTCCACTTGGATCGGCCATGGTCGCGCCTTGTTGTGTTCCTCGAGCTGGTTGTGCGGTCCATCATGGTACTCGGCATGTCGGCGCCATACACCTTTCGCTCGTTGATCGGCTGCGCAATGCTTTGCGATGCACGAGGCAAGATCGACCTGCTTGTGAAGCTCGACTTGAGGAAGTCGCGAGTCAGCGAGTCAAGGGTTGCCGAACCCTTGCATCTTTCAACCTTGAGCTACCTCAGGTACATGAGGGACATCACTTCATTTACATCTTAGCATCCGAGACTTCAAGACCACATTGGCACCTTTACGCCAAGACGGTACAACAACATATGTGCAATGAGAATGCGCGGCGATTCCTGGGAGTAGGAGCGATACCAAGCCGGTGAGCGAAGCAAGAAGAGATCGTACAAGATGCACTTCACAGAAGAGCAGACGGCGCTTCTCAAGACGTGGATCATCAAGAAGCTCGAGGATATCAGCGATGCGGACGCCGATGTGCTTGCCGACTACGCGCTCGCGCTGGTCTCTACGGAAGACACAGAAGAGGTAGCGCGCGCTAATTGCGTCGTGAATCTCAAGGACTTCCTACCCAACAATGCGGAGGCATTCGTCGACGAGCTGTTCGAGGCGATCACAAGCAAGTCCTACGACCCGACTGCACCTAAGTCGAAGCCTGCACCGCCAGTGCCGCAAATACCTACTGGACCAAAGGGCGGCGATGCGCTGGGTCCGATCAACGAGTCGCGCAAGCGCTCGTTTCAGTGGGACAGAAGAGGAGACGTTCGGTCAGAATGGACACTTTCAGAATGGGAACAGGCCGATCAAGCAGATGCGACGAGGCGGGAGGGGGAGGCTTCGAGCGCGGTGGAAGGCAGCAGCAGGGACCGATGCCTCCGTTTGTGCCTCAGCAATACTCGCAGCCTCCTCACATGGCGAATGCGCCACATTTGCCTCACAACTTCCCGCCCATGGATCCCAACGATCCTATGGCGATGATGGCTTTCCAGCAACTTCTGGGCTCCATGGCTGCATTTCCAAACTCCGGCTCGCCACAAAACGGCCTGCCCTTCAGACCACCTGGCTCAGGTCAGCGATGTCGAGACTACGATACAAAAGGGTACTGCGGCTCGGGCGCATCATGCCCGTACGATCATGGCAACGACCAATTCATCATGCCACCGCAAGGTCAGGAGTATGATCCTTCGAACGCAATGCTGAACATCTCGCCCAATAGAAATGGTGGCTTCAACACTTTCGGTGAACGTGGTCGAGGTGCGCGCGGGCGTGGGCGCGGAACGAACAACTTTCGCGGAGGTGGCAAGAAATCCGACTTCTCCATGCTTGGTCCTAGTAGAGACAGTACCAATACGTCTATCGTCGTGGAGCAGATACCAGATGACAAGCTTGACGAGCAGGCTGTGCGCGACTTCTTCGGTGATTTCGGGAGTATCGAGGAGGTTACCATGCATGCGGACCGGAAGCTGGCGATTGTGACGTTCGAGAGCAAGCCGGCAGCGAAGGCTGCGTACGAGAGTCGAAGGTGGTGTTCGACAATCGCTTCGTCAAAGTCTACTGGTACAATTCGAGAAGTTCGAGCAACAGCACAGTGGTCCCACTCCAGCCAAGCCTGTCCAACCTCTAGACGTCGACATGGGCGAGGACGAGCAGCAAATCGACCAAGCCGAGCTCGCGAAGCGGCAAGAGGAAGCGCAACGCAAGCACGACGAGGCGCGAAAGCAGCGCGAGGACGCCGAGAAGCAGAGGGCGAGTCTCGATCAGAAGTTGAAGGCGATGGAAGCAGAGCGTAAGAAGATGGCAGATTTGCTTGCGAAGAAGTCGGGCAAGACTGTGACCTCAACTGCGGGCTCACCGACGCCAAATGGTGACAAAGAGGACAGCGAGGCGACGAAGGGTCTGCGCGCTCAGCTAGCTGCTCTCGAAGCAGAAGCCAAAGAGATGGGTATCGATCCGGATGCGCCTGTGGTCAACGGCCATGACAGCTTCCGTGGCTCACCGTACCGTGGCCGCGGCGGCTACCGTGGACGAGGCAGAGGGCGCGGCTTCTATCAACCCTATAGAGGCGGTTGGGGTGGAGGCGCTGCTCCCAGAGGCGGCGGCGTCATGCGCCTCGACAACCGGCCCAAAACCATCTCCGTCACCTTCGCGAACGACAACACTTACGACGCGAACGACGAGGCCCTTCGGCAATACCTCCTTTTTAATAGCATGGAGACGGCGTCGATTACGAAACACCCCGAGAAGGAGAACACGGCACTCATCACGTTCAAACAGCGGTATGAGGGCGAGAACTTCATGCTGGCTGCTCGTACGGAGATTCCGCATGCTGGGAAGGTTGAGGCGAGCTGGTATAGCGGGCCGAAGGTGGAGAATGGCACGAATGGGACGCATGCGAATGGGAACGGGTTTGGGGATGTGAAGATGGATGGAGGGAGTGAGGCGGGTGACGGGGAGAGGGAGATATACGTTGGTGGTGATGGGTGGGAGAGGGAGGAGCAGGATTTGGACCGTGTCGAGTAGGATCGAGCGGGCAGGGAGACCTGGATGGTCACGGAGGCGTGAGCGGTCTCCGAGACTTCAAAATCTCGACCGGCACCGCGTATCACTTTCGCATACGCTCTGCCGGTCGATGCACAGAAGGGGCTAGAAATGCCTTAGTCGGAGTGAGCTTGTACACTAAGTCAATCATTGCATTGTAGGTTAGCATGAGGTATTGTCTCAGCGCCAGTGAGATACGAAACGAGGGCTCGCTAGAGCTTCACATTAAGTTTGTCGCTTCACTTCCAAGTCCTGCCTATTGTCATTCCAAACGACTCATATTGTCACTCTTTACTCATTGATTGCTCACCTTCCACCTCAATCGCTTGGCCTGTGCTGACTGGGTTTTAAAGCCCCACCACCGAGTCAGAGCTTGACGAAAATTCCGACTTACATCAATCGAGCTACCTTCTATCTCCAACCTTGAACCATTGCACACGCCAGAGCCTGCCCGCCACAATACACACTGGACAGAAGCTCGGGAAAAGATGGCTGACACTATCAAAGCAGAGACCGTCGTCGAGAAGGTCGCCAATGGCGATACCGCCGATGTGAAAGACCCCGCCATCACGAAGGCGAGCGGTGAAGGTGAAGTCGAGAAAGGGGGATGGTGAAGCTACTGCTACCAAGACTGAGGAGAAAGCAGATATCAAGATGGAGGCTGAGCCGAGCGAAGCTACAGCAGCAGAGAAAGGAGACAGCAAAGACGCCGCAGTAGAGAAGGCCGACGAAGCCATGAGCAACGGCAAAGATGACGAGACCAGCACTCACTCGCCGGATCACAAGCGCAAAGACACCAACGACCACTACCGTGACGACAACAAGCGCTCTCGCGGCGGGCGTGGCGGACGCGGTGGCCGAGGCGGGCGTGGCAGAGGCGGCTACGAGCAACGCTCAAGAATCCCAACATCGTACGCACCTTCGACGACCAGCCCGAGTCCAACGACCCCGTCGAGATCCGGCACCAAGTCGAATTCTACTTCTCCGATTCCAACCTTCCCGTCGACGGCTACCTGCTCGGCATGGTCGTGACCGAAGGCTCGCGCAACACGCCCGTCGACCTGAAGACCATCCACAACTTCAAGCGCATGCGGCACTTCCAGCCCTTCAGCGCTGTCGTCGATGCCGTCAAAGAGAGCCGAGTCCTCGAGGTTGATGAGAGGGATAACACGGCCTACGTCACGCGCCGCACCCGCTGGCTTCCAAGTTCACCCTTGACACGAGCGACAATAAGAAGCTGCTCACGACTGACACCATGGAGCGCAGCATCTATGCCAAAGGCTTCGGCGACGAGACCAAGAGCACGCACCTCGACATTGAGAGTTCTTCGCCCCTTACGGCCCTATCAACAGCGTCCGTCTGCGCCGCACCGAGGACGGCGACTTCAAAGGAGCGTCTTCGTCGAGTTCGCGGATGCGGGCAAGCAGGATAGCTTCCTCAAGCTCAACCCCAAGCCCACCTGGGGTGACGAGGGCAGGAGCTGCAGATCCAGAGCAAGCAGGTCTACGTCGATCGCAAGCATCAGGACATCCTCGATGGGAAGGTGCGTCCTAAGAGCCGAGGCATTCTGGTAACAACTTCCGTGGGAACGGGTACAACAACAGGTCTGGAGGCCGTGGAGGCCGTGGTGGCGATTTCAAGAAGAGGCGCTTCAGCGATAAGCGCGATCGTAGCCGTTCTCCGGGTCAGGACGACTGGAAGGAAAGACGCGATCGTGATCAGCGTAATGGGCGTCGCGACAACAAGCGCGGCGGTCGCGGCGGACGAGGGGGTCGTGGACGCGGCGGCAGAGGAAGGGATGACCGCAAGGGCAGGGATCGTAATCGGGATGGGAGCGAGGAGCGCGATGACGAGGGTAGCGCAGCCGTAGCCCGTACCGTGCGGAGAATGCTGCAGAGATGGAGGAGAGTGGGAAGATCCCTACTCGTGCGGAGGCTGAGGCGCAGAAGGCAGCAGAGAACGGGGATGCTGCGGCTGGAGCTGAGAAGGTTGCGGCTGTGAGCAATAAGCGTGCGCGTGAGGAGGATGAGGGTGCGGCTGTGGAGGGCGAGAGCGAGGTGAAGAAGGTTAAGGAGGTTGAGGTTGAGGCTTAAGCCCGAGCGGGTTTTGTCAGAAAGCCAGTCAGCTGGGAGACGGAGTGGGAGCATGAATATGGTACGATTGCATTGCATTACCAGGCGCTGGCGGAGCTTGCGGAGTGCTTTGAGGAGTTTGACACGAAAAGGGGCCGCAGAGCTGCTGTGCACATTGACATTGCGGCAAGGCAAGGTGACAAGAGGCGAAAGCTACATCACGAAAGCGACGGTCGCTGATATCGTGAGGTTCGTGTACATGTAGCAGATACTGCGAATGACATACTCTGATTCTATGCTTCCTGCCCCTTCACTCCCCTGAACCTCATCCGATATCCAAGAATGTCCCTCTCACCCAACACCAAAATCCACATTCAACATTCACTAATAGTACTCAGAGATCCGCATCAGACTCCCCAACCCAATAGGCTTCCTCACTGCATTGCTAAAACCTTCATGGAACGTCACCCACACCCTCCTCCTCCTCATCAGCTTTCGTCATCACCTTGGCTTTCTTCCTCCGGTTCTCCTGCGCGATGGCTTCCACGCTGCCGGGAGAGGTTGCGTGACGATGCGACCGAAGAAGTCGCGTTCGGGTTTCTTTCCCACTGCGGCTTTGACGACCTTGTCCCCCTCGGCGGAGACGGAGGCGTAAGAGAGGGGTGAGCGTAGCTGGAGTTGGAGGATGAGGAGCCGTTGAAGCGAGCAAGCCTCGCAGCCTCCGCACGCTGCTTCTCCGCTTTGCTGAACTCCTGCTCCAGAACCTGACGAACAGCAAATCTGGCCTTGCCGGTGCCTTCGATGAAGGTTTCCCGCCTGTACTAAGCGTCCCCAGCTCGTCGAGGGAGGGCGTCATGCGGTATATCCATTCTTTCTGGCCAAACCCACCGCGCCAGCTGAAGGGACACCAGAGTCTTCGAGGTGCGTGACTTTAGTCTTCTCAAACCTGACGCCGGTCGCAGTCATAGCGTTTACCGCGCGGGCTGCGCATTGCTGCTCACTAGCTTTGCGAACGGAGGCTGTCCCGCTTTCTTTCCCGCTACCGCCTACGATCGTGGGATTGATAAAAGGATTCAGCATGCGCAGGAGATAAGGCAAGAGGTCGGTCGCGAGCGCTGACGGGGAGTTGAACGCTCTACCCACTTCGAGAGAGGGAGGACTGCAGACTCTGCAGCAGCGAGGTACTCTGCTTCAGCGTCTCGTGCGCAGCCCACGGCGCCCCGGAACCTTCGAACGGATGCGGTGGTGCCGTGTCCGCGCCTTCCTCGCCCACTAGAGTGGCCGCTTGGCCGAGTACTGCGCCCGCGTCGGTGTGGCAAAGAGGTGGTGCATTCCCAGCACTGGAATGGAAAGATAAGGCGCCAACTCCCACTCATTTGAGCCGAAAACCGCGGCGTTGAGCGTATCGTGGAAGTGCAGCCATTCGTACGCTTTGTCCGGTTTGCTAAGATACGTGTCATCTTGGAATGGATGCGAGGGTAAGCGGTGAAGACGTCTGTGAGGATACGGTCCGTCTCGCCGTTCGTGTCGAGGAGTTCGCGCAGGCGGTCGGTGGTGGCGC
>JADPVV010000080.1:0-10171 GCA_016097615.1 Eucalyptus dawsonii
CGGCGCCGAGGACTTCCTTGATGTCGCCCTTGGATGGGGAGGTGTTGCCGGCCAGGCCGAGGAGGAGGTAGGCTGCTAGATGCTTCATTTTTTGCTCCTAGGTCTGTGTCAGCTTCGCTATCCACTTCGCGGACACGATGTAGATTGGGGCAGTCGCATACTGTTGTGGAGTGTTTGTGGTGTTGCGAACAAGAGAGTCAATCACTTTTAAGCGGCGATGCGCAGACTGGCTCTTCAATGCTCTTCGTGGTTGGTGATCGTGAGTAAAACGTCGGTGCACACTTTGGGCGATCGCATTCGATGGCTGCTTCGCCAAGATTTTTAACGGGACTAGGCCCCCGCCTAACCTAACCCTAAACGTTTGCGGCGGTAGATCTGTTCGTTGTTCGTCTGTTCGACGTGGCACATTACCTTCACCTCGCCAGCCTTATTAAATAGATGCAACACTTGACGACACTCTTTCCCCCATCACGACGCAACTCACACGCCCAGATTATGAACACTCGCAATACCACGATCAGCAGTGGTAACGACGGCATCCTTGTTTCCACGATGAGCGTAAGATGACTCCTTCGAGCGGTGGCCGCTCTTCGACATACTGACTCCTTGCACAGGCATTTAGCCAGCTGATAGCATCGCTTGGTAAACCGCCGACGTCATCGAACGAGACAACGAACAGTCAGAGACCGAATGCACCAGTCCGGACGACGAGCGGCCTCGTCCCGAACAATGCGGCAGCGGGCGTGAAGAGGCGGTCGGAAGAGCCCAGCGATGTTCCGCGACCGAAATTTGCAAAAACAGAGCAGGCCGGGGCTGCTGGAAGACCGACCGCTCCTTCCAGCCGCTTCCAGTTGAGCGCAAAGGGAACTGGCGGACAGAAGGCTGCTGGCCTGCCGAACAGACCGTCACCCAATCCCGCAACTTCCTCAAGTCCGCAGAAGCCAACAGCAAGGCCAGGAGTAAGACCCGCCACATCCAACTCCCCTGCACCAGCCGCAAACGCAAACGGAGCACCCCGCCAAAACGAGGCTTCGCTTCGATCATGGCGAAGGCACAGGCAGCACAGGAAGCAGCAAAGGCAGCAGGACCTAGCGGGATCAAGCACAAGCCTGTTGAGAAGCTTAGTAGGCGAGAGCGAGCACGGATGCTAGAAGAGCAGAAGGCGCAGGAGCGAGCAGCAGCGAAGGGCGGTAAAGCACCAGCGGCAGAGCGAACGGCGATCGCAGCAGAGGCGGAACACCCGTACCACCAGGCCAAAAAGAAGAAAGGCGCAGAACTCAGCTACAAGGGCACCATGAAGAAACCGCCCACGGAACGCCAACCTCTCGCCTACAAAGGCACCATGCGCAAAGTCGACCCCGCTGCGGCACGGGAGAAAGAAAAAGAAGAAACGGCTTGCGGATGACAAGTATAGCGGCTATGTTAGCTGGTCGGACCTCGACGATGCCGAGGATGACGAGCAGGAGGACTACGAGTCTGATGCGAGTTCGGATATGGAGGGCGGCTTTGACGATGTGGAGAAGGAGGAGAGCTTGGCGCTGAGGGCGGCGAGGAGGAGGACCAGGAGGCGTTGGAGGAGGAGGAGAGGTTGAAGAGGGAGAAGGCGGAGAGGAAGCGGAAATTGCAGATGCTTAGTAAGAGTGCGGCGGCGAAGAAGAAGTATTGAACTGGAGGTGCGGTTGCGGTCGTTGAATGAAGCGTATGCGCAAGCACTGGTAACGTCGAGATGAGACCACACGATCGATTGAACATAGTTGAAATGACGCTGGCAGGCTGAATTGCTCACTTTACAACTCCAGGCTTCATCAATCGTACATCCCATCATATCTTTTCTGGGTATCAGCGACGGCAGTCCAACGTGCTCTGCCATCCGCAGGAGTGCAGGTCGGCCGATGCGAGACCAGGAACCACAAATCACGCGTTCAAAGAAACCCCTCAACAGCCCCCCTCAGACTCCCTCCAAATCCCTCCACCCCTGCCTTCCCATCCGCCTCAGCAACAGCTCGGCTTTCTCCACATCCTTGAAGACCGTGAGATCCATGCTCTCCTCTCCCATCTCAGCACTGAAGCTACTGACTCCTGAATTTTCGAGCGCCTTCATCCGCTCGGGAAAGAATCTCAACAGTGTTTGGGAGATGGACTCCCTCGTCCAGGGTATACTAACCGCAAAGATCTCTCATTCCGCACGTCTGGAAGTAACAGAGCAGCGAGGTGTAGCGCTGCGGAGTCGGAGACGTTGACGAAGTGGCCGCAGACTGGACTTGAGGTGGATGTTTCGCCGTTGAGAATGCAAGAGAGTAGATCGATCGATGGAGGAGGTGCTCTTGCTGCTGTTGAGGGTAAAGCGGTGCGCCCCAGAGGGTATCGGACAGAACTGCACGATACATCAGCATTCCCTACGTCTTTTGCATGCAGCTCAGCCCAGCTTACCAGTGTTCAAGATGAAGTTCGGCCTTCGATCCCAGTACCACCTCCAAGCGGCCTGCTCCGCCTGCATTCTTGCGCTGGCCTGCACCGCTGCCGTCCGAGTCTCTTCATAAGGAGGCGGTGCCCACGCGTCTTCGAAATCGAGCATATTCCAACTGTCGCTGCCAACTACGTTCCGCACGGCTCTGTCATGAGTGACCGCTGCCGATGCGCAAGAAGTCAAGACTACCCGCCGCACATTCGGCTCTTTGACCGCTGCCTCAAGGGCGTTCAACGCACCTGCGATCGAGGGTGTAATGACTTCGAGCGGATTCGCGGAGGGCTTGGTGACAGATGCTACATGCACTATCGCCGCGCATCCGCGGACAGCGAGGTCGAAGGCGTGTTGGGCAGCCATATCCGGTATCACAGCGGTCGTGTACCGACCAGCACCGTAGCGATCCCGGAAGAGTTTGGCGGTCCAGACGGCTTTATCGGCATCTCTGACTGTGCCCCGGACACGCAAACCCTTGCTGCAGGAGCTGGTCGACGACATGGAGGCCTTGATAACTATTCGCTCCCGTCACGAGGACGAGGACGTCACGCGGTAAGACTGATGAGATATCAAGACCCTCCCTTGTAGGCGTATAGCCTGGCGGAGGCGGCAGATGATTACTTCTCCCCTCACTCTCTCCATCAGCAATTTGCCGATAATGCAACGACGACGCCGACGTTTGCGTAGAGTCCGCGCGTCCACGATACGCGGACGCCGGAGAAGAGGAGTCCTGGCTGTAGCGGTTCTGGTAAGATGAAATATCGCTGCCGTGCGAGGGTATTGGCAGGTGGAAGATGAGGAGCCTGCGCGCGGAAGGTGAGAAGGGGTAGGGTGGCGGGTCGTTTGGCGGGTAGTCGCCGAAGACGCCGCGTAGGACGTCGGATTGGCGTTGCATGCGCTCAAGGAAGCGGGGAGGCATTGTTGCTTCGGTGTGAGAGAAAGCGACAGCGTGTAGACGAATCGGTGCCCTGAATGCTCGATCCACACTGCCGTGGATACAGCGGAGCGTCTGCCGTTAAGACGGGGTCTTCCTGGACGCTCTGTGGAAGTTGCTGTCGCGCCGAATCAAGGTCGTTTGTAAGGCCGAGGGTCGTCGCATCAGCTCTCTTATGAACCTAGCGAGTACGGCGATTGGGATCCGTTGGACGCCTGAGAGGTTTGACCCGGGGGTGTCGTCCGACACGCTGTCTGTCCGGGTGTTGCTGACCGCACGTCACCAGAGCAAGCTACACTCTACAGACGAGCAAGAGAAGCCGTCGACCCCAGCAACTAAGAGATCCGGTTGCAAAGAAATCGGGCAGACGTGTTGAACTTCTTCCAACAGACCGCTATCGCGTTCAGGCGTACGATACAGAGCTGATGTCAGGCCGGTCAGGAATGATGGAAGTATGTCAGGAACAGGGGCATGCATCCCATATAAGGCGCTCAAGCGGCAATAAAACGCCGCGGCTTCGCACGACAGCCTTGTCCTGCCATGCAGTGCGCACATCACTAACAAAGATACGGAATAGAGGATCGACCTTGGCCCCCATGTACCGGCTGCGCAATTGAACCCTCCGCTGCAAGGATCAGATTGCTCGTCCGAGCCGGTCCAGGCTTGCTCTTGTAGACTAATGACGCAGCGGCGGCTCTTACGACGATGGATGTGAAGTTTGTCGTGCTAATCATATTGTCAGAGCTGGAGTATCTGAGATTGGGTGTGTTGTCGACGGTCCGTATGCCAAATTTCGAAAGGATCAAAAGTCTGCGCATCCTTCAGCACTTGGAAACGCATGCCGCAGGCCAATTCAGAATTGAAAAAAAAGGAAGGCAAAGCATCGTATCGGATTCATACGGTATCTTGAGCTTGCGCGTCCAATGCGAACGTGAGGTGCACCCCAGACGCCTTCTGCCCGAGCGGCGCCTCCACCAAACATGGCGAGCTCGTGCATGCGCTTCTGCAGCCATGCCTTCTCCGGGACGTTCAAAGGCGTCAGGCAGCACGATATTCTGCTCACTGTCCCCGGAGCTAGCCACACAAGATATGCCTGTGCTGTTCCCTCAGAATGTCGGTAACTCCGATGCAGCGCTATCATGTAGGATCCCAAAGTGGTCGGTAGATCCAATGGATTGGCTGTTGACGTCCTTACACAGCCTCTCGAGCTCCTCTCGACAAGGTAGACAGGCATGCGAATTGATCAACTCGCAGCATTATTTGTGTCATACTGCCGTGGTGGACGTACCTGGATTTCGAATGCGGACAATAGAGTACGGCAGTGGTCAAGCATCGGCGCCCGTTCAATGGCCCAGCAGACTGTCAAGGCGTCTTGGATCGATCGCTGGTGCAGCATCACTGCCATTGTCACTCGTTGGCAGCCCTTGAGCTCTGCTGTCACTGCGCTAGTATCCTCAAGTCACATCGCGATGGCGTTGCAGCTCAGTCAGGGTCCCGAGCAGAAGTCTAAGAAAGCACGCGGCAGGATTGACACCTGCAGCCAAACCTGTGGAAGAGCATGGCAGATGGCTTCCAACGTGGAGCCAAGCGCGGTGACGGATGGTGAGCACTTGCGCGTGATGAAGCGGTTCGCAAGGCAACTCACGCACTGTCCGAGAATTTCCGCGGAACCTCAAGCATTTCCTCCATTGGGTTGAAGAAAAGTAGATTGTCTGTCTCACGATGCTCAAAACGCCCGTCCGTGGCATCCTTCAGCAAAGGCTTCACGGCGTCTCTGGCCTCGCGCAATGACGAGTCAAGATTCAGTTCTATCCCGTCGACTTCGTCAGTGTTGAGGGGCCTCTCAAGGAAGGGTAAGTGCCTTTTTATATCGTTTTCACTCCACGTGAAGTAACGCTTAGAGAGGCGTGAGGAGCCTAGCGACGATAGAGAGTTGCGTATCCTGGACACATTGGTGATCCAAGACCAGCAATTATCATCCAGTCGCGGAACACGCCGTTGGTGAGTTGATCCCAAGATGCACCGGACCACATGTCTTGCGATAGCAGCGCCAGATCCACTTCTTGCAGACGCGAGGCCACGCGTCTTCGAGCATCTTCGAAGTAGTGCTCGAGATGAAGGCGATAGAGATCGGAAGATATTTCATCGTATGCTCGCGTGTCGTAGTGATGATGTGGATGCTGGCCTCATTGCACACCCATTCAGACCGGACGGCCATTCCGAGCCGTATCATCTCAAGAGGTTTTGCCTTGCAACAGTCTCGTACGTACTTGGCGGTGCGCCGAAGATAGTTGTCAATATGCACATCGACGATTTCAGCACAGGAACAGTAGTATTCTGATGGTACTGGCCAGCGTGCTTGATATACTCTCCGCAACCCTGGTCGAAGAATCGAGACCGTCAGACTTGTGTAGCGTAGCTCATAAACGGTCGGGCGGCGCTCAGTACGTCTGGCTGTGGTGGTGGATGGCATGTTACGCAGGCTCGCCTTGAAACCCCACCAGTTGTCGTCGAAACAGGCTCTCAATGTCCCGATCAAAGGAACGCAGGCATCCATCAGTCGTCGTGATGTCGGGTGTGTGGAACGTCGTGAACCTCTGCTGGAATAGCAGACGAGGAAGCAGGAGATGGACGCGCCACAGCAAAATTACGCGCCCGGGTCCAGACCGTACTGAGTCAGCATGTTCTCGTGGTAGTCTCTTTCACGAGGGTTGACATTAATGGCGCGAGAAAGTAAGCATTTCGTTGGCCGATCAGAATCTGAAATGCGCTCATTCATCTACATAGATGTACGTCAAGCCCGAACGCCATCCGTTATGCCATGCCAACCACCCCAATCAAACTATATCCTATGGGTATCTCTTGTATCGCGTACTACTACAATGCAGCGCTCCGGGCATCAACGACGCCACACATTAAGGTAAAGTATTACTCAGGCAGCGCTCTGCTCAGCAGACGCCTGCTCCTCCGCCGTCTCCCTCCTCTCGCACTCCGTCTCCTGCTCTTGGCTCGCTTCCTGAACGGTCGACATCTTGGTGTCCTCGTTGTGCCCTGGCTCCTCCTGTTGCTGGTGCTGCTGGTGCTCTTCGGCCTGCGCCTCGCTCATAGCGCGCATATCGAGGTCAGTCATCTGGGTATCCGACGGCACCGACTGCTGGTGCTGCTCGCTTGGTTGGCCGCTTTCCTCACTCCTGGGCTCTGACTTTACGGCAGAAGACTCTGGATGTTCCTGTCGCGGGAAGAAGCGCTCACCCACGCCTCTGCTGGCTTCGTCTACGCCCTGGGGAAAGATGCGGCTCATGAGAGCTTGGTGTCTCTCCTGCGTCGTCTCGTGTTCGCGTTCGTCACCGCTGCCAGCGTTCTCGTCCTCCTCGGACAGTGAGTTCGATCCAGCAGGCGCCAGAGACCGCGCAGACGTCGGTGTTCGGCCCTCCATCTCTGCTCGCTCGGCTTCCTTCTTCGCATGTACCTTGCGCAGGTTATTGGCCGAGCTTACAGATCGCATGTCTGGCCTGCCATCTTTACGTATGAGGATGCCTTCTGCATTGCGGATGGGCTTCGTTCGGGACTTCTTCGAGCCGCTGCCGTCCTGCTGCCTGTCACCTGCTGGTCCGACCGCGAACGGATCCTGCGAAGCTTGCACAATGGGTGTAGCAGGCGGAATGTGCTCGTGTTCAGGAGGCCCGCCAGCCATCCCGCCGCCTCTTCTTACGATTTCGCTTCGTTCTTGCCTGGGCGAGTACGGATGAACAGGCTGATAGTACCCATTCGGCGATACCTGACTACCAGTCCAACCTGGCTTCTCCCACTCCGGCGTGCCCATCTCTTGCTGCTCGCCAGGCCGACCACCCCTTCGCCCTCGACCGCCGCCTCTGCTTCCCCTGCCACGTGCGCGTCCAGCTGGCTGATGCTGATGGATGTGCAACACGCGCTCGGACTCCGGTCGCCATGACTCCTGCGAATCAGCTTGCGCGGTCGACGTGATGAAGCGGTAGGCCGGCGTGTTCGCCGAGGCTGGTGTAGGCAGCATACTGGACTGAGTCTGCGAAGCATTGGACCCCGTGCGGTTTCTGCATTGTACGACGAGTCGGCAGTCGAATGCGTCACGCTTGACGGCACGTATGACGAATCATCGTGGTACGCGCCCCGCGGCATGATCGGTGCGAGCCTCGGACGCTTTGGCGATCCGCCTGCCATCGAAGACTCGTATGGAGTTTGCTGTGGTTCATCGAAAGATCGTTTGGTGGCCTGATGTGCGTTGACTGTCGCCCAACCACCCATGGCTGCCTCATGTTGCACGGCGCGAGGTTGTACGGGACCTGGAGGCGGTGGCGGTGGCGGAAGGCCTGTTGACTGCTGCACAGACTCCGCCGGTCGCCAAGCGGAGATCGCAGCGGGTGGGGCAAAGGCTCTCCAGGTCTGTAGCTCGAGACTGACGAAGCTTGGCCGGACAACGGCTCGCTGGAAATGTGCCGCGAGTCTGCTGTGGAAGGATGGTAACTTGAGGCGCTGTGCTGAGACTGCAGGACTGCCATGGGAGGCGGTGGATGGCGGAACACTGAAGGCCGGCTTTCCGTCGGTGAGTTCATCGACGAAGTTCGCATCGGCGGCAACGGCTGTGGTAGCGGTCGTTGAAGGAGGTTTAATGGCGGCTGCTGCGAATGCTGGGACTCGCCGAATGAGGTTTCGCGGTGCGCTGGGGCGATCGTCCTGGCAGCCAGTACGGCTGGCGAGCCTTGTTCCTCCACCCTTCTCATCCGGTTCTTCATCAGGTCGACTTGCATCTTCAAACCCTCGACCTCACTGACCTTTTCCGCCAGGGCGTGCATCTGTCGTGAAATAATGTCGAGATCTCCCCTATCATGTCTGGAATGCTGGGTACTTGCGGGCCTTGCACTGATCTCGTCTCGTAGCTGGTTCATCCCATTGACGAAGTGGCTCATGTCTTGATCGAGCTTTCTAATGTTGGCATCTACGTCAACGAGCTGCCGTCGGTGGCTCTCGAGCATCGATGTGTTGTAGGAGACTTGCGTCTGTAGCCGCGCAATCGCTCCAGCCCAGGACATCGTGACGCTGCTCCGGTTGGTGATGAGAGTAATGTGTCGTGCGAGCCTCCAAATGTCCTTGACGATGATCCTTCGAACGTTCTCGACGACGAGCCCTCAAACGTCCTCGAAGATGGCGTTGCGCTCGACTGACGAATGGGCACATCGCGTGGAGGCGCCGACATGGCTCCCCTCTCGACCTACACCCTCCCTCGCCTGCCCCTCCATTGCTACCGCTTCCGAGTCATGAGCGTTGACGAGTCCAGAATCTCAACAAAGGATCGACAGCGAGATTCAATTGTTCTGTCGATCGATCCCAGAAACGGCGATCAACAAAGGAAGATACAGAGAAAGCGAGTGTCAGCGCGAAGCTCTAGGAAACAACAAATCACAGAGTCAGCAAGTTCTTGCCAAAAAGCCTTCAACAAGTGTGCATGAGCGTCATATGATAGCAAGGCGGAAACCAAGCAATAGCCGTTGGCCTCATTAAACTCGATGCGCCATCACTGATCTTGAAACAACATACAATTTTAAAAACGCGACTGGTCAACTTGACAGATCGTTTCCGGGCCGCGGGAGAGATCCTGCAGATAGCTGCGACTTGCATCAGCAGAGCTCCAAGTTGCAGATGGAATGCCGCCGATTAATGGTCGATAGGAAGAAGCGTATGTATGTTGCATGGACGACGGGCAGCTCTAGCTTGTATACTGGCAAATAAGACGTCGAGCTAGAGTACCGAGTGTTGGTGGTGGGGCTCGCGCAGGGCTCGCATATAAACTCTCGAGCTAAGATGGAAGAAATACATATAGGATTAAGGACCGTCTAAAACGGTACCTAAATTCGTCGTATTCTCTGGCGCTGGCAAAGTTGAACGCGGCGGCGAGTGTGGCGCGCGTCGAAATGTGGGACACAACGCTGCTCGCGATGGAGGCGAAAATTAGCAAGCACCAAATCGAGCAGTGCCATGCTAGAAGCTGCATCCAGTAGTGCCGGCTTGTGATGAATACGATTCGTTTATGCGCTGGCAGAAAAACCGGTAGCGCTAGATCCCTACACAACCAAATCACGAGCTTACGAGACGAATTTGCCTAGCTCTTCGCCAACGGTGCGCTTGCACATGGAATGCGGCTAGGGTCGGATAGGCGTCTGATGACTTTCCTGGTCGTCAACAACCTTTCGCCCGCCAGTGTGATGGCCGTTTCTTGCTTCCACGCCTGAGCTAGAACCAACACGAGCGAATCGTAGAAGTGGGAGCTGTCGCCGCCGTCGCCTGTGCGGGACCGCGAGGGAACATCGAGAATACTCGTCGTCGAATTGATCACGTATGCTGGATTTCGCCTTCGGCTCGTGTCACATGTAAGTCGCCTGCCCGGACGTTGAAGCTAGATAGGAAACGCAATCTCGTCACCGTCACCGCCTTGCGAACTTACGCCGTGCCACCTGTCCTGCTGCCTGCGGTGAAAATTCTCCGATTGTGGCGTCAGCACGCATTGCTGGAGGATTCGGTATGCATTTGTGATGTATCTCCCTGCGAGTGCCGACGTGTGGCCGGAGCTTGCGCAGAGTGGATTGTTTCACGATGCTCGTCCTGACGTGGGCCTGCGCACGACGTTGGTCATCTCGTTTGACTTCGAAGCCTCCCGTTGGCCGAACTGGCGACAAGCGATGGAGGTGATGAGATGTGGCGCACCAGAGATTGCTCGGAGATGACGAGTGCTGGTGAGATGATGA
>JADPVV010000063.1:0-14285 GCA_016097615.1 Eucalyptus dawsonii
GATCGTCCCCGTGGATCAAGTGAAGCGATACCTAGGGCGTCAACGGCGTCAAGGGCGTTCCGAGCGCTTAACAGATTGGTGAACTTACTCGCGTGAGACGAGATCAGGTTTTGTAAACGCTTGTATTCCCTCGGAGTGCCCATCTGCATCAAAGGTAAAGTAGGAGAGATATTTGTGAGATGAAGTAAAGTGAATTATATTACAAAAGATAAAACGGGCTATGAGTTTTGCCTAGGGACAGTCAACCTGTGCTTCAATGTTCTCGTTCCAGCACCATCGGAACTCCTCTGACGAAGGCCTGATCGACCACCACTCGGTAGGATTTTGAACGGTCCTTCCTCGCGGTTGGACTTCTGGCTCTCGCCGAATCAAGAGCGGTCGAAGCTACACTTGACCTTCGTCTCTCCAATGAAGCACCAGCAGGGCGTGATATATTCGAATATTCGGAAAAGTCGGATGGATGTCTATTACTACTGAGAGCAGATGGACGCCGACCCTCATACGTAGGCCGTTGCACTTCATTCGAGGAGCGAGTGGATGGGGTATTATCGCTGGGTCCCATTTCGGGGAAGAGTCCGATGCCCGGTGTCGAGGTTCCGGACCGTGTAGGTATCCTTTCTGATCGTGATTGTGTGCACCACCGTCATGATGAGTTCCAACGTCCTTGATGTGGTGCTCGTGAGGATCTTCAACAACATCATCGATTGATCTGTAGAGTGGCTCTTCAAGATGATTATCCTGTGGTGGAGGTGATCGCGGAGGTATATCCACGTCGTTCTCATCTCTGACCTGTCCTGCTAGCTCTTCCCGAGCACGAGCCTCGACCTCCGGAAGGACGGTCAATGTACTTCGTTTGAGCAGACGGAGCAGACTTTCACAGAGTCTATCCAACACCCATTCCGTTTCACTCTGGTCACTGAGCAAGGGACTATCGTCACCTATCCAATCCCATTCAACAACGCCATGCTCTTCCTCATCTTTGAACATATTCTCTGCTCCGGTGTAGGTGAAACGAATGAGTCGTGTGAATTGAACCCACTCCTCATAAGTATACTTTTCCCGATTCCCGTGCTTCAAGTCATCGGCAATCCGACGAATGGCGAATGCCAATTGTCGTGTCAATTCAGCCTCGGAGCAGTTCTCCAGTTGTGCGAGCTCTTCGATCGTTGGGACTCGTGGCTCGTCCTCAGTAGGTCCCACCCCAAAGCCAGCCTTCAACTTTCTTTTCTCGGCCTTCTTCTGCACCCAATTGGTAAGCCAGGGGTTTCGTTTGACAAAAGCTTTGTAGATCCCTTCTTTGGTAAGACGGTAAAGTCGGCCACTTTGAAGGTACCTCGCTGGAAAGAATCAATAACAGTATCGCCTAGATCTGAGACAAAATAGTCATCGTAGGTACAGCAAGCAATGACCAGAGTATAAAGAATGGTTTGCCGGCATTCGATTGTGGTGCAAGGTCTCCGTATCCGATCGTCAGCAATGATACGTATCCAAGGTACAAAGCTTCGAAATATGATAGTTGCTGAGTTCTCTTTTCAGCCTGCCAGAAACCCACGGCTCCAAGACACCACACGGCTGAAAACGCTAAGACTGATAAAGTCAACGAGTAATATTTCTTAAATTGAGAGGCGTCATGCTGAATTTTTCGCATTGCGTCGAACCGATCCTTCTCTTCATTCATAATGATGACCCTGGATTTGCGATTATGCCTGTGAACAATCTGCTTGTGTATTTGTCTGACAGGGTAAGTGGCCACGCGAACAGGTGCAGTAATAACACGCATCGTATTCGACATGGTCCCAGTACGAGACCTGTTGCTCATGAATTGGCCGGAATCAGGCTCTTGCTTTGCAGCATCTTCTTTATTAGTCTGTTCGGAGAAAGTGATAGCTCTGCCAGTTTGCGAGATCTCTGGGCTTGGAAGCGGACTGTTGGAATGGCCGTCAGGGCCATACATGGGATGTCCTTCCATTGGCGATGAAATACTTGGACGGATACCTCGGCGAAGTTGATCATCGCGTTTGGGGTCTGGAACGGCGTCATTGGTGTCCGTAGTGACAGTACGGCTCAGGGTACTATGACGCTGACGGTCCATGTGATGCTGGATGATTTTATCCTGACTGAGTTCCTGCATGAACTTATGAATACTGGAAACCAACAAACCAAGGATGATAATGCCGCCGACTGAATAAGGGAATATAAGACCTCTGGAAACATCGTTGTTGGGATGGAAGTCGCCAAAACCAATGGTAAGGATGGTGACATCGCAAAGTACAAGGCATCGACGTACGACATGTCATTTGTACGAGCGAAGACGCCACCGCCTCCAGCAAGCCAAATGAAGAACATCATTGACTGTAAGATCAGGTTTCGCTGATCATCACTCAGGGCGAAATGTTGCGGATAATGACCCAAGAAGTAACCCAGCATATTGACCATGAGGATCATAGAGCAAAATAGGTAAAGGCAAGCAGCGATGACGGCATGCCAAAAGCCTTGCGAATATATCTCCCTCGCCTGGTGGTACATGCTTGTTCATTGAGATGGTGATACCCATGAGCAGACCGGTGGAGAAGTACCATAGGATGATGGTTGCGGGTAAAGCGATAATATAACGGACGGCTCTTGTGAAGTTGAAGAGCAAGAAAAGATTGCCAATGAATCCGCAGACCAGGAGGCAATGTTGAGAGCGATACACCAGTGAGGATCAGGGAAGCCCACGGCGGTATCCATGAAGCTTGATTCGGTAGTGGATTCAGTAATTCTGCTTCTCCAGGGTGACCAAAGCAGCAACACTCATGACATTGGCCAGAGGGCCGGCAGTAGCTGCAATCAATGGTATAGCTGTCGAAGCAAACCACCAGTCCCTTGATCTCTGTTAGTGGTCCGGTTTTCCACGTTGGATAGGATACTTACTGAGGTTCATCGTCTTCCTCGGCTCTGAAGCGGAATTTCCCAAGGGTGTAGGTTCGTTCGATACCATCATTTTCGGCTTCTTCATCCCTATCGGTATCGTCGTCAATGTCGTCTTCATCCTCGGTCTGAGTAGCATCATTCACGGTCTTCCGACGACTCGACTGGCGTGAAGGTTTCCAACGGTGAGCAAAATCTGCGGTGTCTGTTTTGTTGTGATGACGGGGATGAGAGTCGAGGTGAATCGTGAATGCCCTTCTGAGGAGAAGCATTTTCTAAAATGTCCTTCTTCTCGTCCATTGGATCTAAAGAATCTGATCCAGTTGAAGGTGCAGCATTTGTTTCATCATGGGATGAGATAGCGGCAGCAAAGTCGCCGCTTGCACCAGGATTCTGACTATCCTTCTCAGCAGTCATGTCGTGTTCTACTGTCATACCGTTGGAGAGTCCATGGTGGCCAATTTATTGGTTGTTATCAGGTCGTGGCGTTGCTTGTCGCGTACTCGGGTTCGTCGGTATCCAAAGAGCCCGTAAAGTAATCACAGCATCTATTGTACCACTCTCCTTCGCTTGATCGAAATAATATCCACGATGCAATATAGATGTATCAATGCCTAATGATAAAGGAAGGTAATGAGTTGATTCCTCAGAGAGTCGATAATGATGAAAGCTCGAGGACCAAAGCGGCAAGCCACATGATGTTTTTCAAGATTATTCAGATTGGAATTGAACCGGGGTCGTCGCTTGGAGCGGACCAAAAGCAAAAACAAGCATAAGACGGCAAGATTCAGCGTGTTAGATCGTTTAAATGGAGAGAACACGCAAGCAGATTGGCCACTAGGATGGAATGCGACGCCTAAGCACTTAGCTAAACTCCGACGCTCGGCAGCACGTTAAAGCTTCGCCCACAATCGAGCATTGGTTGTTCTATAATTGCTGCACCACGAAGAATCGTTGTGAAACTTGCTAATATCGCATCCAGCTTGTGGAAATCTACTCGATCTTTGGTAGGATCTGGATGCAGGGAGATGAACAATGATGGAGGTAAGATCGGCATGATATCGAAGATGACCATCTGGGGGTGCCACTGAAATGACGTCTTTAGGGATCTCCAGGTGACAAAGCCCTGGAACACCGCTGCAGGGTTCACCGGGAATGATCCAATCGCTCCACTCAAACGCCTACTGTACAATAAACCTACGATGAATGCTTGTTTTGACCATTGAGTCTTGCTAGGTACTCTGACCTATAAAATCGATAGATCACCTGCGATCCCTGCTGCATCATTCAGCTGGAGGGATACAATACCACTTGTCGAACACACAGTCAGGGTCATATTTCTTCTTGAGTTGCCGCAATCGAGGCAGATTAGGTCCAAAGATGCTTGCCAGCTTCTCTTCACCACTGCTGTAGTTCGCGTAGACACTGACCACATTTGTCTCTTCATTTCTCTTCTGCTTTTGCTCCATCATCTTCGCAGGAGGCACTTTTTGCTTGACAGATACTAGATCGCCTTGTTTGTCCCTGGCTAGCTTTCGTACTTGTCCAACAATGTCGATGACTTCCTGTCTCATGGTTTGATCAAGCGAAGGGTCATCCCATTTGAGCTCGACGATGAAGGGAACAGTTTCATGGCGATTGGAATACGCCATGGCATCTATAGGAACGGACTTGCTGACATGAGGACTTTGTACCTCCACGATCATCATGCTTTGTGGCACTAGATCACCATACTTCGCGAGAAAGGAGGTGTACAGTCGTGCCCCCTTCCAGGAGGATGTCCTTGTCAAGAGGAACGCCGAGTTGCGCAACACTTGAAGCATTACGTCGATGACCTTCAACCTGATACCCTTTGTGCAGACCATTGACTGGAAGCGTATTCGACTACTTGCGTGGTGTCGACGATTGGTCCAAGCTTATAAAGGAAATGGAGCAATTCTCGAGCATGACTTTCCTCCCCATCGTAGAATATAGTCCAACCTGGCACCTGCTTCGTCGATCCAGGTGGAGCAAGCATGATCATAAATGCTTGGAGCTTTCCGTGAGACTTGCCGATCAATTCGTACATTCGAGGGACAAGGAAGACGATCTCATTGGTTTTCTCAGGAGGAAATAACGTGATGCCACTATTGAATGATCTGTCAGCTGGATTATCAAACGAAATGCTTGAGGGAATGTCTCACAAGAATACATCTCCTTGATCATGTGCTTGATAGGTGAATTCTGTGCAGATACCGAAATTGCAACCTCCACCGCGGATGCCCCAGAAGAGATCCGGGTTTTGTTGTTCAGAAGCCACAACAATGCGCCCATCGGCCAGAGCAACGCGAACACTGAGGATGTTGTCAACAATATTGCCATGCTGTCCTGTAAGCCAACCGGCGCCACCACCAGTACTGATGCCGCCGATCCCGGTGTCGTTCACATGACCCATGACGACAGCAAGACCGTGTTCTTGAAGGGGTGTTTCGAGATCAACAGCCAGGCATCCTCCTTGAGCTGTAATCGTCTTGGCCTCTTTGTCGATCTGAACTGATCTCATCTTCCGGAGGTCAACACCAACCGCGCTAGCTGATGAGGCGCCATGGTATGAATGTCTACCACCTGCCACTGCAGCATCGAGATTGTGCTTGGTGATGAATCGAATGGTGTGTGAGATGTCCTCTTCATCTTCAACGTAGACCACAATGCGAGCTTCTTTGATACCCGTCTTTGCCCATCGATCGATGGCTTGACGATACTGATCTTCGCTGGCTTCGCCCTTGACAATGACTGAGCCTTTCACAGTGGCTTTGAGATTGTCGATATCTTTTTAGAAAGCAACGACCCATCATGTCGGGTCTTGAGCTGCGGAGCGGAGGACATGGTTTTCAGATGAAGGGAGAAGATGGAAATGATTGGAATATACGATTGACCAAGGGAGAACACTTGGATATGGACAATTGCTTCCCAAAGAACAAGGAAATATTATATTGGAAGGACCAGCTTTCCATACACCCCATGGCCCCTCTGGCAAGGCACATGGTGCATACCTACCTCTAGGTTCATTGCGTAACAGTTTTGTTCTTACGTGAGCCTCGTCATGCATTCCATTGACGAAGAGCGTCTCCATTGTCTAGAGTACACTCTGCTTGTCATAGAATGTCAATGGTCAATGATCGTTCGTGTGAAGGTGAATCTGGAAGCTAATGAGCAACGGCTGAAGCAATGAGAAGTCGGACGATTTTGTCCGGGCGGGATCCATCGCGCGGAAAAGCACGCCATATCATTCGTTATTTCGTTTAGGATTATTTATTGCACAATACCTTGCGCTCGATCCAAACATTCCTTTTTCTTTGTCGCATGTATGTCCGTATAGAGGGGAAGGCGGCAGAAGGTAGAGCACGTTTGGGAGAGCATACGTCTCGCTAGCATCTCCTGGGACTCCTGAAGCAACGAAGAAAGCGCACGTGCCCAACTCGCCTTCTTTTGAGGCGTTCACAGTCGCAAAGATGGTACGACCCAACTCGCGCAAACATTGCCTCTTTTGGTCCTGGAAACGGACTGACAACCCTTCCAGGTTCACGCCGATGCCTCGAACTTTGACTCCTCCATGACGAAAGCCTCTGGCTACGACTCAATTGCCTACCTCCCTCTCAGCGCTCATCACAGAAGCCCCACCGAATCGCAATTGGATATCAGCATGCGCCAACGCATCCTCGTTATTATGGCATATGTACCACTCCTTGCCATCGGATCAATCGGCTAGCGCTGTCAATTGGTCCGGCTTTTATGTGCTAGATCCCAAGGTTGAAAACAGCTTATACTGGGTCCGTTCATGGGAAAGGTCGCATGTCAGACCATTCCCTTTGGCAAGGGTGTTTGCGGCACCGTTGCCAGCCAAGGAAAAGACTGAGGTTGTCCCTGATGTCGAAGCCTTCCCGGGACATGTTGCCTGCGATTCCGAGTCGAAGAGCGAGATTGTGGTTCCCATCATGGCCAAGGGCCAACTGGTCGCCATTATAGACATCGATTGCGCCGAGTTGAACGGATTCGGCGAGGAAGACAAGGAACATCTAGAGAAGATTGCAAAGATCCTGGGTGACGAATGTGAATGGTGAAATGGGTCTATTGTACCTATTCATGGACAACATCACCAGTCATCCCACCCGCATCTATTCCAGCCAAACCTCAAACCGCATCCACCTGTAGTCCGGATCGTCTGCATGATCGACACCCGTCTTGATTCCATGGATGTGTTGATTATCATTGCCGAATTCAGTCTTCAGCTTGAGCTTCACACCACTTCCGCGGCGACCTTTCCCACATCTCGCCCCAAGTCTTCTCACTATGGCGGTAGATATTCTCCCCTGCCTCCCCGACGTTGGGGAAACTCTCTTCCATACTTATGAGCAGTCTGAGACCCCAAGACCAAAGACCTAGGCTTCTGTCTCAACAGTTTGAGCACTCTCCGTGCAATCTCAGCCTGATCCTCATACCCAAAAAGATGGAAAACCGCCGCCATATGGAGAATAGTCACCTTCCCATCCAACTGATTAACCGGGTTCTCCTCACTCCCATCAAAAAGATTGACTGGCGTCAATTGATGCTCAACCGGAAACCGATCCTGATCTCGAAACAAATCATATCCGATAGGATAAACTCCGACTCAACATCCGTAGCCCATATCCTAGATTTCGGAACACCAGCATGAAGTAAAGCTCGAAGATCCTGTCCTAGACAAGTCCCAATATCAACGAACAACGGCTCTTCCTCTGAACCATCCTCCTCTTTCTTCTTCTTCTCAGCGAGAAGTGTCGGTAACACATACGATTCATATAGCGGATGATTAACCAATGAAAAAGTCAAAAATCGATATCGACCAATACAGGGATATTTGTAAATTGAATATGCTCGGTCGCGCTGTAAAAAAATCGTATTAGCCGCGAGCGTAGCGAGCCCTCTGGAGACGTAGCGAGCCCATGTCTTGTCCCTCCTCACTCATACAAAAAACCCCTTCAACCGGGTTCCTCTAGATGAAAAGGTAGAGAGGTGGACTTACGACATCACTAACATCCAATCAAACCCTCTCTTTCAATCCCACTGTATTTGGTGAGGATATCGACCATCAATTCCGGGATTTCGGGGACACCCTGAGCGTAGAATTTGTTGTCATGTTCGGATTCGGTGGTGGGGTAATGGACGTAGTCCGTCGTTGCTGCTGGGGTCTTATCGGAGGGGGACGAGATTGTCGCCATGATTGATTTTCTTGTCTTTTTTTTTGTTTGGTTTTGTGATGAGGGAGGGACCAGGAGATGGGGAAGGGAAGGTTTTATTGGTTATATAGGTGTATTGAGAGGGGGTTTGATGAAGATGATGGAATAGAGTACTGAAACTCTGTAGGGATAGATATGTAGGTATATACCCTGCTTATCACTCGGTTAGATTCGGTACAGTACAGTAGTCACTCTACCTACCTAACTATGTAGTACTTATCGTTACGATCCCTGTTCGATCCCTGGATATAAACTGTGTTGAGGTTTGGTACAATGTTGCGTGATGCAATTTATTGGTGGATTATGTTGCTACCTGGTATGTATGAACGGCCTTCCTAAACGGGTAGTGTGCTTGAACTTTGCCGATTACGGACATATAAGGAGATGAATGATGATTCTACTTGGAGTATTCTATGATGACTTTGAATTATATTGAAGAGCTGATTACATTCGAGGAGACCGTGATTATGGTATTCAATGTTCTCCAGGAGCATGAAAGAATTCTGCACTTCCCTTGTAGGAAGGACAGCCCAAATGAGGTGTTTGGCAGCATAGGTATTGTCGATTCTGTCGACAGGCCATGGTCTGCAGTCTTCCCTAATCATGGATGACAATGGCTGGCTTGGATCGAAGTTGATCAGACGCTCCGCTTGCAAGCTATGGGGGCTTGGTTCGTGCTTCGTCAATCGCTTGCTGGGACTTGATGCCGATGTAATGAAGTAGAGGAGAGAAGTCGATAACATGAGTCGGAATGCTAATGCAGTTCTGTGTGTTACGAAAGCCATGCTCGGACCACTACTGCTCATGACTGAATGTCCTCCGCGATGGTATCCTGCTCGTACGAAGGGGAACTCGTTCTTGGTGCGGCGGTCTGTGTGGACGGTCGTGGATTGTCGAAGAGGCGAGCCTGCGCGGTAGAGATTCAATGAACATCTCATCACAGCTCATCAAAGTCTTCTTCAAGCTCTTCAAAGCAAATGTCGCCCGAACAGTCCCTCCGAGGCCCCGAGAGACCGAGAAGACGTGCTAGGAAATCCCATACGTGCTCATCCCAATCCTGGTACATGTGAGTGCCGCCGCTCAGAGCAGTACTAAGCACGGCCATCTCAGTTGCAGGATGCAAGCCGCGGAGAAGAAAAGGGAGGATAAGTGCCCGGATACACTATGTCTGTCAAGAGAGCCACGTTCCGAGTGCCGAAAAAGGTCGCGCTCTCTTGCATGACGAATGTGACGAGGGTATTCATCGCAGGTTTGCGAATGCATTGATTTGGTAGACCGCAGAAGTATATACCCATGATCTGGTGAAATAGCGGAAAGACCAGTATGGTAATAATCCAGGCGCGTATTTTGTTCATCTTTGTTGGGACGCCGAGCCGGCTGTTTGCCGACTTGTTCTGTATAGATGACTGACTGTCGTGTCTTTGGTGGGAATTCTGACTTGGTCTGTGTTTCGCCGAGCTTTATAGATGTGATGAGTGACAACGGCAGCTTTGACCGGACGTTCTGGTAGGTCTGTCCAAAGGCAGTATCTTCGATCAATAAACCACGTTGGAGGTCTTCTCGGGTCGAGTGATATTGGTTATTCAGGCATGTGGCTCATGGGCACAGCCCTGCCACTATCCCAGACAAGCAAGGATTGGTACTCCAGCGGTTCGCAATTTCAGCGATCGTTTTCGAAACACAACATAGCCCGATGTTGCTGCAGACGAGCGTTTAAATTGCTGTGTTGTATCACGTACAAGGGTGTCCCGGAAGCCTTCTTGGGGCCATTTATCAAATAGGCACTGGTGATGCCTTCTGCGTTTTTTGTCTGGTTCAGCATCTCGTTGATTGGCATGGTGATATGCCGACAGCTTCAACACAGTAAGTCATTTTGCAATGCAAACATAGAGTGTAGAGGAGATATGGTCACCAATGGCCCAAGTCATTTTTCTAGAAGTAAGGGAGTTGAAGATTACGATTTGATAATGACCTGATAGATTGTCCTACCCTAGCTATGGAGCTTTATGAAGAACCGAAACCTTTGAACATTTGGAATCGCTTTCGAGGATCATTGACATCGGACCTTTGTCTTGGACTTTTGCGATCGAGAGTGAATAGTGGCTTTTTGAAGGGAGAAGAATTGTTTGAGTTGTAGCCGTGTCGTTGATGTTGCCGAGACGTTGTCTATGCGTACCACCACCACCACCACGCTCGGTGAAGTCGGTGATTGAGCTAACATCTGATTGGGTCGATGTAGGATTCACATGGACGTAAGACTGTGAGTTTTTGCTGGACTGTGGAAGAAATGAGAGACCTGCTCACCCATGCTCTGGCGGGGTGTTGACCAGAAGTTGTCTCCTTGTGAGTCGTTCGCATCCGTGGACATATCTCTACTTTCGCGAGTACGGATGTTTTGCATATCAGACTCCATGGAGGACTCGTTATGTGATCTGTTCCGCGAGTTTGGACTTGGAATATGTCCAAGGAAAGTTGGTGGCATGGATGGTGCACTGATGAAACTTCTTTCACTCCTTCCACCATTGTTATGAAGCGAGGGATCATGCAACCTCCCATCAATGACACCTTCCATTGGACTCAGCTGTGAAAGGAAATCAGTCTCTGATGGGCGAGATGGAGATTTCTGCTGCGCTGCATATAGCACGGTGTTGGCAGATGTGACGAAAGTCTTCGGAGTCGATCTCGGAGCTGGACCACTGGTCCAGGTCAGGGCCTCAAGACTACTGTCCGAGGTGTTGCCATATGGTCTTCCATGGCGTACACGTTTTGGATTGAAGGTAGGATGTTCCCGGTGCTGCTGGAATTGGAACCCATCATTGATCCCATTGTACTCGTCGCCAAGGATAAGCCTTGCCCATAACTCATTGTCATTAGAAGCTGTGTGGGCTTGAGAAGTGGGCATCGATCTGTGTGGTTGTTGTCGCATGTGTGATGTTGGGTGTTCCAATGCCACGGGATTGACGTGGCCCATTGGTCGAAACTGCGTTTCTACATGCTCGGACTCGCCTTCTCGCTGTCGTTTGAGGGTCAACTCTTTTGTTAGCAGCATTTGAGGTGATGTTGACGGCAGAAGCTTGGAGGCATCCGTGGCTTGCCGCTCCAATGTGAAGATGGGTCTGGCTTGTGGAACTGCCGCTGAGGGGTGCCACCTTTCCATCTCAGCGATACGGAAGTCGTTGTCTTGTTTTGAAGTAGGTACAGCCTGATATTCGTTACCGCCGGAAAACGGATTAGAAGAGTCCTCTTTCAAGATAGGTCTCGCAGGTGGAGATGATGGCCATGTGCTCTGACTACGCAGGCTGACTGACTTTGAGCTTGACTTGGCTCGGACTTGATCAAAGTTCTGACTGTCAAGGAATTTGTCGAGGGTAGGAAGGGCATTTTCGTCGCTAGTATCACCCAAGGGTCCGTCCTCTTTCAAGAACATAAAGCTCTCTTGCTCCTCCTTCCATACTAGTGTCGTCTAAAGCTTCGGGCCTCGCAGCATGACCAACATCTCCAAATTGTACACCGACTCCTTGTCCAAGAGCATTGACTCGGACGACGCTTCTTGCGCGGCTTGAATCGCTGGCCGCGGAGTCGCAGTGATTGTTGGCTGACTCTGCTGAATGTTCGATCCAATGCGTATGCTAATATCTTTTGCCGCACAGTCCTTTGGATTCCTACGTTGATGATTGAGGCTGGACGGTGGTAATTGTCTGAGATGATATTGCTCTTGTCGGACTTTGTCTTCGTAGGTTATCCTGCGGCGCTTTGCTACGTTTGCCGATTCTCGTGCTGATGGGAAGCTCATACGGACCGGTCTCTTTGCAGATATGCCTAACCAGTCAGAGTGAAGCAGTAGATTCTTCTTCACGTCTTCTAAGGTCTTGGGCTGGAATGTCTCTTCATTAGACGGTTGTGGACGGGCTTGACTTGCTCGTGGAGATCGCTGATCGTGGACAGGAGGAATGTTCGAGGTTTTCTGCCTTACATGCGAGCGTCGGTCTCTTGTTGGAAGCTGTTGACTCTGTTGGGTATGCGGCTCAGCTGCCTCGACTCCGATTGTACCTGGTGCAATAGAATATCGATGCCTCAGATGAATGTCAATGCTATCATGAGTATTGCGATGCGAAAGAGTTGGGCCTGGAGGTCGTGTTTCAAGTCGCAATCGAGCTTTTGCAAAGTGTAGTTGTTGTTTCCTGGCAGTGACATCTGCGTTTGCTTTGGAGTGTCGTTGTAGTCTGCCACCAGTCCAATTCATGTCGAGTATGACAAGTACATGATAAGTACGTATGCCTAGAAGTGATAGGAGACAGATGCTGATAAGACGGTAGAAATGAGTCGGTCGAATGGTGAGTAAGAGTGAGCTGTGAGAACTTGAATCAGACTCGAGATGAAATGGGTACAGTGTATCCTGGAGACAGCGGCCTCGACATTCACGTTCGACGTGCCTACACCTGATGTCTCACTCTAGCTGCACCAAGGTTAAATATCAGTCATCCTGACTGTGCTTTCCTATCATGAATTCCACAGAAAGAATAGCACATCTCACTAAGATGTCTGGAAGTACATATTTCAATATCACGCTGAACCTGACGAGGCCTTGAGCATGCTGTCCGCAAACGGAAGACACCAAGCGATTTGTGTACGACACGACATCACCTTTGCAGCTTGACATACAGTCATCCAAGGAACTGACTGCCATGCAGCTCATGTTGAAACAAGTGCACAAGTGTACAACGCCTCATAAGCACGCATACTGAGGCGTCACATGCAGGGAGGTAACAATCGTGGGTATTCAGATGAGCTGAGGCGGCTCTCACATTGCCACTTCTCAAGACGATAGACGACACAACTTTCAAGTTGTTGCCATCCGAAACTGCTCTCGATCAATCAGACCGTGCGATTTGATGCGCATGTTGACCTTACTATCAGGCATCAACAGATATCGACATGCTCGTCAGAAGATTGCCTGAGAAGGGGCCCACGGGGCTGGGGATTTCAATCCGGCTGCCCAGAAGAGCACACTGTGCAACCACACAAAAACCACCACGAAATTGAATCCAGGATT
Organism: Eucalyptus dawsonii; assembly: GCA_016097615.1. Classification (NCBI taxonomy): domain Eukaryota; kingdom Viridiplantae; phylum Streptophyta; class Magnoliopsida; order Myrtales; family Myrtaceae; genus Eucalyptus; species Eucalyptus dawsonii. Next base: position 13,219 of record JADPVV010000063.1, read on the forward strand.
TCCTTACTTTTCATCATGACTGAAACGCCTTTCGCAATAGTGAACGACGCATCATCAGATCAGTCACAATGTGTTTGAATCTGACAGCTTTTGAGTAGGGCAGTTGATGTTTCGAAAGCATGCAGTGGGTGTCCCGAGCCACTCTCGCGACAATGTGAACAGGTAAGCTCCAGCTACATTTCTTTCCCAATTGATTTCTCTGATGAACAACCAATATCAATGCATAGTTCAACTGAGACCTCGGTCCTTGAATGAAAACATATTACCATCTTTCAAAATTTCTGAATTGTCTTCTACCTTGTCCTTGTCTTCATGCCGTTGTCAGCCTCCTGAGCTGTGCTGACCAATCAGTGACAGATCTGTGTGCTCTATTGTTGGCAACAAGAACGATGCATTGCTGCCCAACTTCTCATGCTAGTTCATGCCATGCATGCCCACCCACCTACACGGGCATATACTCTCGCACCTAAATACCATGCTTACTTCAGGCACCCATGAAAACCCTTCTAGAATGCTGTAGAAGTGAGTATAAAGGAAACAGCAACCCGTTTGATCACTGCAAATTTCCTCAAAACCAAGTCTCCTTCTCCGATTTTCCACCTTCTCATGAAGTAGATTGCTGTTGGTCGAGATTATTAGTGTGGGCGCTCACTGGCATCATCACTACTAATGGCTTTTTGTCGCCTTGACCGAAATGTCGCCGATCCGCCCATAGAATCACAGTATCATGGTAACACAGCATATGTTCGCCTTGTTCAGTGTGCAAAGTATTCTGCCTTGGTCAGCATATCACGAGCTCCGGCTTTTTCCATTCTTCTACTGAATTTTGGAGCCTTGGTAGCGAATGAATTGGTAGAAGTAGCAGTATAGCCTGTGATGCGATGCGGCTGTTGTGATTGCCACGTCAACTGTGCAGAGACATCTTTCGAGTGGCCGAGTCAAGCCGTGCTGGCAGACGGGAGAGTGGTGAGACCAGGATGAGACCAATGCAAGTCTGCATGGACTATCACATGGTGCTGATCGAATGAAAGATCATCACCCACCCCTGTAGATCGAAATGGGGACAT
>JADPVV010000056.1:0-16422 GCA_016097615.1 Eucalyptus dawsonii
TCCCTGGGATCCCTCCATCCTGATCTGACAGTGGAGCTGTTGGTGGCTGAGGCTTGGCTTGAACCTCGCTTGGATTTGTTTTGCTTGTTTTGTTCCTGACTAGGTTGTTCTAGCATCACCCTGAACAATTTAGGCAATAGGAACGTGGTAAAACATGAGCTATCGACTCCCAAACTGGAATGACTTTTGGAAATTGCCTCCCGCCGTGTCAAAGTCGTGCCTAGCTGACGGGATCAAGCTGACTTTCTTGGACATTGACAGCTAGTCTATCCAAATTCCCCTAAAGTCAACAATACATTCGGCCAGCCCGCTAGTCAATGGATCCAGGTCAATTCAATCTGACGCCCAGGCTTAGGCGAGATGCTCATGATGCCTGGTCTTTGTCAGAGCGCTTGTGATTTCTCCATCCTTCCGGTGCTCGCTTCTCGACGAGCGCAAGCCACTGCTTGGAGCCATCAATCTCGACCGCTCGCTCCCTAATGGAAGATCTCCGTGACCAGACCATGCGGGACGAAAGTGTCGATGGTGCAAAGTCAAGGGATAGCATCCACTTGGCACTTTATGTACACGAGGCTCATATATCTAGGTTGATCAGCCACCAAATCCAAAATTCAGAAGAAATTCTCAGCATCAAGACAGAAGCATCTTTGACTTCACTCGTTCAGTTGAAGACTTCTTGCTGAACATTAATCCATTCGTTTGTGACAATGTTGTTTCTTTCGGTGTGCTGGCAGCTTTGGCTGTAGCATCATCGGCACAAACAGTAACAGTCACTGAGACTGTCACTTACACTCCCAGTGCTGTCACAGTCACCTTTTGCGGATCTTCCTCATCAGGCAGCTCCAGCTCCGACTCTAACTCTACCACTGTCGATTCTTCTTCTATCACCTCAGCAATAAACATTACCGAGACAGCGCCCACCTGTAGCCACTTCACCGGTCCTACAACCACAACCACCCTCACTAGTGCCAGTATCCCAACTGCACCGCTGTAGCAACTCAACAACTCAAGTCAACACTACTTCTATTGCCGCTACCATCTTGGTCATTGCCCGTGACTCCACCACCGCTAACACCATCGCTCTCGGTCTCAACGGTTACGGAATTCCTTACCAAACTCTCGTCGTTCCTCAAGCTGGTGTCGCTCTACCAACCTTGAACACCTCAGCTGAGGTAACTTTGGTGGTATTGTCATTGACTCCGGTGTCACTTACGATTACGATGCTGGCTGGAGCAGTGCTTTGACCACTGCTCAATACAACGAGCTCTATGAGTACCAGATTGCCTATGGTGTTCGAATGGTTCAATGGAACATCTGGCCAGATTCCACCACAGGTACTTCGGCCCTTGGCAGCTGCTGCGACAGTGATGTTGAGCAATTGATTTCGTTCTCCAACACTTCGGCTTTCGAGCAAGCTGGATACATCGAGGGAGCAACCATGTCAACCATTGGTCTTTTCCACTACCCTGTCACCATTACCGACCCTTCCACAACCTGGGAGATTGCTCAATTCGCTCCAGACTCCAACGATGTATACTCTACATCGACCGCCGCCGTTCTCAACAACTTCAGTGGTCGTGAACAAATGGTCTTCTTCATCCCATTCTCACCTGATTGGTCTGCTACTTCTGCCTTCCTTCAACATTCTTGGATCACATGGATGACCCGTGGTCTCTATGCTGGATACCGTCGTGTCTACATGAACACTCAGATTGATGACATGATGCTTTCGACAACCATGTACGACAACTCATCTGAGACATACCGTGTCACTCCAGAAGATATGGAAGGTATCGCCGCCTTCCAAAAGACCATCAACGGCAAGCTCAACACTGGTTCCGACTGGGTCATTGAGATTGGTTACAACGGTAACGGTGCCATCATCGTCGCCGACCAAACTACCAACGGCTACGCAACCTGCGGAAGCTCCATCTACTTTGCAGATTGCTACTGCGAGACCACTGTCGAGTACGTTAAGCCTCTCGGTACTGGTATCAGTGTATGGCCATCCACCCCAGCCTCATATGACTGGACCACCGACTGTGTCGAACTTGATCCCCTCTGGGTCTGGTACTCCGACTCCACCAACCGGGACAACTTCCGTCATCTTTCGCACACCTTCACCCATTTGGCTGAGAACAATGCTACATACAGCGATATCTTGAAGGAAATTCAATTCAACCAAGCCTGGTTGAGTCAGATTGGTCTCGCCGCCGGTGACTTCAGTTCCCAGAGTTTGATTCCACCTGCTATTACTGGTATCCACAACGGTGATGCTCTTCGGGCATGGAGCGATGCTGGTCTTACCAACTGTGTTGGTGATAACACTCGATCATCTCTCTTGAACCAAGACAATGCTATGTGGCCATTGATGACCACTGTCGCTGATAACGGTTTCGATGGAATCCAGATCAACCCTCGATGGGCTACTCGTATCTACTACAACTGCTACAGCCCATCTTGCACCCTTCAAGAATGGATCGAGACCTCCGATGGTTCAGGTGATTTCTACGACCTTTGGATACTGAGAAGTCCCAGACCAGTCTTCACTTTTTCGGTCTTTACCACGACCCTTACATGTTCCACCAAGCCAACCTTCGTAACACTGGTGACATTGACGAAATCACCATCAACGGTGTCACCGCTCAAATCTCGATCTTCCAGGCTTGGGTCGAGACTGTTACCCAGGAATTCACTCGTCTTGTCAACTGGCCTATCCTGTCCTTGAAGCAAGCCGACTTCTCTGCTAGCTTCGCTGCTCGTATGGCTCGTGATCAATGCGACTACTCATTGGCTTGGGAGATCGATGACCGAGAAATTGTTGGTGCTACTGTCAGTGCCTCGGGCAACACTTGCTCCGAGCCTATTCCAGTCACCTTCCCAGGACCAGTTGAGAGTGCCAAGGGCTTCACCACCGAGCAAGTCGGTAATGACCCTCTCACCATCTGGGTCAGCCTCTCTGGCTCTCCAGTGACATTCACTTTGTCGACTCCAATTTCTCTTGCATAAAGGATGGTTCTTGGACAAGGGCGTTTGAAAAGTGCGGAGTATCATAGCTAGGACTGCTGATAATGTATAAAATAATTGTAACATCTTCCAATCATTTCAATAACTTCTTTGCTATGACTATGTAATAAATTCTATAATTCTCTTTGTACAAGTTTTTCGAATCATACCACTGCAGAAACATTGACACAATACCTCCGACGGCAGATCAGCGTGTCTTCAAAAAGGTTACAGAGATGCGGGTGGGTGAAGATTATGGAAAATTATTGATGCGCGCCGTGATAAAAATCGGAGATGCCACAACCATGACCAGAACATCACTTCAGGAATGCAAGGAAGGAACATGAAAAAGTATGAGGGGTAATACGACAATCAACATTTTCATCATTATCAATTAGGTAGGTATAGTGACTTCCACCTCGTATCGATGATCCTTGATCATCATAGCGCAAAACAGCGACTGCTCTCATGTTCGAGCCACAAAAGGAAATCTATACAGGACAATCGGCTATACAAGAACCATCTTTTCGCTTTCCAAATCAACCTCAATCATCAAACCCAAGAATCATAATTGAAACGCCCATCAACACCAAACTTCTATCGCAGAAAGGTAAGCTCCGCTTTCTTCATTTTCATCTTCAAGCATCGATCAATTGGAGGAAGTTCCAAGTATCCCGGCATGCATCCGACAACGACTCCTTGGTAGACCACTTCAACTCGTCTCTTGCTCGGTCGGCAGCAGCAACGGAGGACTGGACATCACCTGCTCTTCTGCCAACAATCTGCTTTGGAATTGATTGTCCTGAGACAGCCTCCATGGCCGAGACAACCTCAAGGACAGAGTATCCTGTGCCAGTTCCAAGGTTGAAAGTGCGGTAACCACCGCCGATTGAACCGCTTTGCGATGCGGACAGAGCGGCGACATGACCTCGAGCAAGATCGGTGACATGGATGAAATCCCGGATGGCAGTACCATCTGCAGTAGCCCAATCGTCTCCGAAGACTGACAGCTGCTTCATTTGACCGGTCATGACCTTGACGACGACTGGCAACAAGTTGGCTGGAATACCCTTGGGGTCCTCACCGAGCAGGCCGGATCGGTCACAACCAATTGGGTTGAAGTATCGGAGTCCGATGATGTTCCATGCCTCATCTGAGGTGGCAAGGTCGAGAGGATGGCCTCACCGAAGAACTTAGTGCGACCGTATGGGTTGGTGATACCGATGCAACCTTGTTCCGCATTCTTGATGCACCGTCGACGTCCTTGTATGTCTCGTCTTTGTGTACACAGTGCTCCTCACGAAGAAGTCGGCTTCCGTCAGCGAGGGTTCCGTATACGGTTGCTGATGAAGAGAAGATGAAGGTCTTGATGTTGAATGAGTCCAAAAGACCCATGAAGTCGACGAGACCGTTGATGTTGTTGGAGTAGTACTTCAATGGCTGTCTGATACTCTCCTCAACGGCCTTGAAGGCGGCGAAATGAATGACTCCACAGATGTCGGATCGACCACTGACAGAGTGTGACTCAAGAAGGGATCGCATGGCAGTCACATCGCGGTAGCTCATGTCGTGGAACTCGGCCTTTGGGCATTGTCCACCAACGCTCTCGTAGTGGATGTTGGCGATTGGATGATTCGACTGAAGACAGTGCGGAAGCTGTTGCTCAAGTCATCGACAATGCATACATTGTATCCGGCCTTCAAAAGCTCGACGGATGTGTGGCTTCCGATGAAACCGAGACCACCAGTGACAAGGACAAAACCTTTGTCAGAGGCGAGGAGACCAGAGCTGAAGAGAGCTTCTGGTTCTGTTCCTGGGAGTTGATCCACGTGAGATACGTGGTGAGCCGCCGAGAGGCGAGCTCGTGTTATCGTTGGGTGTCGCAATGCCAGACATTGTGCTTGATGTATTGAGGTTGTTGAGGTCTGAAGGTTCGAAGGACAAAGCGATGCTGAACGACAATGCGATTCAGGACGACAATGCAATGCTTATACCAGCAAGATCAGACCTTGAGCTTGGTCTCACACTGGGACGGTCCTCGAAGTGTCCGGAAACGCCAGTCAAAGTGTAAAACTTCGCACAGATCTGGCCAATCCACCCGGAGGAAAGCTACACAAGGTTCTCCAGTTCTATGCTTCAGCTCTAGATCTGGGCTGTGGCTAGTACGTGCGAGACCACTCGAAACGCCCAAGATGGACACATGCAAGATTCGCACACCCCGAAGAGACTTGCGGCAGCTTCTGTCAGAGTCTGATCCAGGTATCGGGACGCACGTGGCGCTAAGCTATCAACTCTCCGTCCAATACTCCGTCAATAGTGGCGGAGATTCAGCAGAGCCTGCCATCTGAGACCAGACGTCCACATATGGGCCGATCGAACCGATGAACTTTCTTCGCGAAGAAGAAAGAGTGGAAAAGACTCACCAAGTTCTGTGTTGCGGCAGAAGTCAGTGGACTATTCTTTGCCGTGTGTGGGGCCATCGGATGGACAGGGGGCAACTTTCATCCACATTGGGTCATATATGGAGTCGGCTAGCAAAAGGCCAAGCTAGTGCTCATCATAGCACATCAACCAGCCACAGCTAACTCTTATTCAACCGCAGATTCATTTCCATGTTTCAAGGGGAAAACACTGCATGGCCTCGATTGGCGGTGCATACTTCCAACCAGGAGAACTCAACCGATCACTAAGCGCACGGCAATTCAAGAGACTACAGCACCAATCATGCAGGAGAAAACTAAGTTCTCGTTCCGTTATACTATTATCCGCTGAGTGACGAAACTTGGAAGCCTCTGTATAATGAGTATGTTCTCCTGTCCCCCCTCTCTTTGACCTCACCGATCATCAGGAAGATCTGACAATTTCTTCCGCGGACTAGGATTTCAAATCACCCGGACCTAGACTTCTTGGTGGTGATCAACCCAAACAGCGGGCCGGGGGACCAGCCACTACCAAGCCATGACTATGTGCGGGAAATTCCAAGGTTGAATGCCTTCAAGAATTGCTCGACTGTCGGCTACGTCCGCATCGACTATTGCAGAAAACCATTGAAAGAGGTCTATGACGAGATCGATCGATACGCTGGGTGGGCCGACGAGGTCAACCCAATGGGTCTTGCACTCCAAGGGATCTTCTTGGACGAGACGCCGAACCATTACTCGAATCAACGCGGCGAGTACTTGGCGACTTTAGACCAGCGGATCAAAGCCACTCGTGGCATCTTGGGTTCTCGATTGGTAAGATAGCCTCTGACCATTTCCTAGAATGGAAGAGTAGTGGACTGAACCATCTGACTGTGTCGAAACAGATTATCCACAACCCAGGCACACCTCCAGACAGCCGCCTTGTCGACCCATGCCTCGATGTGGTAATGACCTGCGAAGAACCTTACGAAAAATACACAGGCAGAGAGGTTCAAAAGCGTCTAAGCGAGTACCATTTGGAGGCTGCCAGATCAGGGTATATGGTGTCAGCGGTACCCAAGGAAAAACTCGAGCGACTAGTGGACGAGTTGTGTCAACGTGGAACATTGATCTTTGCTACCGACTTGGTGGACGACTTCTATGAAGAGTTTCGGTGAAACGTGGTCTGACTTCATGGTGGCTATGGAGAAGGCATTGAAGACGAAGACAAGGTAGTGTCGATGGTGTTACCAAGTTGGGGTTGAATATCCGAGACTTTCGCCTGTCAGCCACATCCGCTGTTTCCCAATAGTTTAAAGAATGTTTGGCGAGACCTTAGAGCACGTCGCACAATCCAATAGTGTGGTTGAAAGACGGGGAGAAAACTTGAGAGTTAGATTTCCAGCAGAAGCATGGCAGTGGAGGCGATTTAGGGTAAGCCAGTGCGTGGCAGGGATCCATCAGAATGACTTTGGTGTCTTTAGCGCCCATGGGTCTTCGTACCTAGGGTTCGAGAAGGAACTTTTGACATCAATGTTGCCTAGTCTCGGCGATCGCGTAACCTCATCGTCCTTCATAGGGCAAGCACCACGAGCTGGAAGAAAGTGAGTCAAGTCACTCCACTATCCTAGTGTGGACGGCGGAGAGGAGATCCGTTAGAAAATGCATGGTTCTCCTCTTTTCAGGTGTGCAGGGGATCCATTTTGACCAAAAATTGAAAAATCGCCCCATGTTAAAACCAACAGCCAAGGCTTCGAAGTGGATTGGAACAGCATGGCGGCAAGGCATTGATTTTTCTGGATAATCGTGCTAAGGTTCCTTGTTCTTTGTTTCGCCATGTGTTACCAGACCCCTCAGTTCCAGGCGGCAAAAGGGTCTCAGACTTCCCATAATTCGAGACCCCTTTAATCGTTGAAAATTGTTTCTTTTCTTTGTTTGTTGGTGATGGGAATTAAGTCTCACGCCAAGCATTAACGGCACCTGTTCAGGGGTTTTTTAGACGACAGCAATAATTACGTCTTTGTTACGAAGCCACCAAAGCCAATGAACCATGAACCCTGCCACACTTGCACAAGAGCACGGCGGCTCCACATAGTTTAAAATCTCCTAATTCTAACCCGCGTTTTTCATTTGGGTATAGGCTGGAGGCGAAGTGCCCGGAACTATCGGACAATAAAACCGCTCGGTCGGTTTGTAGGTGCTACCCTGACCATTACGCGTCCCACGCTTGAGATTTCGCGTGTCTCGACTGGTCTCATTTCCCAACCGCCAACCCACCCACTTCAGAAAAAACTCGCCTCGAATGCGCCTCGCATAGAATACGAGATTTGAGTTTCCTGCCGAATTCAACTTACCAGCCGGCTAAGCGGGTATAAAATCAATAATTTTGTGACACCAGCAAAAAAAAAAAAAAGCATGTCACCATCGCCCATCATCAATCGCACCATCATACCCCCTAATTGTCTATTGTCAGAACTTTTTTGACCTTGAGGTTCCAAACAGGGAAATCTAAATCTAAGCATAAACTCAATGTTCATTTCTGGTAACCACATGGAACCTTTGGAAGAAGTTGCCCTTGGTTCTGGGTTCCGCGGGAGAACAACTCTCCCATGGCCACGCTTCTCAGGGTATCCAGTTTGTGCATGGCAAAAAAACTTCTTGCAGAGGGGAACATTTGTATGTAATCGTGTTTTAGTATGATCACGCAATTATGTTACATTGCAGGGATACCCTAGAAGTATGCATGATGCAGAAGTAGGAAAATGGTACATGCGCTGTACAGTACTTTGAGTCAGTCGGGGTTGGGAACCCAAGCGAGCTGACTGTAGTGTGGTGAGACATTCTGGGGCAACATGCATGCATTGCACAGACAATACAGGTGCATAAGTGTAGGAGATCACCGACCGGAGAACCTTGAAAGAGTTGGCACGGGTAAAATAATACTGAGCTTCGCTTCGCAATGAATACCCAGCTTCGGATGATATCCCCTTCTAGGTTCAGGGGTAGAAGGAATGACGAAACCCACCAATCGAACCTCAGCTCAGCCACCGTGCGACCCAGGGGTATGATCAGTTTACCAGACGAATGGTTCATCTTCCCAAAGAGGGATAGTGGAGTATTGTAACATACAATACCATGGGTTTTGCTTTTTTCGGTCGAAACCCGTTTATCCCGCCATTCCACAATGGTCCTCGTGGTGATGGGTGGATACTTCCACGCTAAACAGAGTCTAATAGTCACGTTTGGCTCATGTTTCCAAGGTTCCTCTTCAAATTAAATTAGTGTGAAGAAGTAAAAAATAAGTAAACCCCTAATCGAAACATGGGAGAAAACTAATTACAATGGAGAATAAGGAAAGAAAAAGAGTTACCGGCCCCCAATTGCCATGCAGAAGAAACCAATTGACCCGCCACCCCTAAATGCCTAACCGCCGAGACATAACTAATGAGGCGTCACATCAACAAATTCTTCAAAGTTGGAACCAAAGCTCTCGTAATAATCCGCCGTGTTATCGGTGACGAAAAGATATTCGGCCCGCTTGCTCAATCCATCTACAAACTTCCGCAGACTTGCCTTCTTGTTGTTCAACGATGAAGGTATCGAGTTGATCATGTAGGAGTAAGCTGATCGATCTGAGGTCAATGCTTCAAGTGAGGCCAAGTTTGGTTGAGTAGGCCGAGTATGAGTCCTCGAAGACGACGGTGATGTCAGTATTCGTGTCGCTGTAACGCGAATCTGGGATCGTGCCGGGTTGTGGATGATCTGATCCATCATTAGCTGAGAAGACCTTCTTGCATCTGAGGAAAAACTCACGGTTTTAGATCCTGAGAGGCCATCTGCATTCTTGACGGCTTTGTTGATCTTTTGCATGTACTCGACAGCGGAGGCCGAGTAGTTGTATGGAGCTTCATCGAAGAAGATACCATGCATGGCAAAGTCACTGGATTCCGAAGCCCATCCTGAATAGGTGGTCACGTCGGCTAACACGTCGCTGATGTCGCGTGTAGCATAGCCAGTTCGTACGTATCCGACTGGGGTGACAGCGGAATAGTTATTCAGCTTTTGCAGGGCAGTCTGGTAATCAGTATTGGGAAGATCTGATGAACCGGGACCACTGCTTGGGTTGATGATAACCATGAACTTTTGGTCCGGGTTGTCATCGATTCTGAGGTCATGTTAGCAACCGACGGGATGGTCTCGGAAGGGAAGAACCTACGCGGTATATAGGTCATCCCAGGCGCTGTTGCTGGAGGGGTAGATATAGAGCGGGAGGAGGATGGTGACCTTTTTTGGCCGAAGTGTCCTTTCCGGGGAAGGATGACTGCCAGTGGAACCACAATGGCAATGAGAATGATGAGGGCTGCAGCAATGGAGACTGGAAGGCACCAACGCCTGTTTCCCTGACCTCCTCTCATGCGAGCCATGACTTCAAACGTGGGAGTGTTCAAAAGATGGAACCAGGACGTAAATTCAGCAAGAGGCAGGGAAGGGACATAGATAATTCTCTGGCATCTTTCGAAATGATTCTCCTAACAAAGGGAGCGTTCGAGGCGAGGTTGGCGGGATCCCTCAGGCGAGAATAAGCCCGGAAAATTCAATACCACAAAGGAACGGAAGCGCTGGATTAGCAATATTAGATCGAACGGGACGTCCTTCTTGAGTTTCCACGTAATTTCCCGAAAGGGCCAGCCTAATAATCCAGCTCGTACAAATGAAGTACTTGTGGGGAATCGCGAAACTGTAGCTTGTGTAGAACCTTGACACGGATCAATAGTCTAGTGCTAGTGAGATGCAGGAGGTACCCAGAATAGTGCCACCCGTGGCGAAGCTGAATGTTGCGGAGTTCCCGCCCTGTCAGGAGTCTGGTACCCATTGGTACGGTTCTAGGAGACTTGATGACCGGCCAGACGAGTGATCGACTAGAAAGTCTTTGACGAGCCCAGTCTAGGCACGTGTGTTCCGAGCATGGTCATGTCCAGATCGAGCTTTTATCGAGTCCGTGTCTGGAAGGGTCCAGTTGTTAGAGCGGGAACTGTCATATGGATATTTCTTGCGTCAATTCCTGTTGATCATTCTTCGTCACTCGTTCTTGTCATTCGTTTCTTCCGTTTGTTCTTTTCCCTTGTTTGTGTGATTGTCATCGTCGCCATCGTCAACATGGTGGACGTCACATACTTGGGTCTGTCGGCCGTTGGCTGGCATGTCATGATCAAGAATTGGTGGGATAAGGTACGGAGTGCTTTGCAAATTGGGAAGTGAAGGAAGCTGACTTTGATGTAAAGGTCGTTATCTCATTTCTTCTGTTCAGTGTTGTCTTTTTCGGCCTGTACATGTCATACCGATTGTACAACGTAATCCGCAGATGGCAAAGGTAGGTCATACCATTCTCTCGCCCCATGGGCAGTCTTGGACCATAAGCATGCTGACCTGGTGGCTCTGCTGCGATAGTCTCGAAGCCAGCGATCAACACTACCCACTCCGTCGCACGATACTTCAAGAATCTCAACCACGACTCCAGTCTTCACTCGTGAAAAGCAATTCTTCGGAGAAGGTCAAGGACTTGCTCTCCTTCGGTGTCTACCTTGGCAGATTCTCAACATCACCTACCGCTGCAGAGGCACGTCTGCTATCGCAATGGGACGTTGTCGTTTTGGACCCATTCCAGGCCGGAGTTCTGGATGCGGTATCCGCCTCTTTATCACAACATAAACTCGCCCGACTTAATGTACAAGAGCTGGTAAAGCCAGAGAATGGTTCAGGGTCTCAAGCAACGATGAGGTTTTGAGGGCATTGGAAGTTGTCAAACAAATCCTTACCGTTCATTTGCGGGGAGGCGATTCACCGGTGTTCTCATGGCCGAATTCCGAACATTGTTCCAGCCAAAGGTCGTCAACAAACTCGCAAAGTACATGCAAAGTCTTGGTCTCGACTTGTGGTTGGAAACACCTTCATCTGATTGCTTGAATGAGCGGGAATGTCTCGACATCGAATTCAAGCTTATTGGCGGTGTCGTCTTCCGCAATGGAACCATCCGAACAGATGGCGACAGACAGAATTTCTTCCAGATGCAGGAGATGCGAACAGCTCAGCGAGGTATTGCTGCACAAAGAGTCCCACACGGTCCTCCTCTGATGTTGTGGGAGACTATTGATGATGAATCTCAATTGCAATATGCTGTTGTTCAGCGCAGTTTCAACTGGTGCACATACAACAGCGCCCTTTGCTGGGTTGGTCATGCGGCCGCTCTTACCGATGCCGAAGTTGCGGCGAGCGAAAGTGTGGCTGAAAGACCGCTGGGAGCCCTCATGTGGCTGAAGGGCGAACAGAACATGAAAGCTCACGATCGATGGAGAGAAAACAACCTGGTATGCATTTGATGCAAATTGTGATAATGAGCCATCAACTGACTTTGCGATTTAGATCTCCCAGAATCATGCGGCCATGATGCTCTCTACGACTCTCTTAACTCTTTCATCCCTAACTTGGCCTCCCGATTGCGATTGACCTCCTCCGACAGCCAACAACTGCAGCTTTTGAGTGCTGGAAATGTACTCTCTAGCATTGGTGGAGAATCAACCAACTATGACTACTCCTTGACAGATCCTTTGACGCAATCCAGCGTTGGCGATGACCTCTCCGGTTTGGGTTGCTTTCATCTTGGTCTTGAAGCCAACACTGGCGCACTTGCCAAACTCTTGGACACCCAACGCCATTTGAAAGAACTCGATTTGTTGTTGCGCATTGATGCTGAGAACTTCGCCAATATGGTTCAAAGATGCGATCGGCATTGGATGCTCATGGTCTACACACGCTCTCACCATCACTCGCTCAATCGGTCAAGGAACTTGCCAACCTTCTTACAACCATGTACAACGATGGTGGATCTCTCCGAGTTTACACTGGTCTTCATTCTGGACTCCAAACCGGACCTGGTGTACAATTCTGGGGTATGCACGATATGGATGTTGGCTCAGGCGTTCTTCATATCTACATTTCCAACAAGACACCTGACCGTGCCGGTACTATCCTCCACACATACTTGTCCAGCCGTGGTTTCAAACGCGACGAATGCTTTATGGCTGAGCAAGCAGTTTCGGAGAACATGGGAAATCTGTCGGAGTTGTGGCAATTGCCTCCACGTATCGTCTACGATGTTGAACACCTATCCCAGAAGAAACGATCTTGTTCCTTCAGCGATTGACTCTCCTCAGACCAGAGGTCGACTCTTCTTTCTTGGCCAAAATCCGATCATGCTGCGAATATCAACTCATGGACATTCCAACACTCACCCAGCTCAGAATTCAAACGCGGAAGCGTATCTTCAAGGAACTGTCTCTGGGGAGCAAGTTTATGTCACGTCTCGCTTGGCACAAGCAACGAGGTTTCCTGCACCCCGAGCCATCAGCCGTCATTTCATTGATGGAGGAAGTCGACACTCGTCTGTACCAAATTCTCATGAATGGTGAAAGTGAGTTGTATGAGAAGATTGGACTTGTCGTGCAAAGCATTACAAATGCTGGCCAGGTCGACGCTGGTGCGGATATCCTTGCTTTGGCAGTGTTCTGTGCCTTCCGAAAGCAATCCGCCGAGGAAATCGGCTTGGAGATCTTGGATCGTAACCCATATCCTAACCACACCACCGTTCAAGCTGCCAATTTTGCCGAGAACTTTGCCCTTGGTTCGCGTTGCGAGTCCTTCTTTGACTTGACACCAATGCAACTGGGAAGAATCCTCGCGGCTCGTTACCGACAATACTACATGAAGTACCAGCCACCAATGCGTGAAGAGGGTTTCACTGAGCTTCCTACTACATACGCCGCTATGCAGATCGATCTCGACCCTGCCGAAGGTCCAGGAAAGGCTCCCGCTTACTACCGTGTCACCTTCCTGGGTATCTTCGCTCTCCCTGCGCTCTTCGATATCATGATGCTTACCACCATTGGCCGAGGTCTTTATCTCACAACGTACATGACTGACGATCAGAAGACAATGGCTACAACCGCACTCATGCTTGCATTGCTTGCTTGTGGTGGTGTCGGTTCCTGGATCAGTTCAGGAGGAAGTTACTACCTTTACGCCAACGCCTTCCCAGCAATGAACATGTTTGTCCTACACGTTTCGTTGCTGGTGTCGCCATTTCAATCCTTGCTGGTCTGGGAGGTATGATTGCAGTCATGGTCCCAGAGGTGTTACTGATGGGCTGGTCTTCATCTTCTACTTCGTCATGTTGACCACCTATCTTACTTGCCTGTCAGCACTCTCGATCTACCAATTGCCAGGTTCCAGTTTCCAGTCCGGTCGAAGTGTCATCATCACACGTATCCCAATCTGTTCATCTCGCCTATCGTCACCCTGTTTGTTAAACATGACATTGCAGTCTATCCTTGCGTCCTGACATGCTTCTTGATTTCACTTTTGCTTGGAGCTCGCTCAACGATGTCGAAATGGGCTACATGGTACCTCAACATTCCATCAGTCAGCGACAAGGAAGTTGTCAACTGGTACATCGAGAGGGAACAGAAGAGCAACTCCGGCCTCCAACTCATTTACAACGATGTCGCGACGACAACCTTTCCACGACAGGCTCTTAATGCCGCTGTTCTCAAGGAGGCCAATCGTCATTTCTGGCAGAAGAAGACCACCGATCCACTTGTCCTGAAATTGGCAACTGGCTACGAATCCACCATGTTCCTCATGAACTGGTACTGCAAGCACAAGAGAACCAGGATGCCATTGCTTTACAGTTCGACATGGAACCTTACCTTGAAAGCAGGTTTGGAGAACATGACCAACATGCAAAAGGGTCTCAAGCTCCACAGCGCATTCTTGCATTGGAGACACACTGGTGGTGACATTGCATCCGCAATTCTCTACTTCGTTGTGGCTCTTTTTTGGACAAGTGGGCTGCTTTGATCTCTGGTGGTGCTCTTGTCGGTCTCTCAGCTGCCAGCAGCACACAGTTCCGTCTCTCCGTCGGTTTCGGTCTCTGCTACTACCTTATGGGTGCGTTTCTCTCGATGCTGTCTCACAACCACTCTGGACAGCCGCGAACCAGAATACCGTTCAGCCAATCGTGTCAATGGACTCTCTTCGTGAAATCAGCATCAACGACAAGGTCGCCAGACGAGCACTCTACTGGAGATCTCTCGGAAAGTTCTTCATGTTGCACCTTTGGGGTGTTGCTGTCACTTCGGCTCTCATGTGGACATTCGAATCTTCGCGTGACGCCACTATCATGTACATGGCTTACATTGGTGCATATACCGGTCTGCTTTGGTTCCAGTACAACAAGATCTACTGCGGTTTCGAGTCGCACAAGTCTCTCATCGTTGCCGTTGTTATCGCTCTTCCCATCGGTATTGCACTCCACATGAAACTGCCCCATTTCCCTTACAGTGGAGTCATCTCATTGTCAATTGGAACATGGATTGCCTGCATTCATTCGATCTGGCTGTCCAAGATTGGTCTACCAACCTTATCAAGTCCGCTCCCGTTGACGAAGTCGAATACGAAGAGAACATTGATGTCGCCAACGTGGGAGTTTCGTATTCCTGCAGCGGTCTCGAGCCTCAACCTATCTTGTCCCAAGCAACTTTGTCAAAGCAATTCAATGCTGCATCCCGCCTTCCAACTGAACAACGTTACCGTCTTGAGCCTGCTCAACATCCAGCATCAATGATCTTGGACATTCTGCGAAAACGAAGCCAATCAGGAATGAATGAGTCGCTTGAAGCTGCCTTCCCTTCAGGATCGGAGTTGCTGGCCCGTACTGCCGCACTCTGGCAAAATGGTAGGACCGTCATTGAACTTGTCTCAGCCCGCAACCTTCCTGCACAAGAAACGAAGATGAGGAACATCTGCCGCAAGACTGATGATGGACTTCACATCTTTGTCCTCCTCAAGACCGATCCCTCAGAAGGTCAATGGAACATGAACATCGAGAGGAGCTGCAACATCATTGCCGAGTCTCTTGTTCAAGCTTCTTGTGAAATGCACCTCGGACTTTCTCACGATCACTCGATCCTGGCTGAATTGCTTGCCGTGGAGAACAACGGCAGTGATGAATTGTCTCTCCCCGAAGGTGTTAGGCAAACGCTCGAATCGTCCTCAGCCGAACGTGCCCGACTCATCTCTATTGGTAACAGAACATTGCTCCGTTACTTCCTTTAGGCTTGGACTGTGAGAGAGAATGGGATCTTCAGCCAATGGAGGTCCGAGCCTTTTGTTGAAGCGATGCTGTGGACGCTTCGAACCTCTCTCCGCTAATGAGCATGAGTGGATTCGTTCAAGACTCTGCAAGACTGATGATGTTAACACCGAAGATTTCATGGCTCGATGCAACTTGGGTGCCAATCTTACAGTGGCTATCGATACCTACGCAAAGGCTCTTGATTCCAACTCCGAGACTGCTTTCGACGATGTCGTCCCAATGTCACCTTACGGACAAACTTTCGGCTTCAATACCAATAACGAGGCAGATCTGAAGGTCACTCGATTCCAAAAGTTCTCACTGGCTCTCAAGAACTTCGGCCAAGGTCTTTCCGAGTGTCTGAAATTCTTGATCATCTCTCTTGTCGCCGATGCAGACTACCAGAGAGAGTTGGACTACATGTTGCGTTCAAAGCCTCGCTTCATTCATTGGCCTGTTACGTTCTTCCTTAACAGCATCTGGAAGTTTGTCAAAACTTTGCAAAACGTTATTATTCCCTTGGTCTTGTTCTACAAACGTCCCAACATCGCCAGGCTCAGAGAGCAGATCAAGGGTACAAAGACCGTTGTTGGCAAGAAGCGAATCATGATTGAGAGTCTCAGCGGGCCTTCAACCGGGTTCATGATCACTGAATCAGATGGTACCTCCAGACTATCCCAGTACAAGGGTACCCACGAGCAGCAGCCCAGCGATGCCAAAGACCTCATGGCAATCAACACTTATACCGACAAGCTTACTCTCCGCGAACGGGAGGAGTACAATGGTCATAGGTTGGTTAACCAATTCAGCTATGAGTACGCTATG
>JADPVV010000037.1:0-27772 GCA_016097615.1 Eucalyptus dawsonii
CAGCAACTTCGCATGCAACATAGCGATGCGCTCATAGTGGCTCTCGTCCACCGCCACGAGCACTCTGCTCAAGAACAGGGCTGAGCGACTGCAGGCAACAGCATGCATCTTGGAGCCACCCAGCTTCATCTCCAGGTGCAGCTCGCCGAGCAGCTCAAAGCATTCGTCGACATCGTTGGGCTGCGGTAAGCTTTGTGCTTGGTGCAGGCATCAAAATACTGCTTCAAGACAGCGAAAGATTTCTCGGCCGTTGGCTTGCTGCTTGTCGTGCGCACCAAAGTAGTCAGCGGCAAGATTAACTCCATAGCCAGTGGGTTGCCGTATTGGCCTTTCACGTAGATATTGAGGAGATCTAGTACCCGGTTCTTGAAGTTGACGATGTTGGACTTGGCATCTTTGTTTTCTTGCTTCTTGCTCGTCACTTTCTTGCGCTCGCGGAAGACGTTGGCCAACTGTGCGTCGACCTCCATCATTTGGTCGTCGTCCATGTCTGAGCCGTCGTCATCGGAGTCGTCATTTGCCGCTGCAGGACCGAGAGTCTGGGCCAACTTCTTGTTGAACGCTGCCAGCTCGTCGTCGTCTTCGTCGCCCTCGTCTGTGGCGTCCTCTCCGGCGTCTGAATCCTCGTCGCTTTCGCTGCTGCTCGCTTCTGCATCTTCACCATTAGCGCCCCGTAACCTCGCCATTGACGACCTCGATGTCAGACATATCATCAGCGTCGATAGCTCCATCTTCATCGTCGTCGTCCTAGGCGTCAATGCCGTTCTCATCGTCCTCGCGTTGCTCAAACAAAGCTTGTTGCCCACTCATGCTTTCCTTCTGTGCAGAATGTCGGAGCGACTGCATGCTATCAGTGCTAAGCTGGCTTGCAAATGCCGAAAAGACTTGCTCAGCGAGCTTTCGGAATAGTGCAGATGGCTTGGTGATGAAGCTGAGAAGCAGCTCCACCAGCATCGTCAGAGAATCGTTGCCATCGTCTCGAGCCTGATAGCTTGCCTCGAGGTCCTGCATCACCTCTATAGCTTCCGGCTCGCCGTCATACACCTGCAGCACCGATAGGTCGAGCATCAATATGTAAGCCTGGACTGTGGCATCTGGTTGACCGCTCTGGCTTTGCGCCTTGGTCGTGCCTTGCGCAAGCTCCGAGCAGACTTGACCGCCTCGTGCGCCGGCTCAGCGAGCGGCTGATGCAAGTCATTCCTGATGGTGTGCAGGCTATCCACCACGAAAGTGCAAGCCGTGATGGCCTGGGCCGGTGGCTGATCAAGCAATAAGCCCAGACATGACACGAGCCTAGCACGGAACATAGTCCGGTTGGTGTCTGATACTGGCGGCGAGATTCTGTGTTCGCCTTTGGAATACCCAAAGGTCCACCAAATCAGAGAGTACACCCTTCAGCCAGACCGTGAGCCCTGTTCGCTCAACTTGAGCCTTTTCAACAATTGCGAAACGTTCCGCCGGCTCTCGTCGCGTTCGTAGAATGCTCAGCAACATATCCGCAAGTATGCGTCGCCTGTTCTCCGCCTGCCGATCAGTCTCTGCGCCAGGGCGGAAGATGCTCTCCCGGATCACATCTACCATTCCGTCCAAGTCTTGGTTGTCAAGATCGTGCAAGAGACTTTCAATGGTCTTGCTTCTTGTCTGCTGGTCGAAGGCCCCTTGAGCGATGATGGCACGCAACAAGATTGGACCTGATTCGGTCTCGTGCTTGGCTCGGGTCACGGCCTGATCCAAGACAGTCTTTGCTGCCCCGAAAAGATATCCGCCTTTGTCAGTACGATGGTTGACTATCCTGCGCAAGAGCTTCTCACGAGCACAAGGGGCAAGAGATCTAGCGGTACGGTCGAGACAGCAATGCCGACTATTTGGAAAGCCAATGCCTTTCGCTCGGCAGATGATGAGTCCGCGAACATGCCGTTGTCTACGACATCCTCCCACACACGTGTGAAGTCTTTCTGGCGCTTGCACAGATGAGAGAGAACTACCTTCCAGGCGAAGCTAGGCTGTGACTGACGAGACCCTGTTTGAGCAGTCTTGCCGTCTGCCTCTGTACTCACGGAAGCGCCTAACAGCACCTTCCTTAATGTTTGGCGTTCTTCTGAGGACAAAGGATTTTTCTGGTGCCAAACACCTGGGGGAAGGGCCTCTGGCCACCGGCTCGAGATACTGAACCAGAGCGCAACGCCTTCCAGCGTCTTCAGTAGATTGTGTTCACGCAACGCATCAACGATGGCTCGCACACGCTCCAGGCTTGGAGTGACGTCCGTACGGGCCTCGAGATGCTCACAAAGCATGGAGCTGCATTCTCGGCGAAGCCAATCCTTTTGAGCCGCGAGTGCAGTGAGAGCGTTCAAGAACGTTCTCCAGTGAGCATCTGGCAACCTTTCAAAAGCGGCAACATCGCTTTGGAGAATTGCTTGAAAGGCAAACCCCGACCTTGGAGATAGTCTCGTTTCTCTTGCCCACTGGCCTTGCTATCAGGCTCTGTCAGCCTCAACACCCTCTCCGTCACTCTGTCGAGGCATAGCTCATCGGCCTTGCTACTGTATGCGAGCGCAAAGGCGTAGCGTAGGGTTTCAGCGAACGCAACGGAAAAGCCAAGCCTGGCTGATTTACGGCTGCTGCAAACACCTTTAATCAATTTGTGCAAAGCTGTGTCGATCCGTTGTATCTGGTCGGATCCCGTCTTTGAGAGCTCCTTCACGAGTGTCACCGCTGCTCGCGATCGGATCTCTGGAGATTCGTCTGCAAGCTCATTGTAGCGTTTGGCGAGATCCGTGTCGATACTGCCGTTCTCCACACGTCGTTTCCGCGAGGGATGTACAGCGTCGTGCCCCGTCTCGGTCTCTGTGGACCGTCTCTTGACGCCCGGCATTGAGAATGTTGGAGCTCGTGATTGGTCGCCGTTGTTGCTCTATCGTCCATCTTTCGAAATATTCTTGAGAAAGTCGCAGATGGAGACTTTTCCGTCGGCGGCTGGCTCCTGCAGCGTCCGTGAATGGCAATGGTCTAGCGGATACGGCGAAACCCTCCGCCAATGCTCTTGTTCTCTCAAACCTTGCCACTCACGACACTCGCTACAACCACTGCAAACTATCTCTGGTTAACGCTAGCTACTGCACGCGCACTACCCAAGGTCAGGATGGAAGCGGAACCCAGCCCGAGCCGTGCGATACGGTACTACTGATGTCAATCAACTCAGGAGCATAGAGCCACCTGTATCATCGTGCTTGTCGAGCTACGATCATCATCGGTTCCCGTTGCCCTGCTTGTAGGAGCAGCGCTTGAAATCATTTGATATGCATGGATCGACGTCTCACAGTGGAGATAGTGGACAGGCTGTCAAACCCTTTCCGGCGGAGTCGGCTCCTTCCAGCGCCAACGGGCAGAACTGCATGATGCCGAAACCTATTGCATAAATCCGCGAAGACTCACAAAGCATGACGCCAGAGGCCCGGAGCAAGATTGAGGTCCTAATCCACACCAAGGCACGTGTATGATTGTGAGTTGTGGGCGTGATGATTATGCGGTGATGTAGTACCGCCCAACACCGTACCATGAACCTTACGATCAACGTGGCAGCCATAGAATACCCAGCCTGACTCCAGGCGGGATCTACCAGGACCCAATACGACGGCACCTTCATCGCGCAATACCCTGACGGTGATCTAAGATTTGTGAGATAGCGTGTATGCAGAGTCGCTTGGGCCTTTACTCCGATTGCTCGAAGGGCTGCGGGATACGGCACGTGCAGCAGGCTAATAATGCCGAAGCCGACGATCTAAACCTCAGAGTCCTACCGCTCTGCTGGATTAGGCAAATACATTTCGTGAATACGTACGTTCTGCGCACATCTTTTTCTGCTGATGATGAGCTGCCGTGCGTGCTTATAACAAACCTTCAGTGGCAATCACCGCAGAGTCTGTGCCCTCCGGGTAGAATACGCGACTCTAATGCGGACCAGCGTGTCGTTGTCCACCTCTGGATGAATTGGAACCAAACGATTGACAAGCTGACCTGACCGTTGCCCGTCGAGCGACAATGGCGTTCTGCACGGCAAAACCAGCGCACGTAGATCCGTCCGGAGCCCTGACTGCACTCGTGCTACTCCACCTTTATGTAGGTCCCCAATGCCTGGTTTCCCAGATCATTGTCCCAAATCTTTAACGACTGGGTTGTTGGTTGTCCCTCTTACTACTTGGCAATCGGCCATTTTCTGACTTTGTCTGTGGGATGGATGCATCTTGTGCGGCCCCAAAGACGACCCAACATTTATTCTCGTTCATTGTTTGTGGGCCAACGGACCCCGCAACCTTCGCGGCTCGAAAAGAAGTACGGGCTCAAGCAGCAAAGCGCAGTGCCGACCAAAGGCGTGAAACCATCGCCAGAAGATATGGCAGCAACACCAACGCTCGTATTCGCAAGCTACGCTGCGATGACGATCAAATCACGAGACAATCGGTAGCAAGGAGAAGACGTTGATGTCGAAGGGAAAGCATCTGGAGAAGCATGTTGAGGCAACGCAAGCGCCGAGCCCACAGTCCACGGCATCGGATTGGTCTCGAAGGAGCAGTGATGTGGACTATTCGTTGAGCACCGAGACCGTTGCGTTCCACACATCGCCGAATACAGTCATACCAGTGTCTTCAGCAACGACCACGAGTGCGTTCGCCTACGAGCAGCCATGCAACATGGAGGCAGCATACTGCATATCGACGATCGACCCATTACATCCGATACAGCTTCATCAGCAGAGCTCGGAGACAAATATGGCGTTCTCAGCTCCGAGTACGCTCCCGCTCTGCACGCCGACGACGGCCAGCTTCCAACCTTCATTCGCTTCAGACTTCATACATGGAGGCGAACTGTCGTACTACCCAGAAGAACTCGAAGCCGCCACGATCCTGACACCTCCGAAATCGGGACCAGGCTCACCGTGCGACAATCTAAACACTTCAACGGTGCAGTTGTCCGACAATCAGATAATGCCCATGGGCTTCGCCTTTCTCAGCAGCCAAGCACTTCTGCCATTGGACCTGATACGCACGATGGCACAACTTGCCTGTATTGACACCACCAACGCGGATTCAGGATGCAGACTACAGGTGCTAGGAGACTCTCTGTTCAATCATCATTCGTCGTCGCGTGCAAGCCAAGCTTACGTGCACGATGAGCTCAGCGCATATATCTCGATGCACGTCCGTCTAGCTGGCGGCGTCATCCTGGATTACATGCACACCATAGCTACCGGGACCACCAACTCGCTGCCTCCACGCATCGCGGACGGCATCGTCGAGCAGTGGCAGAACACACTCAGGCTCGATGCCAACGTGTTGGTCGGAACCGTTTACGACGAGGTACTACTCTGGTCTTTGACCGTCATCCTCTCTTTATCGCCGCAACGCAACCCACGACAACTCGATGCCACGCATCGGCTGGCGGAAAGTCTTTGCGTAAGCTCGTATGGTTCGTTTCGAGGGCTAATTCAGCGATTTGTATGCCCAACGTGGCTCGATCTAGCGCTTGGAAGTTTGTGGGAAGAAGTGCGGCACAGGGGGATGATGCAATGATTGTATACGTCATATTTGATTTCAGCACACATGTTTGAATAGTGAGCGTTTTAGCGAAGATACCTCATGAGTGTAGAGCATACAGGAAAGAAGAGGCCGATGAAAGGTTCTGAACGCAGAGGAGAGGAGCTCAATGAAGAGCAAATGGAAGTCTCGGACCCACCTTGTTATGTTAGCTCACAACGAAGCATCGGTGGCGACACGGAGGGAGGTCGGCCGACAACGCGATGAGGATCGATCGAGAGGACGGGGTAGATGGACTGTGCCAAAACACGACGATGTCGGCCGCTCGAACGAGGATGAGGATGGGGTTGGCGGCTCGGCGTGGTCAGTAGGATGGTTCGGTGGTCGCTTCGGCCGCTCGAACGTGGTGTCGTTGCTGCAAAGCTATCAAGTCAATGCCACCGCTAGTCTTGTCTTCTCCAAGAACTGCTAGCCCTAACGCCCAGCATTCTCACGCCGTCTCTGTTCTTCGCCGTACCTTGTGTGTGTGAACGGCCATGCGCTGCTTGCCGCTCACCAGACCATACGATTTGCCGAATTCTACTCAGCTGTGTCGAGGTCTTCCTGAGCAGGCGCAGGTGCAGGCTCATCTGAACCGCATGGTCAGATTGTCGCGTTGCTTGAGCTGGGTGTAAGGGTCGTACTCACCTTGGCATCCTCGCCGTTGGCGCCGTTCTCGCGCTCGTATTCCTGCTGGGCTCTGGGCGCTCACGGTCATCGTCACGGTCCCGGTCCTTCATCTCGCGATCTCCACGCTCCTCTGGGCTGCGGGTGCGGTCGCGGCGATCCCTGTCACGCCCGCTGTCGTAGTCACGATCACGAGTGCGCCTGTCGTCCCTGTCGCCGCGGTCGCGGTCGCGGCCACCGCGCTCGTCGTCCTCGTAGCGCGAGCGACGAGGTGGAGTTGCGGAGCGGCGGCTACCGCCACGCGGAGACCTCTCGCGGCGACGGCCATCCGCGGGACGCCCAGCATCGAAGCGCCAGCTCGCCGAAGGTGGAGTGCGAGCCCACTGCAACGCGATTAGCCAAGGATTCAAGACTTCGCAGACATGGTCTGAGCCTTACCTCGATCTTGAGCAGGTCGTCGCGGCCGATGCGCTTGTTGTGCATCTCGTAGTAAGCATCCTCAGCATCGCGACGGTCCTCATACTCAACAAATGCGAACCTACGAGCACGTGAGTCTTGTGCTTGAGTATAGTTCCAGCGTTTGAGTAGAACTTACAGCCTGCTAGTAGCCGTGCGCGGCGCTGGAATGTCGCAGCGGACGAGACGTCCGTACCTTGCCAGTTGTCAATATCCGTGTTGCCTAGCCCAATGCAGCTCGAATGCTATTGCCGCTCGTTCGCGTGAAAGGTATGATAACAGGAAGGGCAGATAAGGACGGCGCTCGATCGTTCGCTCGCTCGGGGTGGGGTCTAGGTGTACAATATATTCGTGGAAAGAGGAAGGGAAGGGCGTTCGCATTGTCGGTCGTGGATCGCTAGGGGACGTACCGCTCGAATTCGAAGGCGAGTTCGCGTGCGCGCGTGCCTTGGCCAAAGCCAGTCACGTACAAGGTTGTACCACCGCCGCGAGACATGGTGTTGGTGTTGTTTGAAGGATGTTTGATTGATGGTGATGCTTCAGAGATTCCTCGAAAGTCAATGTCCGCAAGCAGGAGCTGTTCGACGCTAGCGGCATCTTCCGCTGTGAGGCTCAAGTCACGTGTTCATTGCCGACTTGGCCTCGTGAGGGACGAGCCACTTTAGGACCAGAGCATATTTGGTGACATGTCAGGCCGGTGGATCGAGGTGAAAGCAGCCAATATTGTATGACACGGTCAAGTGCTGCGATATGTACGATATCAGGCACCCTTCAAAACGGCACCTTCTCCTGCAACACCTCCATTACATTCTCTCCATTTCTGCTCATCAACCTCACCGCAACGCGCAGCCCATCAACCACGAACAAGTGTTCTCCTGACGTGGTTGGCGCGGCTGCTCCCAGTAACCTCATCGCGGGAAAGCGATTGAATACAAGCTTCGGTCCACCCTCATCCACCAGCTGCCAGGCGTCCTGCTTCGTCCCTACCCACGCCCTCCAGTCACTCTCAGCAATCTTGACGCCAGGTACAACGTACGGACCGACATCATCGAAGCTGCCGAACACGCTCGTCAGACTCTCCACCTTCGGCCAGCCTCTCAAATAGAATATGGCGCTTATGATTCTTCGAATGCTCTCAAACCCCAGTGGAGAGTTCGTCATAACCGCTACACCGCTTCGACCTGACGCAGTCCCATCTTTGCCCTCTATGGCTCCGCGAAAGCCGAAAACGTAAGTATTGTATCCCGGATGGTTGTTGCCACTGTGCGCGAAGCTGTACTGGTCAGCACCCCAGCCCAAACCCATGCTATACACTCCCTTGCTTTGCGGGACGGGAGTGAGCATCTCCTTCGCCGTTGCAGAGGCCAGAAAGCCAGAATCTGTGTGCAAGGACTTCTGAATGGCAGACACAGCTTTCAGCAGGTCAGTAGACGTAGTCCACAGGCCCCCGGCAGCCAGCTCCGTGAAGCGGTGGTATGGTGCGTTGGCTGGCGTGTACGCTGTGCTGTTCGCGGTGGTGTAATTCTGCTCTTCGGGTGGTAGATCACCGTATAGACTGCGAGTCATGCCCAGAGGTTCCAGGACGGTCTGTTGCATTATCTCGGCGAATGTTGAGTTCATGGCACGCTCCAGGAAGAGCTGCAGGACCGTGAAGCCACCGCCAGAATAGCTGAACCGCGCGCCTGGGAACGAGATGAAACGAACTCTCGGCGTGTTCGAGGGCGCTTGCCCAGCTAGGACGGTCTCAGCTGTCGGGGGGTCGCCAACATACCCTGGAAAGCCCGTCTGGGAGAGTCCCGAGGTGTGTGAGACGAGCAATCGTACCGTGACGTACTGCATGAGGTGTGCGGTCTGGGGCTCGACCATAGAGTATGTGATTGATCCCGGCAAATACTTCGTCACCGGCGTATCATAGGTGAAATGCCCGTTGTCGACGAGCTTTGCCACGGCCAGTGCAGTGATGGCTTTCGATATACTGGCAGCTTGGTAAAGCGTGTCTGCATTCTCATGACCTTTTGTCAGACCGTAGTTGAGATCTCGCCGTCGTCGAGCAGCGCGATGGATGCTGAAGGGACGCCATCGTCGTTTAGCTTCTCCACACTTAGGATGGACTTCAGGTCCTTCAGGACCGCCATGATTGATACTACTACAGCGATGACAAGAGAGGAATACCGGCAAAGTGACAGAAAAGACAGGTCGAAACTGTGAGCGAGTGGGCAAGCTTATCTTGTGTTAAAAGGGTCTCACTTCTTGTTTATCAGCCGGTGCTTGGTGCTTCAATTACTTGTAGGCAGCCAGATTCGAGTATCCAGTGCCTGTGTATACACCGCTAGAGCATACGTATGTTATATGATGCCGAATGCCGCAACATATCGGTGTCGGCGTTGGCTACGCCACCGGCCTGCATGGAGAAGGAGGGAGCTCGAAAGAGAGTCCAGCTCCTGTGGGGCACGATGCATAAGGGCCATATTCTCGAGAAACGGCGTTCCATGCGGCATCGTACTGTTGAACGCAATGGACGGTTGTCCCCTCCAGCGATGTTTGCTCGTGCCCTGTGTGGCGCCTGACATCGGAACATAGCCACGTGTCAAGGTTTAAAGGCTGATGGCGAGTGCCTAGTGAACCGTGGAAGGCCTGGAGCTAAGGACACGATCGCGTGGTTCTCGTCTCAGTTGCGCGTCGACGGCCACGGGATGGATTCGTAGCATGCTACGCTCCCATCTGCGGTCACGTTGCTGCCAGTAGAACGCTATGGCGATGAAGTTAGATCGCGCTCGTGCGAACTGTGGACGGAATGTCAGGACAAAAGGGGTCACTCAGCCCTATGCAGCCTTGACAGGGGTTGGTTGGCGGGGAATTTATGCGAGCTGTCGCTCCGGTAGCTGTTGGTATGCTCATCAATCGCATACATCCTCTGAAACACGTTACGATTGCAGTGTTATCAGTCCGGTGTTTCGCATCAGCTTACCTTTGATCGAGGAACAGCACGACTGATTCAGCTTGTCTCGAGCTTGCTTCAGACCAGCTTCAACAGCCTTATTACTTGCACAGCCTCGACTACCAATATCCTATCGCGATAAGGGCAGGGTTTCCAACAACGCCGCTCCGAGAATAGTGCCGCCAACAACCAACAGTGCAAGGTTGTCAATGATGATCGCTCTGGCAGGACAGTGAATGGGCGCAATCAACGGCAATTACCACAGGCGCGGTGCCCGAGTGCACGATGTCGGGCACGACACCTAAGCGACCTGCCTCAGGTGCTTCCAAGAGGCCATCCACAACTTCGACACCATCCTCTGGCAGCGTCAACAATTCAGCTTCTGGAAGCAGCACCAACCGCAGCCCTTCGAGAGTCGGCCAAGCACCTGCGACCATGGGCGGACCCAATGGAGTCAGCCGCACGAGGAGTGTAAGGGGTGGTACGCCTCTCTGCCCGAGCTGCTGCGAGAAAGCCACAGGCGGACGGCGACGCTACAGCGATGGAAGACCAAAGGGCAGAGATGCAAGCTAGACTTGATGAGCTACAGGACAAGCTCCGCGAAGCTGAGGAGGCATTCGAGGTTCACAGAAGCAGGCCATGCTACTACAGCAGAGGCTGGATGAAGCACACAAGGATCAGGCGCAGCTGGAAGAGACGGTGCACGAACACAGCGAGAAGCTCGAGGAGATGCAGAACGAGACCAAGGAGAGTTTGCGAGCAAGGAGACAGCTGGAACAGATCTACGAATCGGAGCGTATGCAGACGATGAAAGATAGAGAGCAGTCGCAACGCAGAGAAGAGGAGATGCACGATGCAATGCAACGCATGAAAGAGACGCTGGCTCAACGGGAGCTACGAGCTGGTTTGGAAGATGGACAAGGCAGACCTAGCATGAGCCGAGCGTCCAGCTTCCGCTCCAACAACGCAAGCCCAAACCCTGACAACGGCGGATTCGCACCACCCGCGAGCCTGCAGAGGAGCGACTCGCGGAGTAGTTCGAGGCTGATCAACCAGAAGGATGAGGTCATCAAGGAATTGAAGATGGATCTTGCAGAAGCGCAGCTCAAGCTCGCCGAAGCTGATAATCTTGGCGGAGGCCGCTTGCTGCAGCTCCAGAAAGAGATGTACGAGATCAAGATGCAGAACGCGCGGCTGATGGAAGAGAATGAGTCGTTCCAACTTCTACTGTCTGAGAAGACGCTCAACGGTGACATCGCGCATTTGGATCTCTTACGTGCGCCATCCGTAGGTGGAGGCTCGAGACCGCCGTCCAGGCAGCCGGATCGCAGTGCTAGTGGCACGACTCTGGCCGACGAGCTCGCGAGCAATGCGGACACCGAGAGCTTCGAGGGCGACACTGGTGGCATCAGTGACGAGCATGCTAAGAGGCTGCAGTCTGAGGTCAACAGCATGAGGGATCAAAACAAGGCGCTGACTTTGTATATTAACAATATCATCTCGCGCCTCCTTCAACACGATGGGTTCGAACAGATACTGAATAAGACACCGGATATTATGGCTGGACCTGGCGCTGCTTCCACAAAACATATTGCCCAGGAGACGGAGACGAAGACGGACCTGCCGCCGCCACCGCCACCCAAGGATGAGAGATCTACATCGGCTGCCGATGTCGCTGCTACTCCTACCCTCCACCTACCGTTGAGGAGCCAGAGCCAGCACCGGAGCAGCCGCAAGGTTTCTTGCAGCGCGCTAGAAGCGTCATGGGTGGCGGTCGGCGGCGACCGATGAGCCAGATGATTGCTCCGAGCGATCAGGAGAAGTTGGCGCAGCAGCTGAAGGCAGACGAGCTGGCGAAGGTGACTGAGGACCCTGAAACGGCGCCCAGAGTGTCACTTGCGCGCTCAGGCTCATCACGAGGAGGCAACGCGCATCGAAGAGCACGTTCCGAGATGCCCGGTGCAGCATCAGTGGTTACGAACACGTATCGTGGACCATCGCCTGGTCTACAAGGTCCAGTCTCTCCAGGCTTGACCAATCCAACAGGCAGGAGCCCTTTCTTTGCACCAGCGCAACCTTTTGCCACACGGGCGCCTACTGGGAATTCCGTGCCGACCATCTCCGAGGGCAACGGGACCGCAGTTAGTGGAGGTAAAGAGAACGCGCCTCCTAGCTTGCAGCGGGACAGCAAGATGTCTGCTCCACCAACCTCCTCCCACCGCAGCAGTATGATCTCCAACTCCGGTGCCATCAACCTCGACGTGAATGACTCGAACGAAGACACCGGACCCTCGTCTCCACCAAGAAGCACGACCAGTTCTGGGGACCGGGAAACCAGACCTGGAGGTGCTATCTTCGTGGGCTCGAAACCGCGACCGTTGAGGCTTGTGCAGGAAGCAGCCGAGGGGAGAAGGAGCGGAAGGCTGCCAACCGCGGATCGTGGTTTGGCTGGGCAAATAGAGGCGCTGGAGCTGGCCGTACTGTTAGCGGTGGCGCCGATGGAGCGCAGTAGGAAGGCTTCCTTCTCGAGCATCTTTGGGGTTCTTGAGCTTCTGCACGGCTCACCTGCTCATTCTGTTACTTGTCTTGCAAGCTCCTCCTTTGTGCGGCATGGCTAGGCGCGTGGGTGTGGGGTGCGACTGGGAGGATATACCCGAGTTTTGCTTGGACGGGAGCAGGACTTTGAACCATATGTTTAGCTCTTAGCATCGAATTGAACGTCGTCCCATCTGAATTTGGTGAGCCAGCACTTCGATGACACGTGATGATATATGTTCGTACGAGTCGGTAGCTCTTTCCAACTCCATTATCGTGCTGATCGATCAGTGCGCGCTAGATCGTCATACCACTGTTGAGTTGTGCATTCGATTGGTAATACAAGCAATGAAGGCCGACACACACACGGATCTATATATTCTGCTGTCCCGACAAGGCAGGCGTAGTGTAAATAACAAACAAGCACCGTCGAGTATCAAAGATCACAGATTTGGCAAACAAGATGGCTCCTAAGATCCTCATGTATCAGGTTTCAATGCTTGTAGGCAACGAGCTTATGCTAACATGGGTTCTGCTACAGCACCGGCGCCACTGGCTACATAGGTGGCACAGTCCTGAACACGATCGTCAGAGCACACCCAGAGCACGAGGTGACCGCTCTGCTCCGCAAGTTCCCCGGGTTTCGAAGAGGTGTACCCGGACGTCAAGGTCATTATTGGCGATTATGACAGCAGCGACACCATCTCTGAGGCGGCGTCCAAGGCCGATGTGGTCGTTCGTATGTGCATCAGCCCTCCCAAGAGAGCTTATCCTCGTTGCTGAGATCAGATATCTACGTAGACAGCGGTGATTCCGACCATGAGCCCTCCATCCGCGCCCTCATCGCCGGCCTTCTACGGCGTCCGATTACCTCGCCACCCGGCTTCCTCATCCACCTCTCCGGCACTGGGATTGTAGCAGATTGGCGTGAAGCCACCTACCTCGGCCGCCTCAACCCGAAGATCTGGTCCGACATTGACGAATTGGGAGCATCACTTCTCGCCCCGATGGCGAACTCCACCGTAATGTCGACAAGATCATTCTGGCCGCAGCGACTGAGCACGGATCTCGGCTGAAGACCGCAATTGTGTGCCCACCGGATATCTATGGTCGAGGAAGAGGGCCGGGGAAGAAGGAGAGCGTGTACTTCCCGGTGCTCCTGGACGAGGCGAAGAAGGTCGGCCGGACGTTCTATGTTGGGGAGGGTACGAACACAAGGTCCTGGGTGCACATCGACGACCTTGTGCAAGTGTACCAAAAGCTGGTGGAGGCTGCTGTGGCAGGCGGAAGAGGTGCGGACTGGGGTAGAGATGTGAGCCCTCACTCGTACCAAAACATCATGCAATGCGCTGACACGGATGATCCAGGGCTACTACTTCGCTTCCTCGCAGGAAGCGTCCCAAATGGACGTCGCCAGAGCGGCTGGGAAGATCCTGAAGTCGCAGGGCATTGTCAAGGACGCTGAGCCAGTGGCTCTTTCGCTAGACCGAGTTGATGCCATGATGAGCTCTTATGGCTTTCCACAGATTGGAAGGTACATGTTCGCCGCTAATTCGCGAACGAGGCCTCATCGAGCTGAGAAGCTGTTCGACTACCGACCAAGCGCACCAAGTCTGATGGATGTCATGGAGTCTGACTTGCTGGCTTCTGTCAACAGGTAGAGGTCCGGTAGCAAGAACGTCTCTTATTAGCAGGCAAACTAATAACCTGTCTTGGTTCACTGTCTTTTCGTAGCCGATCTAAGATCAGCCCCGGCTTAACTCAGCGGCAGTCATTATCCTAAGAAACTTCTACATCGGACGCGTGAATCTATATCAACCGTTGTCCGCTGTCGCATCTGGGTCCGACGTAGCATTTTGATCATGGTCGGGACTACTATAATCGACCGATCCGTGGCTCATCGCAATCAGTTGCGGGTCCACATCCCAACTAGGTGCATCGTACTGAACAAGTGCTTTCGGCATTGCAGTCTTCGAAGTGTCTTCTTTGAATCTCGAGTGGTAATGTGTGAGCTGGCGCAGTAGGATGTGCTATTGGCTCTGGCCCGGCCGGCGCAATCGTTGTATCTTGGACAGGCTGAGCGGCAAGCAGATGGGAGAGCGCGCCCTCACTCTGCTTTCGACGTTTAGGCGAGCGCTCGACGCTGTGCAGGACCTGCTGCTGTGCCCCATCGTGTGGTGCGCTTGGAGCACGCATCCGAGCCTCGGCTGGGTTCGAAGGTAGCTGGCGCTGTCTCGCTACAACTTCGAACGGGACTGGGTCAAGCTCGCCCTTCTTGACCTTGATAGCTGACAAACGCTCCAGAAACGAAGCCTGAGACCTCGTCGAGGCATCCGCATGGTGTGCCTCCGCAACTAGAGGTGACGGCACCGGCTGCGAGTCAGCGCTGTCCCTCTGGTTCGTTGGACGTTTGATGACCGTAGCTTCGGTCGTCGTCTGCTATTACAACAGGCACAGAGTTTGAGCCATCCTGCTGCTTCCGCTTCACAGACTCCAACGTGACTGGCTTGCCAAGCATTCTTGCCTGAGAGGTGCCGATAATGTCTAGCACATGACCTTTCCGAACAGGATCCTCAGTAGCCCCTGGCTCAGAAACGTAGAACTGCGTGCCGAGATCGGTTGACCAATAGCACCTATAGTAGCCACCATTGAACCTCACGAAAGGATTGTCGGTTTCGAGTCCCAACACCTGCAGCTCGCCCGCTGCGTGCGCAGCATCCTGGACTGGCAGGTGACCGTTCGAAGTCTTGTTGCTCGCCTTCGCGGTAGCGTTACCCGATCCGGTAGGAGCTTTAGTGCCCTTCGTACGCCGTTTGTTGTTGGTCTGGACCGTATTTGACACCGCGTCCGACACATGTGCAGTCAAATCGAGGGTGAAATAGAAATCCTCTGTCTCGTTGTCGTCGTACTCGTATTCCCATTCCGACTCAGCCCCATCAGGCTGCTGCTCGATCCTCTGCACAGCCTCCCCGTGCTCACCTTCTGGGTCCTGTGCACCTCCCATCGTCACTTTAGCAGTCTCAGCGCATGGAACGAAAACGTGCAAGCTGGAGGAAAGTCATTGGCCACCTACGGTTGCATCGCGCAGCTCACCCTGTTGAACTCCAATATGGAATGCTGCTGGCGCCTGTCTCACAAGTACGCATGTGATAAGATACGAGCGAGTGTTGGTGTGCTGTGCCTTGTTCACCGGACCGCCAGAGGATGCGCAGAAGAAGGAGCGTGTCGAAATTGAACCCTTGCGATTGGAAGAATGCATGAGCGGAAGGACACCGAGATCTCCGGAAGCTAGTGCACTTATCCGGTTATCGTATCAGTTTCCCACCTTCTCGCAGTGTCATGCATTTGAGGACATTGTGTACTGATGAGAGCCGGTGACTGTCGGCAACGAACGAGTCCACGGTGAAGTGCTTCACGATCACAGACATCGCCTTTTGCATTACATTCACCCGCAGGAAGCAGCTCGCAAAGCAAAGACATCACCGTCAGGCATCTGGGGAGATCTACAAGTCCCTTGTACCGCGGCTTCGGCGCCCCACTGAGGTGCATTACATACGCCTTCGTTGGCTGCACGTAGACCTCCAGCTGCATTCAAAAGTCCGAGACCGCCCCAACCTCCAGTATTACGACATCATTGTCGTTGCATGTATTGTCATCTTATATCTAACACCCACCACACTCGCTCAGCGACAGTCTCATACCAAAGCCGCTTGAGATCTGTGACGCATGACTGACAGCCGCTCTTAACGCCGACAACGCCGGGATACCAACTTGGCTCCGACACTGCCGGTGTGAAGCAAGCGCCAGGTACCGGCAACATTCCTGGGACCTTACTGTGTACCAGACGTCACCTGCGCTCTGGTCAGCGCACATCCGGTCGCTCCTACCATATCGTCTTCCGTATCTCTACCGACTTGTCCATTCCTCGTATCATCGGCGTTCCCGGGATTGGTAGACTATATTTCCGAGATAACTCGCATCGCATAGGCATTGCTTGCTGGTAGATCGCATCGCACCGCATCTTGATTAGGCAGGCCTCAGTGGACACATAACCTACTCTTTCAAATGCTACGATAGCAGGACTGTCATCCTCTCGCACGGAGCATCCTACCAACCCATCACCAACTACGCCCATGCAGCGGCCGAGTATCAAATGGTTCTTCGGCCTCTGTGCTGTCGCGGTCATCTATATCATCATCTCCGGATTGGGTGCAAATATCGACGCATCCACCGCATCTGAGGCGCTGGAGAATCAAGAATGGGTTGCGAGCAGCAGATACTGGCTGGACAGGCAGGCGTGCAAATGGCTGGGGCTATGTGGGACGGCGCACTTGAACAGTAATGGCTGGACATGGGAAAATGCGGCGGATTCGATACCTCCACCAGTGCCGGAGTGGACTGGCTTCTGGAACTCAAGCGAGGAAGACCCAGACTCTTGGTCCGACGCTGAGAAAGGCCTCCGCGAGGTACCACAATACGTGCTGGATCACGCACCCTACGTTCACCTTTTCTCCCGAGAGAAGTTCTGGCCCAGTGATGTTGCTGAGCACCTGGTACATATCTCACCAACAATGAACTACACTGTCATCGAAGAGATGGCAGACGACCGTAATCTTACGAACCTCCACGATTTAGACGACTTACATGAAGGCAGACACGGCAGGTTCGTGTACTTGCAGAGCGACGATAACGTAGAAGAGCGACCGGACTGGCTCACGAGCGAACACAACATTCCTATCATGCCCAAGATGGGAGAGAATGAGGATGCAAGCACTCCATGGCCGGGCGTGGACATCCCCGGCGTGGAGTACCCGGAAGCAGGTGAGCAGCAGGCGCTCCTGGAAGCTGAGCAGAGCTCACTTGCCACTCCATCAACCCAAGGGTTGCCAACTGATCTCACACCATCCCTTGACGGGCGTTGCGCCGGAAATACTGGGTTCACTTGCAAGCGTAGCAAGTTCGGCAACTGTTGTTCAATGCACGGCTGGTGCGGCAAAGGCGAGGCATATTGTGGAGGTTACTGCGATCCGCTGCACGGCAATTGCATCGATCCAAGAAACCCGCCTCCTGGACCTAAGCCTGACCTGCGAAGACACAAGCGTGACTTCCTGACTACTCAGGATAGACCAACCGACCTCGGGAGGTCAGGTGCACCGGCGATCCTGATCGTAGCCGACAAAGGCAATGGGACAGTCGATGCATTCTGGTTCTTCTACTACTCCTTCAATCTGGGTCAGAAGGTCTTCAACATCAGGTTCGGCAATCATGTCGGCGATTGGGAACATACGATGATCCGGTTCCAAAATGGGAAGCCAGAAAGCGTCTTCTTGTCCGAGCATGACTTTGGCGATGCCTATTCCTGGCACGCCTTGGAGAAGTACCTTCCGAATCCAGATGGCAGTCAGACTATGCTTGCAACGTGGAGCAACCAGACTGCGCTGAAAGCGGCCAAGCGGCCTGTTGTGTATTCTGCTGTTGGATCGCATGCGATGTACGGCACGCCCGGTCTGCATCCGTACGTCTTACCCTTTGGGCTGCTGCACGATCAGACGGACCGTGGACCGCTTTGGGATCCAGCGCTGAACGTGAAGTCGTTCACGTATCAGAAGGCAAACAAGACTCTCAAGGCCTCGCTTCAGAATCCCAAAGCTCCTGTTGGCTGGCTAGACTACGCAGGTCATTGGGGTGACAAATACTACCCGCTCTCCGACCCTCGGCAGTACCGCTTCGCCGGTCAGTACCACTACGTCAATGGGCCAACAGGGCCGAAGTTCAAGCGTTTGGGACGCGAGAAGGTGTGTCAAAGCAGGGGTCCGTGTCGGATTCGGAACTGGCTGGGTGGCGATCGCGCTGTGAAGCTGGTGCCAGCGGAGGATGAGGAAGAAGGCGGACTGCCTGGTGGCAACAGTACTGATGACTCGCCTTAGAGATGGTTGCGTTGTGGTTTCTTGTTTAGCGATGATACCCTGACTAGCTGGGCGCAACTTGGATGGTGGGCGTGGTCTTGAATACAGGGATACGTGCGTGGGCGTCTTTCATAGAACGCTCGCCTTCGGCGATGCCCTAAGTAGCCTGCTTTCGAGCAGTGCTTTAGCATTGACGCTTGTGATACTCCTTTCAGCTTCATCCGTTCCACACAGTGCAGAGGGCGGGCGGGCCCTCTGATTCTGATATCGTTATTGGCTTTCCGGACGATGACGCTAGTGGCAGGCTCGAGAGGGCGACGACAGGGCGACGTAGGGCGGCGTAGGGCGACGCTAAGCGCTTGGCCTGTCGACCTGCGAAGTTCTTCCCTCTTCCTTTCGTTCACATCGCGTGGGACACACTGTACTGATGATAGCCAGGTCGATACGCTCGGACTTTGAGGAGTACCACAGGACACTTCTCAGGCTACGATGTCACTAGATCAATCCATCCAAGAACTGGCCAAACAATGGCTGAAAGTGGATCAAGACGCCGCAACTCGAAAGGAAATTGAAGAATTGCTCAATAACAATGATACCGTCGAGCTCGAAAAGCGCCTGCGCAAGCCAATCGCTTTCGGCACAGCGGGCTTGCGCAGCTCTATGAAGGCAGGGTAAGTGTGTTCAGGTAAGCGTTTCGTACGTTCAGACAGATCGCTCATATATTCCATCTCCGATAGCTTTGCGCATATGAACTCATACACAGTACTTCGGGCATCTCAAGGTCTTGCGGACTACGTTCTGGAGCAGCATGCCACTTCCTCGAATCCTCGCGAACCACGTTCCATTGTGATTGGCTATGATGCTCGCCATAACTCCGAGAAGTTCGCCCGGCTAGCAGCTGGTGTCTTTCTCGCGAAGGGGCTAGGTGTGCTATGGTTCGGTCAACTCGTGCATACGCCTATGGTTCCATTCGCGGTCAGCCATTACAAAGCTGCCGCAGGGGTGATGGTGACGGCTTCTCATAATCCGAAAGCGGACAATGGATACAAGGTATACTGGTCGAACGGTTGTCAAATCATACCACCTCATGACATCGGCATCGCCAAGGCTATTGGCAGTGTTTCCAGCATCGTCAACTGGAGTGGAACGACTGTCGACAACCACACCTTGGTCGAGAGAGTGTACGAAGAAGCGACAGGAGCGTATTACGGTGCGGTCCACCAGCTGACGCCTCCGCTACCTCCGCCACCAAGCTCGAGCTTCAATTACACACCAATGCACGGGGTCGGTCTGCCATTCATGCAACATGTTGCGAGCATGCTCGGCTTCGATGACTGTATGAAAGTCGTGGATGCGCAAGCCCAGCCGGATCCTGAGTTTCCTACGGTGCCATTCCCCAATCCCGAGGAGAAAGGCGCACTCGACCTTGCCTTCGCCACCGCAGAGTCGAACGGCACTAATATCATCCTTGCAAATGATCCCGATGCCGATCGCTTCGCAGCTGCCGAACAGATCGGAGATGTAAGCTGGCACCAGTTCACAGGCAACCAGATGGGCATACTCCTCGCCTCCTACATCCACGAGACATACCAGCATGACAAGAGTCGCCTTGTCATGCTGGCCTCGACCGTGTCATCCCGCATGCTCGCAGCCATGGCGAAGAAAGAAGGCTTCCACTTCAAAGAAACGCTGACCGGCTTCAAGTGGCTCGGCAATGTAGCTCAAGCCATGCAAGCCGAGGGCTACGATGCTGCTTTCGCATTCGAAGAGGCCATAGGGTACATGTTTTCCAGCGTAGTTTGGGACAAGGACGGTATAGCCGCTGCTGCTGTCTTCCTGACCGCCCGGCGAAGATGGCTAAAGCAGGGATTGACTCCTTACCAGAAGCTGCAAAAACTTTACAAGACGTATGGATACTTTGATGATGCGAATACGTATCTCATCTCTCCTTCGCCGAGCACGACTGAGCGGGTGTTCGACGATATAAGGATGTCGGGCCCGAACAAGCGTCCTCCAAACTCCATTGGAAGTCGCAACATCCTCCGCTGGCGTGATCTGACGGTTGGATATGACAGCGCAGGGCTCGATGTGAAGCCGGACCTGCCGATCGATTCGACTGCTCAGATGATTACATGTGAGCTCGGCGATGTGGTCTTCACTGCTCGAGGATCAGGAACGGAGCCGAAGATTAAGCTGTACATTGAGGCTACGGCTGCATCGTCTGCTGAGGCGAAGAGCAGAGCGGAAGAGGTGCTGCGAGACCTGTTGAGGGAGTGGTTCAAGGATGAGTACGGGCTGCGCTTGGCTGGGAGTAAGTAGGAATCGGTGGCGGGTGTCCCGCTGCCTCGAACTACACCAGCCATGAAGCGCAAAAGCCGCAGAGCGAGATTGGCAATGGGTCAATTATCGTCAGAGCTGAAAGCACTCGTGGCATGTCACTTGTCGACAAGTCTACATTCATAGTTGACTCTTTTCCTGCGTCTTCACCACGTATCCAATCTTCGGGAAATGTAGACGAATCCCGTCGTTCACCTCGATCACGAGCTCGTCTGGCCTGGTACCGATGAGCTTACCGGCCTGGACGTGAGCACCTGGAGCCGCGCTACGAGTTGGTCAGCAACTTATTACTTTCAACAAAAGCGATACGAAACCTCAAACTTACTCAAAGCTCTCAACAGTGACTTGACTGCCCTCCGGAATTCCAAGCGCATCATTCTTCATCACACTCGTCGGCCCATCAGCCGAATACCCAGCCCCCTTAATCCTCTTATGCGCCTCCTCCGCGCTCAGCACCTCCGGCTTCGACTGCGGCAGATTCTCGATCAGCTTCCATATCTTCGGAAAGTCCTCCTTCCCGCACCCAGCATCATTGGCAGCTCCCAGGTCGTTG
Organism: Eucalyptus dawsonii; assembly: GCA_016097615.1. NCBI lineage: Eukaryota > Viridiplantae > Streptophyta > Magnoliopsida > Myrtales > Myrtaceae > Eucalyptus > Eucalyptus dawsonii. Next base: position 20,926 of record JADPVV010000037.1, read on the forward strand.
AAAGCCCAGCGCAGGCCGAAAACACAATGGATTTCAGCTAAGCTAAGCTTGTCGCCACCATTGAAAGGACCTTTGAAGTCGGCGAGGAAGACGTTCTCCATCTCCTCAGCCGGCTTTGAAACCCTGCGAGCGCGCTGGGACGAATTTGCTTCAAGTCTGGGCGCTTGAGGATCGGGAAGATGGTCTCGCGATCTTTGACGAAGTCTGGCGTCAACGCTTTCAGCGGCACGAGCCAAGGACTTCGTCGAAGGCGTTGTGGCCCCATTCTTCGAAGGCTTGTCGACGGGCGTTGTGGGCACCGATCCAGACTTTGACGAGTTTCGACATGATGGTTGAGACGATGAGGGCGCTATCGCAGTAGATGTCCTTGCCGATAGCGAGGAGAGGGATGCGGCGGAAGGTGATCCCAAGAGCCTCGAGATCAGGGCGTGGGAGCATGACGGGTTGGTCGCATTTCTGGAATTGACGCCGCCGGCTTCGAGGAGGAGTTTGGTCTTTTGGCCGTAGGGGGAGAAGTCTGAGTAGCAACATTAATATGAGAGAGTCAGGTCGACGGGAGTCGATGTGTATCTACCATAATCGAAGTGGATGATTGGTTCGCCCATGTTGTCAATCTATATTGTGTCTGTGCGTCGTTGCTGCTTGTCTGGAGTAAGTCTGATATGTAGTACTGCTGTTCGAACCCTTGCCAATCACCTACAGAAGAACTATTGAAGACCGATAAGACGAAATGATAGAACATAATTAATCGTTGTGATCCGACAGGATTATACTTCGTTCGCCTCGGGCCAATGGTAGAGTATGATGCAATGAGGCCATCGAGAGCCTAGAAGGCGGGGCATACAAATCACAAAGAGCTGCTTTGTTGAGCATTGCAAATATGCCTCCATCGACCTTGATGGTTGTAGCAAAAGCACATTGTTGCTGTAGCAGGCGCGCAATGCTGTTACGGAAAGGATGTGCTTGCTGGTGAGAAATTTGCCGACCTCACACCTGAGAAATCACGAGCCATCAGCGTCTTCACGAAGCATTGGCCATACCATGCGAGGCAGGCATTCTTTGGCACGACTAACAGGAGCGTAGGGTCGTTCAGCACCAAAAGACTGCAATTTGCGAGTAACGAGGCAGCGCTGCTTCCACTCGCACTGACGGTACAATAGCCGATTGAGCTACAAGGACGGCTCGCTGTCGAGTGCGACGCCTAGTGCGTTCCTACCTTCCCTGAGCCGCCATACACACCCTGCCTTGCCCAAGGCATCCGGCACGAGCTCGCATCCTGCTGCGCTTCAGTCAAGGCCATTTCCACAAGCCAGAGCCTCCTGGCAACCCCGAAGAAGTGTTATACAGTTCCCTCGCCGCTTCACCATGCCAATACCGGGGCACGGGGCTCGAAAAGTCATCCTCATCATCGGCGCCATCTCCTCTGTAATCCTGGCCAACTCGTCCTCCGAATGCTCGAAGTCCTCCCACTTCTTCTCGCCTTTACTCAACTGCCCGCCAACCGTCCGATCGTAGAGTAGCAAAAGGCGACATGCCTGCCATTTGGCTCCTATGCGGAGCGATCGCCAGCTCTGCTCCCAGTCCTGAGGAAGCTCAGCGACGTCTTGAAAGTTGGGTGCTCGTCACGTTTCTGCTGGTGGCATTGAAGTGCGACCTGAAGGTTGCGAGAGATCGAGACCCAGATTGCGCTGATGTCGTTGTAGATGAACTTCACCGCCGGCCGCGGGTTCGTAGCCGTAGGTGGGAAGGTTAGGGAGAGGTGTCCGACTGCCGTGCATTCGAGCTTCATCCCGTTGCGGGAGAAGGCGGCGCGCAGACGCTCGAAGCGAGGCACGACGGTTCGCAGGTTGAAGACGATGGACTCAAGTCTAGGAGACCGGGATGAGAGACTGAGGGTGTTGACCAGGTCGTGGGCATCCTCGCAACGCTTCCCAGTGGCGTCTCCAGCGACAGACATCTCAATTTGCAGCCTCTTGTGTGGCTTGCTGAGGAGTTCAGCCCGGCGTTGGCGGTGGCCTCACGAAGAGTGTCGTAAAAGGGGTTATCATCCAGAGGGACGATATCGTGGAAATTGAGGATGGCCTCCTCGTCAACGCTCGTGTCTTCAGATACGTCCATTGTATCGGCTGGTATGATCTGACCAACTTCATGCTAGATATATAGTTGTCGCTGCCCAGCTTGTCTCAGTCAGCTTCGCAAACCTTCGTCTATTCATCAGTATTGCGTAGAAGGTCTTAGAAGCCAAAGCAAACGGAGCACTTAACGTGTGAAACCCGTATGTAAAAGCAGTGCGTAGAACACGGACGCTGGCGAAGAGGAGGACTACAAGGTGCCATGTCTCACAGTCATACGGTTGGCATTGTCCTTTCCTCAGGCGTTTACACCGGGATTGTGTTGTTAGTGCAATAGCAGCAGACTGACACCTTCCGTCGCAGCCGATCTGGAGGGAGAGCCTGGGAGCGTGATAGAAATCGCGGACGATGGCGAGCCGTCGCTCTTACCGAATGTAATGTAGGGCGTGATTGTATAGTACAGAACGGTTGCGGCTGTATTTCGAACGCTGTCCAAGACTTCATAACCTCATGCAAAACGAATGCTCAAACATCACCAACAATGATCAATCTTGATTTCCTTTCTTCCCAAGCGGCGTGCCCTGCCGACTCCCTTCAGCATTAGGAATAGGCGTCGGATTAACCTCCGCCAACGGCGCGTCCTCAACCTGGGCTTTACCCGCAACATCAGGCGACACATGCGTAACACCACTCTCATCGTCCTCCTCCCACGCCCTTCAACCCCCATCCTCCTCTCCTTGCACAGCTTCATAGTCCCCACCCTTCTTCTCCCACCCCTCTCCTTGTCCATAATGAAAGAATCAATAACCCAATACTGAATCGCATTCATAATCAGCGGGAACACAAACAACGCGAACGTGACTTCGAGCGCTTCGTTGCCTTTTGTCCAGCGCAGAGCCCAGTCGCCGATCCAGGGGAGGAAGGGCATGGCTTGGAAGAGGAAGAAGACGAAGAGCTTCATGAAGACCAGGCCGATGCAGTAGATTAGCAGTTGTTTGAGGTACCAGCTCCAGCGCGGGGGTTGCGAGTAGTGGCCGGACTTGATGGATTCGGCGGGACGCGCGAGGGGCGTGTGCATGAAGAGGGCGTGCAGGATTTTGAGGAGATATAGAGGACTGGGACGCCTATTGTGGTCTGTGAAGCGAACATTCAATTAGCAAGAAGGTGGCGAAGGGTGAGGTGTGGGTTTCGGAGGGTGTGAACGTACGTCTATCCCCAAGTTCAGCAAGTAAAAGGAGCAAGGGTTCGGCGTCTCATGCTGCACGCTCTTCGCTCCGGCTTTCGCGGCAGCGGTCGCGGCCGCGTTGATCATGTCCACGCTGCTGACCATGGACATGGCGAGGTTGATGACGTGGGTGAGCATGGAGCCGATGATCTGCTTGCTGACGTCGAAGAAGAAGATCTTCCAGGGACGTTTCGGGGTTTCGCGGTAGCGTTTCCAGACTAGTGTGAGGATGGCGACGCCGCCTAGAGCGGCCTGGACGAGCAGGGCGAAGGGGCCGAGGAGGTGACATTCGGCTTGTTTCTCGGGCGGAGGCGTTGGTTGTTGGGGGTCTTGCATGAGCTCTGCGTCGTCCTCGGTCTCGTCCGCTTGCTCTCCTCGCCGTCTTTCGAGTCATCTTCGGTGGATGGAGGCTCAGAGGGCGCAGTAGCAATGCTGAACGCGCCGTCATCCGTAGCTGTCGCCGTCTTCGTAGCCTGCGTAGAAGGCTCAAACACCAATTCTTCCTGCTTCACGCCCGCAATATCCACCAATTCCGTCTCAAACACCAACGTACTGCCTGGCGGTATCTCGCCCATATTCCTGTCCCCATATCCCAACTCTGGCGGAATGACCAACGTCCTCTTCTCCCCGGGACACATATGCGACAGTCCAATGTCCCATCCTGTTATCACCTGATGCGCGCCCAAAGTGAATGAGAAAGGCTTCCTCGCTTGTACGACTCGTCGAACTCGGCTCCAGTGGATTGTAGTGTGCCCTTGTAGTGAGCGGAAATCTTATCGCCATTCTGACTAGGCCGTGAACAGGTGACGGGAGTGGTGTTAGTCGATCTCGAGGCCTTGGAGGTCTTCGGTGGGGACTTTGTTGGCGAAGGCGGCGGTCGCGAGCAGTGCGAGCGGGAGGGGCGTGGGGAGGGTGGTGAGTGAGCGCATCGCGATGGCTGAAACTGCTAGCAATTGGTATGACCTTATTACTGTTTTGGAACAATATGTTCTACGACTGAAACATAGTAATCCAGTGACGAGGTAAGAAGTCAGCAGTCCGCGGCTAGTTGGTAATTGCCTAAAGCGGCGTACGCTCGGTAAAATGTCAGGCCGATGCAGCAACCGCGAGCGCAAAACCATCCTCCAAGGCTCGGGCTATGGCAATCGCGGGCTGGATAATTTCTCAAGTATACAGAGCTTGAGGTCTTATGGTATAGCGAAGCTACCTAGATAATTTCTCAAGTTGTGGGTCTCCGTCCAACAACGGCACCAGCTCCACCGTTATCTCCTCCAGCTCCCGCTCGCTGTGCTCAAAGTCATCCCAAGCCTTACCGCTCCTAAACTGCCCACCAACCTTCCTGTCATATTCTCTGAGCATCCACAGAATCTGCCACTTGACATCGAGAAGCAGGTTCTGGTTGCTGAGCTGGCTGCTGGGCTCGATGAGGTCAGTAAAAGCCGGATGGTTGTTCATCTGACCTTCCAAACACGATATTGCGATGCTCGGCTTGCGAGACAATGAGGCCCAGGGCTTGCGGATGCCAGGATAGACGAAGCTGACTGCTGGCATCTCGGGCGCGCTCTCAGCTGGAAAGACGAGAGAGAAGACTCCGACTGCTATGCATTTGAGACTTTCTCCGTTGCGTAGGATCTCTTCGCGCACGTAGTCGATAGCAGGGTGGAATGTTCGCAAATGGAAGACGATAGACTTGAGCTTCGGGCATTGAGACCTGTCACATAGGAAGTACAGGGCCTGGCGTGCATCGAACAGAACTGGCGCTCTGGTGCGGGCAGTACTTATTGTCTCCACCTCCACGTGTCTGTAACATCTGCGGAGGAGTGCGCTGCGTTCGCGCTCGCTCTCGCACAGTCTTGAATCAGGAAAAGGTGTGACAGTAGTAAGGGCCAGCCCGATGGTGTTGAGGGCATAGAAGACGTCCAGAGCCTCGTTGGAGATCTTTTTGTTGGCGAAGAGAATCGAGGTGTTGACCCTATGCCTGAATTGAGTGGGAAGAAATGCTGGATGATCACCGTAGTGGCCAACCGGATGTTCGAAGTCCAGGAGGTGGGCGTAGATTTCGAGGCGTACTTCGGGAGGTAGCTTGGCGAGGAGGTCGACCTTCGTAGTAGCCAGATCCGGTGTCCGAGTTTCATCGATCTCCCGGAGCGAAGTCGGCGATGATCTTTCTCGTGCGATATCGTACAAGCCCGAACGTCCCTTTGATGTCTTCAACTGCCACCTTCGCCGTCGAGCAGATGAACGTCTTGCCATTCTCGCGGGCGTTAGGTTGGCGTTTCGCAGTAACGATAAGGGCGTGCGTACTTCGCAAGTACGCCTTTATGTAGTGCTGGTGCCTGGAGTCGTCGTCGAGTCATCATTTGGGTTCCAAGCTTGCAATGCACGGTGCTTCTCACATGCAAGGCTGACGCATATGCCTTTGAGATCGGCTTAAGCCTCGGCTCGCTAGCGAAGAGGCGAACAATGAGAATCTCAAGATACGAGCCCAAGTCGGGAAATCGTGTTCGAATCTCTGGAGATTCTCAAGTCTCTTGGGCATCAAACACTTTACCTTAGCAAAGCACCTCACTTTTGACGCTACCTGTAAGTGCTCGACCCTAGCATTACAACAGTAGCGCCTGGGAGGCACAACCTACCTTTCGCCCTTTGATGCAGTAAATGGCTCCATAACGGCTCATACGCTGGTTTGAGAGCACCTAACGTCGATGAGACGCGCTGCCATTGCGGAGCTTACATGCAGCCCAGTCCCGCATTCTAATGTCCTGTTCTCGGACGTGTCGTCATCCGCGGATAGACATTCATGATAGACTAGGCAATAGTCACCGGCAAGCAAGATCAAGCCAGCCAGCCAGAGCCCTACTAACTCATCACCTCGCCTTCTTACTGCCCTTCCCGCGTCCACCCTTCCCACCTTTCGGCGCATTGCCACCCTTCCCTTCTCAGCGCCTCCGCTCATCATGACCCTGACCTGCTTGACAGGTATGACACCGACCACCTCCGCCTCCTTCATGCCTTTTCAGTAGCTCCGCCTCCCTCGGCCAAATTCTCTCATTGTCCTGAGCCTGACTGATCCAGCTTCTTGGGATCACCCGCATCCCTACCCCATTTGCCAAGGATTTCGCGCACGGCTTTGCCCTTCTTCTGCTGGCCCGGCTGAGCTTCGCTTTGTATTTGTACTTGCTCAAAGCCAGCCAGGGCGCGCAGACAGGGATGACGTCCAGGATCTCATCACCAGGCAGCGGTGTGCCGACCAAGCTATCCAGCTGCGTCAATTGGCTCGACTCATCCTCATCAAGCGCCTCAACGCCTTCCTCAAGATTCAGCCTCTTGATCTCCTCCGCTTCCAAACCCTCTTTCTGCGCTTTCTCATGCTGAGCCCTTCCTCGCACGCGTCTCTTCAGCGGACTCGGTCTTCGCTGCTTTGGCTGCGGCGTCCGCATCGCGCTTTTCCTCCGCAGCTCGGGAACCCAAGAGTTTCATAGCGAGCTCACGGTCCTCATCATCTTGCTCTGCGTACTTTTGCGCGATCTTCTTGGCTTTGCCTTCTTAC
>JADPVV010000041.1:0-25519 GCA_016097615.1 Eucalyptus dawsonii
GCCTGGCAGCTCGTTGGGCATGGTCTCGTAGAGGTTGTGAAATCCACGCTGGGCCTCCACCATGTTGGCTTCCAACTCACCCATCGTTGAGGCTGGCGAAAGAGTGGTAAGAGTTGGTGGAGTGCGGGCACGGTCGAGGCCATAGTCTGCCATGACCTTCATGAGTAGTGGGTTCGCCCGTGGATCTTGGTGAAGCTGCATCCGCGGATCTCCAAGGCGGCCTGGTGGCTTGTAGCCCGGTCGAGATGAAGAACCAAGCGTTGTCGATGTTGAAGTGCCACTTGATGCTCCTGCCACAGAGCTTCTCTTGCGCTTTGACGTTGATGGTGATTGATCTGCCATGGTGTCGTGTTGGTGCTGAACAGTCCTTGGAAGGTCGTAGAGTCTCGTAGTTGATAGTGCTTGTCGTCTGCTTCGCAAGGAGTCGTATAGATCGTTCGTTGCCGGGCCTACATCAACATACGCATGATTGGCAACTCGCGCCCTTATGTAGCTGCATTGAGCCAACATATCGATCCTGCGCCTGTCTGGCGGCATGACATACGAGGTGGGCATCATGAAGAGCGAAAGCCCGACTGAATCAGGCTAGAAAGAGTAGTCAGTAGCAGGCAGCTTCTCAGAGGCCCTAGTATGTTCTCTCCATGTGATACCGCACAAGACGTCCTGAGCCGTGTTCCGTCCGCGCACACGGCAGCATTGGAGATCTAGTGTAGTGTCTAATAGGCAATAGCGGCAGGCTCAATGCCAGGCACCGACTAGCGGGTAAACCTTGAAGACGGATGACTACTGATTTGGAGTCGTGCTTTTGCTGTACAATGGCTTTTCAATGCCTTCCAACACTCTGTGCTCCTGGCGAACGGAACTTGTCTAATCGGAGCGCAACGCATGTCCGGGACCGAGCTGCATTGTAGCTTCCGATTTGTCCGACTGGTTGGTCAGCCTGCAGGTCGATTGCATACGGTAAAGGTTTAGCAAAGGATTGGCTGTCCTCGTGTCTGCAGCTCTAGCTTGCCTTCGTGTCTATAGCAGCTTCCCAGCTCACGCTGCCTGACATAGGGCACAAGATTGCTCTATATTCGAGGACGATGACGATGTCATCATTCGTTGCGACCAAGGACACGCAGCGCCATGGGTGGTTCAATGGCAAAGATCAGTTATATCAAGTACGTCATAGGACCAGCGACGGGATGTCGGCGAAGACTGTCGCCGGGAGTTTTGTACGCACGTCAGCCCGGGCCGGACACTGCATGACAAGCAGAACGATCGATTGTGTGGCATAGGGCTACTGTGAAATGCTCCACCGAATCTCTCCCATAAAGACATCACTCTATCGAACCCAGATCAGATCTATGGCAAACACGGCACCTCTAAGCTATTCTGCAGCGGCCTCGGCGTCGTCTGGACCACCGAACACTGGAACAGATCACTCGAAGCCAGCAGACAGACCCTCGAGCGGCAGAGCGCCGGGAGACGCAACGAGCCAGCAGCGACCACCCCAGAAGCGTTCCCCATCACCTCGCCACCGACCACAAAACACCTCTGAAGATGAAGAGGTCTACGTTCTCACCCTGAAGACAGACAAAGCACACCACGATCGCATGACCAAGATTCGCAACCACTACTTCCCACGGCGCATCAATAAGCTAGAGGCCCACCTGACGTTCTTCCACGCCTTGCCTGCAAACAAACTACAGACCTCCATCATCCCCGTCATACAGGAGATGGTTTCAAAGACAGCTCCGTTCACAGTGCGCGCCACCAAGCCGTTCCGTATGAAGAAGGGCATGGCCATTTCCGTCGCAAAGAACCAAGGCGCAGCTCAGGCTCAGGACTTACATGGCCAACTCCAGCGTGAATGGAAGAAGGAAGGCTTCTTGAGCGAGCAGGACCAGGGTGGGTGCCGGGTGCACTACACCGTCATGAACAAAGTCGACGATGAGGCTGAGGTAGCTAAAGCTTTTTGAGGAACTGAAGGGAGCTTCAAAGGTGATGAAGGCCGGGCCGAGGGTTTGGCGCTTTTTCGTTATGATCGCGGCTTCTGGCGATTCGAGAAGGAGTATCTGTTTGAACAGAGCTCCAACGAGGACGCTAGCTGAACCCTTGGGCACGATCAGTGTGTTCCACTGGCGCATGCCTTAGTCTTCTTTATGCAACAACTCGTAGGTCCGACGCTCGAGTGCCGTAGAGCGGTGCTCCAGGCTATTGGGGCCAGTGGGTCTTTGAACTTCGTGTCGCTGTAAAAGAATCCGCAGTCCAATTGGATAGAGTGTAATACCAGTACTTCTGGAGGCTTTGGTGGGGACCTACTCTTTGGGCACGATCCAAGCCATGCTGGGCGTCCTGCTAGATGAACACCCTTGACACCTACAGGACACGGCGATTGCCGATCTACTGGAAGTGCAGTGAACGCTGAAACCTCTGTCAGCGGCCCTGTCAGCGAGTCTGAACATCGTACCACCGGTGCTGCGCTAATTCATACCGCAATGGAGCATACAGAGATGACCTAGCCATCTCAGCCAGACGGATGTTTTCTTTGCTGCTGTCAGGGCCACCACGTATTCTGGAGCGACTTGACGACAATAAGCTGCATGGCATTCTAGCTTGCTCGAAGCACCGGAGGAGGCATGGCAAGCAAGATCTTCGTTCGGCCATCAAAATGCCTTAAGCCTTCCAGCAGCTGCGTTTGCGACTTGATCTGGACTGGCAGGTTCGTTTGGAAATGTGACAAGTGTAGCTGGAATGGTCGAGTAGATCATAAGACCTAACGTACTGCCTCCGGTCTCACGTTGCTTTTCATCTGAATAAAAGCGCCACCTTACTTGCAGCGCTCCGGCACTGTTCCTCGACACATTGCACAAGCGTTTTCGGTCCATCTGACAAAGCGTCTGGACGTCGTTTGACCTTTGCCTACAAGCGGACAACAGTCCGGCGTGGAAGGCTGCTACACTACCGTTTGGGGCCTGCTATAGCATCTCGACGTTTGCTTTAGGCTTGGGAAGGACGCGTAATAATGCGCAACGTGGCTATACTCCGACCGTCGACGTGCCTCGGCGTCAAGAGACCTTCAGGGTTATCCGGGAGACTCGTTCATGCAGATGTTGCATGCAGGTGGGTCGACGGCACGTACGTGCAGTTCCTGTACTGCGCGTTTCGGGCAAGTCGAGGACGCTTGGTCTCTGGTCATGCACGTTGATCGATCTGTCGGACGAACGCGTCGAATATTGATCTTCACAAAGTATCACCCACTTGCAGTGAGCGTTTGTGTTCAGCTTCGCGATGCTGCAGCGCGGAAGTTGCTTGCCTGCATGAGCTCGAACGCAAAGGTCCGCCTGTGAGACAGATTTCCAGGTCTCATTCTGGCTGACTGTCGCTATACATGAATCATGGCACCGTTGATTTCTCCTATAAGTATTTCAACCGTTCACGTTCGAGCACTTTGTTAGTCCGTATAGAGTGCTGCAATTACAACTTCATACCCAAAGCAGAGGACGCGACAGCTGTAGCTCGCCAAACGCCTGGTACCGATGACGGACGGTTATCAATGGCCTTGAAGTCAAACAGCCTGGCTTTCGGCAGAGCTGCCGCCCGAAAGCTACATGGGGGGCTTGCGCTCAACGACGCCGTTGCACATCAGTGGGTTGTACAAAGTCTGTTGGCAAGCCTACCCGCGTTGCCGCGCATGTTGCGAGCTGCCATCGTGTTGTTGGTCTTCAAACAGTGCAAATCCGCACAATCGTCCGTACAAACGCTGTCCGTTGGAGATGTCGTGCAGCTCGCATGCAAATCGTGAGCATTTGCCCGCAGAAGCGCGCAGGCACTGCAGGGCAAACGCGCTCGTTGATGCAAGCTGCAAAGCACATGCACCGCTGCACTCTGGATGTGGGACAAGCTGACCTCTGTGTGAGCGCAGCGCCTTGTACCTGCAGAAGCGCTATCTCTGGGTGAGGGGTGCCTTGCGAGGAAATGCGAGAAGGTCAGAGAATGGTCAAAGGAATGGCCAGATCGCCATAGCCTGCCGTGTGTCTGTGACGCAAATTCATGTTGAACGTCTCAGAATCCAAGGAGCTGTTGATCGACTGATCCGGCCGTTGCAATTGTCTGAGCTTTTGTGACTTCACACTGGTGGTGCACACCCGCAGCGCCTATCACAGCTTCACGACCGGAATAAACATCCCTGCCAATTGGAAGAGCTCAATCTCGTGCCTGTCGCGGCGCAGGCCGAGCCCGTCAAAACCGTTAGCTTGGAGACAAAGCTTCGGCTTTGTTGACAGGGGTCTGTTTGTGCTCAAGCGTGCAGCGCGACCCGCATGAAGGCTCGCTTTCTCTGGGGCATGCCTGGTCCGACGTGCAGCACTTCTGCAAGCTGACAAGAACGTGGGCTTCCTGAAACACACTCCCAAACAGAAGAGGCGGCAAAAGACGCGATGCTGCTCATTCACCTTCACTTTTGCCAGTTATAAGCTGCAATACACTTACTCGCGTGCTTGACCGCAACTCAGGCCGCGGTGGTGAATAGCAGCAACAATGAACTCGAAACGACATGCTGGCGACGGTCGCCAGGAGGTACTGCCGGCATCTCGTCTGTTGCAGGAACGTCTACAAGAGCAACGCGCTCGCAACACGCGTCCAAAACGCTCACGACAGTCGGATTTTGGGCCCAGGCGAGGGCGCGACGATGACATCTTTCTTGCAGAGGCGGAGGATAGCAAACGTGGAGCGTCGAGGATGTACGATAGTTCGCCGCTTGCAGCGACATCAACCGCAGGATCCTGAGGCAGGCACGAGAGATTACAATAAGAGACGCTCACTTGGCGTAAAGGACATGAGCGCGCAGCTGGACAGGATGAACAAGCAGAATTTCGACCTCAAGCTGGAGCTGGATCACAGGCGAGAGCAGACGCTGAAGTTGCAAGGACGAGCTAGAGGCAGGACGGGCACAGGTGGAGCGCGCGCAATGCTGGAGGCTGAGCATGCGGAGTTGCTTAAGATCAATTCCGAGCTTGTGAAGCAGCTGGAGCTGAGAGATAGGGCTCTGGAGGAGGCCGGCGAGATCATCGTCCATTATGAGGAGAAGGTAGCGGACATGGAGGATCGGCGGACGCAGACACGACCGTCAACCGCACAGGCAGATTCGGGCTACGCTGGGACCGAGACCCACGAGTTGCCACCACCTTCTTCTCCGCCAGAAGTCCATCGTGCGCCAAGCACACCAATGGTTCGCCAGCCTCCACCTTCGGCCGCTGCTGCAGCCCAAAGGCTCAACAGCGTGGTGAATAACCAGACACCATCGCAAATGCGGCGTGAACCTTCCTTCATGAGCCAGAAGACGCCTGGTACGCAAGCTCTGCGCTCCGTATACCTCGAGTCAGCCCAAACGCTGCATCCAGTCAGAGCTTCAACTCTTTGCTCTCTAAGCGCGACAGCAGAGTGGAAGATGACGAGGTGCTCAACTCGCCAAGACTCAGCGTGCTAAGCGAGAGCAGCTTCCCTTCTCTCTACAGCCCGAAGAAGCAAAGCGGTCTAGGAGAAGTTTGCTTGGGAGGCTGATGAAGATGACCAGTCTCAAGAAAGCATACACTCTCAATTCAGACAGAACAGCATCAACCGTGTCAGTCGCTGGATTGAATCCGACGACGGCATCCAGGAGACACCGTCGAAATTGAACAGGGTCTCTTCGGCTCTATCCGAGAGCACCGCGCGCGCATTGTCTCCAACGCCACTTCGATCGGAGGCTGGCACGCCATATCAGTCACTCAACGACGCGCTCTCTAGCAGATCCACTCCAGTCGCGCAGCCGTCGTACGAGGCTCTGCGGCCTGTTGCGTATACGAAGCCGCGCCACACGCAAGCTGAGAGAATCAGAGCGCCACAAGGACACCGACCTCTTCCATTTGGTCATGCGTACGGAGAGCCTTCTTACCGCCTACTCCCGATAGTGCATCGACGGGCATGTTGCGTGGCTCTCGCTCAAGCATCGCCGCTGATCGAACGCTACTGGACAGCACGCCGGGCCCCGTCCGAGGATACGAGGCACTCGAGCCGGCCTTGCGTACGGCACCCAAGCAATCGCGCTCTTCTGTTGAGCTCACTAACGCATACCACGACTACATCAAGCATCGCGACACTGGTGGCAACGCAAAAGACGATTCGAGCTCCGACGAAGATGAAGATGACGACTCTGAGTCTGACTCCGAGGACGACGACAAGGAAAAGATTTAGATGCCCGCTCCGAGACCGTCAAGGACTTTAGTATGGACTATGATGGATTCCCGGACGGCAACTCCATCCTCATGGGTACACCAAGTCGATTCCTCAAGCACGGTAAGCCGGCTGCTGTGCAGCAGATGTTCTTCGATGGGAACGACGTGTCGCCACCAAACACGGCACCACTTCCGCCACAACGACGGCAATCGAGCTCCACGGTAACTGTCAGCGTGCGCAAGCCAAGCTAAGCCGCGCAGAGACAAGTCCAACTCTCTTGAACTCGCTCGGAAAGCTGATGACCAACCACTCAAAGACGTCCGCCGAGACTGCTGTGACCAGCCCACGCTCATATCACTCGGGGTCGTCAGGCAACCAGACGATCGTGCAAGCAGACACTGATGGCCGCGCTCTATCGCTCACGCAGAGGACGCAGCAGCTCTTCCGCCGAATGTCTAACAGTCGTTCGGAACATCCAGAGCCGCGCTCTCCGCGCGAGAAGTCGCCAATGCCTACCCTTACGGTCACGCCCAGCTCGGCTTATGTCAACGAGGATCGACCGAAGCAGACTAGGAGACCAAGCGGGAGCGACAGGAGACCTAGCACAAGCGAGCCGAGGCAGCAGCAGCATCTACAACAACCACAGCGTCCACCGGCCAATGCAAGTCAGGGTGAGCTTCGTCGACCATCTCTGCAATCTCGAACGCGCACAGAGCCTGCAGTGGGAAGGGCCTTGTCCGCTACGCCGGAAGTAATGCCGAGCCAAACGAAGAACCCGTTCAAGCGTTCGGACAGCACCAACAAGGGATCGCGTAGCACACCACCGCCTTCTATGACGGAACCCATTGCAAACGGAAGGGAGTCAGGCGCCTCGAAGAGACGTGGCAGCATTAGGGAGGTTGTCGCGGGTCGGAGAGCTTGGCGGTAGTTCGAATCTGATGGAAACTGACTGGCAGAGAGTGGCGGGATGTGTGAGAGTCTTGTCCTGGTCTTGGGAGAGCAATAACACGGAAAGAGAGAGAGAGTCTGGAAAGCAACAACGTTATGATGACCCAAAAGAGTCGAAATATTTGGCATTGGCGCAAGCCTCATTAACGAATCCCATATGTTATACCCATTCAGATGACGGCCGCTTGAGCTTTTTTAGCATAGAACGATTATACACATCATTTCCAATGTCCTGTCTGCCGGAGTCCTCTCTGATCACGGTAGCCCGCTCCTCTATCGCTCGAATGCCAACAGTGGTCGTGGCTCGAGCCTCCAACTCTCTCCCACGAGATTGTTCACAATCCAGCTGACTAGCATAGGGGTGCACGGCAAGGATATCATAGAATCTCGGCAAACGCCTCATGCATTCCAATACGCGTCGGAAAGATCCACAGGCCACCACCATGGCATCAAGGACCATGGAGGTAGATGAGAGTGCCAGTCTACATGTATCGTTCATTGAGATAATACAGGAAATATCAAACGCTATGTACAATGGCAGTGCCGCACTGGAAGCCATCAAGACTTCAAGTCCGATCTCCATCACTCGCCATCTACACTTCCCACCCCTATGAGAAGAACCCGTAACCATAGAGCTGATGTCCCCGCATCATCCGGGTACACGTAGAAAGCAATAGCGATAATGATATACGTGCCCAAGCACATACATCCCTCAAGGTAATTGCTCTTCCCGTCCTGGATCAAGTAATTGACGACCAACACGCTCAGGAAGAAGACCACCGTCTCGAACCCTTGGAAATGAAGGGTCATCTCCTTGCCCATGATCCAGCCCAAGATCACCAGGAAGGGCGTAACGAACAAAGCGATCTGCATGGACGACCCGATCGCGACGCCGATGGCCAGATCCATCTTGTCTTTCCACGCGACCACGCAGGCGGTCACGTGCTCGGCGGCGTTGCCAACGATGGGGAGGAGGACCAGGCCGATGAACGTCTTGCTTACGCCGCTGGTGGCGACGATGGAGTCGATGCTACCAACAAGGTATTCGGCGCAGATGGCGACCAAGACCGTGATCACGACGAGGGCAATGCCTGCGGCGACTGGGTTGAGGACTTCGGGCTCCTTCTCCTCCTCGTCGGCTCCGTCGCCTTCCTGGGCCTCGGCATCGAAGAGGTTGGCGTGCGATTTCAGCTGGAAGAAGAGGTAGAGGCAGTACAAGATTAGCAGGATGATGGCGGTGCCGCGGGAGAGGATGAGGATGTTTGCGTCCGCGCTCTCTTCGCTGTGCCGGAGCGAGGCGTAGAGGGTGGCCGGGATGATGAGCGAGGTCGCGGCTACGGCCATCAGGGAGGACATGGTCGAAGCGACGGTCGCGTTGAAGCGGGATTCGGTGCGGCGGACGCCCGGAGGCGATGAAGCAGCAGCCGAGAACGAGGAGGATGTTAGAGAGGATGGAGCCGAGCATACTGGCTTGGACGATGCGGATTTCGCCTTTGCTTAGGGCGACGATTGAGACCTGCAATCACATCTTTAGCGCAAGCTTCAGCAAATGGCATCAGGATTTGAGAACGTACGATTAGCTCCACCGCATTCCCAAATGTAGCGTTCATTAACCCGCCAATGGTCTGGCCCAGCTTCACGCTCAACTCCTCCGTCGCGAAACTCAACAGCGCCGCCAACGGCACAATGGCCAAGAAATTGACAATGAATACCGCGGTGGGATCCATGTCCAGCGCGCCCAAGACAATGCCGACAGGCACAAACACCAGCAGCACATTGACGTAATTGCTTGCCAGCGTCGACCAAGTCACATGCAGCGTCTTCATCGGCCACCGTACCCACGCCCCTCGTCATCTTCGTAGTATGGCTTGCCGCTCGCATTTGTGCCGACTCTATGGGGTAGGCTGCCCATATTGCCTAGTGAGCTCGCGGCCTGAGTAATGAGTGGTGTGCTCTCCGAGTCGGCGTTGCCGTTGGCTTGTTGGTCGCCGCTGTTCGCGATGTTGGTGTTCATCTTGCTCTGGCCACGACCTTGCTTGTTGAATTCGCGGCGAAGGTTGGTGTTCTTCCAAGCAGGCTGGCCGGAGCGTTGCTCGTTGGCGCCGTCGTTGTTGGAAGCTGTAGCGCAAAGTTCAAAAGTCACATTAGCGATCTGTTCTATGCCTTTATCTTCCAACTGTATGCGGCGAACGCGCGCATGCGCGGTGATGGCTGGACTGGCGGTAGCCAGAGAAAGCGCAAAAGGTTGCGCGCATTGGCAGCGGCAGTGTAAGCAGCCGACGAGCACCGTGCAAGCGTAGTAAAGTCTTGGAACTTGTGGCCTTTGCGTTTCGTCTCTTCCCGCCAAGACAACAGCAAGACGTCAGAGATAGATAGAGAGGCAGAGGACTTACGCATGGTGGAGGTGTATGTACGCTGCTTTGCAATCTCCAGGGTGGTGGTAGTCACTTGCTAGCTCGAGCTCTTCTGCCTAGGTGTTTTGGTGCGACAAGGCAAGCTTCCAATGGTCAAAGGTCCCCGTGGTCGTTCGATCGCTTGAGTCGCGCAGATGGTAAAGGTGTGATAGCGGGGCTGCAATATGTACTGCGCCTCGCTCTCTCTTGTTCTTGATAGTCACAAACAAACGTGCTCATTGCTCGAGGTGAGCTCGCTGGGTGGACGTGGAAAGCTCTGAAGCTTGCGGGTGCTTGGGCCAATGGCGTCAGAGCGGCTTCCAGGACGATGCATGCGCCTGCGCCGAGAGCCCTTGGTATTGCTTGGCTGGCACGGGCAATGAAATGGGAGTTCGCGATAGTCGTGATGGGGTGGTTGGTGTGCAAGTAGGAAGGGGGATGTAAGAATGAGGAAGAAGTTCAGCAATGGCGCTGACTCCGTGATGAGGACATCAAGCTCAGTCACTAAGCACAGCTTCAACGAGGAGACGGCACGGTCGACTAAAACTGTCTTACTGCTGACCAGATCCGTGAATGCTATTGCTCAAGTACACCGTTCTTTCAAAGAATCGCCTCTTCTCCCGCTCACTGCACAGCTCGATTGCCAAGCTACTCCAAGAACACCGTCCAAGCAAATATCCAAGCAATGAACCTCATAACAAAGTTCCCAAGCATATCCAAGGCCTCACCCAAAGCGCAACAATAGCCGACAACGCCAGACACTTCCAGACAAGTCAACACAGCCGGCGCCGTGTAGTATCCTCGTTCAAGCCGTTGAAATCTTAGGCACACCCCCATGCCTCCGATCCCCAGCCCCATAAACCACCTCCAACATCCTCCGTCTCTGCGTCTCCCGACTCTGTTTCAACTGCACATACGTCCCCTCCAGCCCCGCGATCTGCGCCTCAATACTCAAGGTACTGCTATTCTGGCTCCTGACCAACGGACTGACCAGCTTCCTCCTGAGCATCTCCAAATTGCTTTGAAGCTGAAGTAGACGCTGGTTATGGTCGACTAAGACATGTTTGTTGCGCACAGTCCTGTCGCGGACAGAGGCAAGCAAGTCCTTGTTCTTCTCGTACTTGCGGAGCTTGCTGGCATTGACACCGATGACTTTCGTCCAGAGCGAGCTCAAGAAGTCGTTTTCCATCTGTTCCTGAGTGTCCTGCTCCCTGATCACGCTGCGCTGAAGGTTAAGGAACTGCATATCAATCGCCTCAAACAGCTGGAACAACTGCATGCTGTACGTCAACTCCGTATTGATGCTCTCTTCCAGCACGCCGAGGTACTCGTTAAACACCCGTTCCAGCACGGCGCGCGTGCGCTGTTGTGACGTCAGGCCTAGGAGGCTTTGGGTGAGCCCATGGCTTTGCGAGGACATCAGGCCCACGCGGCTGAGAGCGAAGTGCGTGTTCGACCAGACGGAGGCGATGGTGCTGGGTTGGGTGGTGGAAAGGGTGGTGAGTTCGCGTTGGGCCCATTCCATTGTTAGGAGGATGTTGTCGATGTCGCCGTCCACGCCGGCGAAAAGCGCGTAAGCTCGATGGCGAGGGTTTTGATGCTGTCGCTTAGGTCGTCGAGTTGGCGGACGATGACGGGGGCGGAGGTCATGTTGGTGTTGCGTACGCTTTCGCCCAGGTCCCAGACGGCGACGCCGGTTTCTTGTAATTCGCCGATTTGGGCGTGGCCGGATTCGGAGTAGTAGATGGCGGGCTCAGGACTTGGCCAGGCCGGCGACTTTGACTAGGTCGGGACTGGGCCGTCTCTGGGTGGCGAGATCAAATTGGCTGCGAGCGTCCATGCGATGACTACAGTGATCGCGTACATAAAGGCATGCCATTTTGACCTCTTCACGTGCTCAACGACTTTGCGGAGCCAGTCCACAGTGTCTTCGATTGGCTGGGTCTTCTGCATGACATCCAGTCTGGTGGAGAAGCGGAAGTCTGTACCTATGGTCAGTGTCCGAGGCTGCGTTGGTTGCGCCATAGCGCGGCGTGTAGTCGCTCGTCGAGCCATGTTTGCTCCAGTGTCCTTCATCATTGACTTTGGGAGGAGAACTTGTAAAGAGAAAGACTTACAGTTGCTTTGAGTCGGTGTTTCTAGCGTGGGTGATTCGGGCTCTTCCGTGTGCGCATTCACTGCAGCGCCACCGCCTCTGTCGACTTCGCCTGCCGTTGGACCTGTCTGCGGCTCTGGGCTGTTCGCCAGATCTCTACCTTTGTGCGGTGACACTGATCTGGGCAGAGGCATCCTCGTCGCTATTCGATGAGCCGTCACATCTCCGTCGTCCTCCGCGTCATGATATTGTGGGCTAGGCTCTTTACTACCATACTCGCCTCTATTTGGCGACAAGTTCTGGTGCTGGAACCACCCACTTCCTGCCTTCCTCCACGCTGGCGGACTGTATGATCTTCGGGAGCTCTGCTCGCTGATCTCGGAAGCGTTGCCGGAACGGAAGCCTGAGTTTTGCAAGGGTATATCGGGGAAGGTGGGTGAGAACTCGCGCGCCTCGAAGTCGTCCATAGATGCGTGGAGGCTTGAATGGGACATGTTGTCGAGATACGCTTGGCGCGATGTCATGTCTGCAGGCAGCTTCATGCAGCAGCTGTTCTTCGCCTGTCACTACGGTGTGTTGTTGTTATGTGCTTTCACCGGTGATTGCGAGGCGCTTTGCGATGTTCCCGGGCGTGAACGGAGGAAGGCTGGTGAGAGGTGGTAGGGCTGATGGGTCAGGATCCTTGTCATGCGTGTCGCATAACGTGAGTGACTGCGGCTCAAAGAATCTCAAGACTGTCGCGCATGCATGTACCGCTTGACACTAGCTCGCGGATCTGACGCTGATGCCTGTTACGTTTGAGAAGAATGAAATGGGTAGAGCAGAGTCAAGGAAAAGGGAAGTGCCGGCGCAGGTACCTATCGCATTGGTGACGGGTGTGCATCCCCTAACCCCTCCATCGCCCGCTCGGGATGTGAGGTGTGGTAAAGCTGGTGGCTGGTGAGGCCTGGAGAGCATGCATCGAGCTGCAAGGTCGCAAGACATTGGATGACAACGAGTGGATGCTGTTGTCCCACGAGGAAACGGCGGATCCCGAAGCGCATTAGCGTCGGCTGCTTTCCGCACTGCCGGTACGATTGCCTTTGTAATGGCAAGGCATCAACATCCATGCTCAAAGACCCATCTTATACTCCGGTCTGCAATGCCTCTCTCAAGCCGAAAGTGGACATTTCGTATTGCTCACCACGAGTAGCAGTGTCAGCGATGTTTGGCCTCATCGACCTGGGGCGCTCACAGCAGCTTGCAGGGACACCTTCCTGATGCAGGCCTTACATTCCCAAGTTTGGTAGCGGTAAGATAGACAGCCGGAAGTGAGAGGTAGGTATTAGGTTGCGTGACGAGTACATGCTTGGATGCGAGCGTTGAGTCGAACGGGGCCCGCAGGGTTTGGCTTGAATGGTGGCGATGGAAGGCATTGAGCGAGGAAGAGGCCTCAGGGACGTATTCACACATATCTGGTTCCGGTCTATATCTCTATCATGTCGATAGTGTGCCTCTCGTGCACAAGTTTCGGGCTTCGTTGCGTAACTCGCTTCATCATGTATCCATTCGGCGGTGACTTTATGCGCCAGTTTGTTTGGGTCGCTTCTTTCATCTTCTGGGCTTCTATCACCTCGAGACCAATAGATCTGCAATCAGCAGAAGAGTGCGCTTGCCACCATGCTGTGATTGGCCAGATCCGAGGTGCGCACTGTACGGATGCCTCACAACTGAGAAGCGAGCTCCGACCTCTGCATCCCGGCGGCACAGACAGACTGGGCGTAGAGCTGGCGAGTTTGTTTCCGCTCCAACTAATGCCACAGCTTCTGCAGCATGGAGACTCGTCCTCCCGAACCGGCTAAGATCAGGAGTCGTACAAAAGCCGATGAAGTTCGAAAGATATCAGGACTCAACTGGCTCGGATGGCAGACGTTTCTCGTAAGGTGCCCACCTTGACCTTGGTGTCTTGCATTCACGGCTGGCCGACACTAATAGCGTAGCTAGAAACTCACTACCGCCCAAGCAAAAACGCTCGCGGCTAGCGCCGAGACTGCTGGTCCGTGGACCTTCATCAACCATGCTAGGAGACTAGAGATACTCGATGAGGTGAACGACGAGATGAAGAAGCAGCGCTTGTCGACCGTAAGCGAGGAGGTGTTCCACTGGCGGATGGCACAAATTCTGTCAACAGTCGTTCGTCAACAGAAGGAGAAAGCGAGAGACTCGGAATCGACACAGGCGGTAGATGGGACCGGTGCTGCAAGCTCATCGGCCATTACCCTGCCGTCGATACATCAGATCTTAGATGGTGGTCATGACCAGGTGGCCGAGACAAACAAGGCCGTCAGCGGCACACATTTGTACACCATCTAGAATCTATATTAGTCTCATGAGTATCGCTTTCATCCAAGGCGCTTGTCGAAAGCTCAGCTCAGATTTGTGTGTGGTCGTTCACCAGCTGACCACACCCTTCTCCCGATCAAAGCCTCCCCTCAACTGCCTCTCAGGCTTCACAACCTTGCCCTGCAGAACCGTGAACCGGACGATGTTCTCGCAGTCCTCTGGCCTAATTCGGGCGAGCCAGATACATTGCGCCGCCTCGCCTCCACTAGGATCCTCTGAACCATTCCGAGCACCAGCACTGCCACCCTCCATCTGCTCCTGCACAGTCCTCTTCGGGTCCTCACGCCGATACACCATCATATTCGCCGAGTACTTGTGGCCGCCAACGTGCGAGATGAAGTAGATGCCTACGCCACCCGGCCGCTCGTCTGAGAGGTCACGGAACAGGCCTAGCGGTCGGAGATGCCGCTCTAGTTCTTTGCGGAGGAGAGGGGCGGTCTGGCCACAGCGGGCGTCTCGCGTGGCTTGCGAGCAGATGAGAATGAGGTATTTGTGCGGACAGGAGCGGAGGGAGACGCCGTCAGGGAGTTCCTGGGCCTGGAGGCGCAGGGATGCGATTGGAGGAAGGTGGTCGGTTGAGACGCCATCCTCCGGTGGGTATGAAGACGTTGACAGCTGCTGCGTATTCGTTGGCGCGGAGTTGATCACACTCCGTATCACCTCCGGCACCGACTTAGGCGTCACACCCTCCACCCACTGAAACGCCGGCAGCAACAAGACCTCGTCGGCCGGTCTTTTCCATACGGTCCCTCCTCACCTTCGCCGTGGTGTTCCGGCACCGGGATGTTACTCGCGCTAAGCATGAGTCTCCCACCCTCAACCTGGAAATGCTCTTCCCCACCGCCTCCATCACTGACGCCTTCTCATCCTCCACATCCCTTACCCAATCCGTCTTCCCCGTAGCAACAATCACATGTCTACTCCAGCCCTTGATATGCCCATACAACTTGTCCTCCTCATCGATACTGAACTTGCTCGGATACTTTATCGTACAGCTCTCGCAATCGTGCAGGCATTCCTCTCCGTCGACTTCGGGCGTTGTGGGTGTGAAGAGGGCATTGATGCCCTTCGCTGTGAGGAAGCCATCGGGCCCGGCTGCGTGGCGGTAGAGGAGACTGTGGGCGTGAAGCGATCGGTCAAGGAGCGGATGAGGTTAGACATTTTCTTGGGCATCGTCTCCAAACGGCGGGACCTGAGGGGTCCTTTGTTTATGGTTTGATCTTATCTGATTCGATTATCTCATCTCAGCGGAATGCTTCCGGTGATATTTGGTTGTCGAGATCGGCAGCGAGTGACTTTAACCGCAAAAGACTCAGCGAGTTGGTCGGGACTCGCTCTGGATCGATTCGATGTGTTGATGAGTATAGCCTTGTAATATAGCGACTGACGAGGTCTTTGTGAGTGTGCGAAAGCAAGACATTTGAGTGTCCACTGTTGCCTCAGCTTCGGCCGACACACGCCTATCGCACGAGTCTCGGATCGGAAGGCACGCTTTCGTTCGGCCATTTTTCTCCGAAGCGGACGTTCTTCTATCGCTTTAATTAACAAACTTAATGCGTGAGATGTGAATGCGAGCACACCTCAAGTGACTGGACAACATGAGTTGCAGGAGCAGCAATCAAGGGACACGCCGATGCACTGGTAGACGAGGATGGCTGACGAAACGTGATAATCCTCGCTGGTGCACCTCGACAAGAGGATCTGGACTGGAGTGGTGCCAGATACCTTCCCGTCAGCCTGGCGGACCGCGGTGAAGCGGTTTCTGGGACCACGATACTGCCACTGCTGCCCCGACATCGACACAGCCCTCGACCGCTCATGCCATGCCCAAGTGGCGTGGCATCCCGTGGGATCCCTCAGCACACGCAGATCATGGCGATGGATCACTTGAGGACGATGGACCACAGACGCAGTTCCTCTCTAACGCACGAAGGCAGGGACGGCGATACAGAAAGCCAGGAGCGCATGCATTTCCTAGAGCACTCTCTTGCGCTGCTCAACGAACTCGAGTCTTCGCAGATTGCCGCAGAGCCTGGAGAAGGGACGTCACTCTACCCGTCGACCTACTCTATGTCGACCACTCTCACAACAACTACGACGACGAAGTCCTTTGAGAGCACCATCGACGACGGCTCGTTTGTTACAGTTCCTGCGCCGGCGCATAATGGTGCTGGCTTGCGACTCGCAGGCGAGATCGTAGACCTCAGGCGCATCGCGGATGCAGACTATATCACCCGCATCCACCCCCAGACCATTAGCGTCCTCCTCCTCGCCGCCATCATCTCGATCTCTCCCGCCCGCACAGTGCGCTTACGACGCCGCGACGGAGAGATGGACATCATCGAGCTTCTCCTCGGCGACGAGACACGGGCAGGCTTCAGCGTATCCTTCTGGCTCGTCCCTCTGGAATCTCAACAGAAGCCTACAGATGACTTGCGCGCTTCGCTACGGAAGCTGAAAGCTGGCGACGTCGTGCTCATCTCGAACGTAGCGCTGCATGCGTGGAAGGGATGTGTGTACGGTCAGAGTCTGAGCCGAAAGTTCGCGAGGAACAGTACTAAGATCGATGTGATACGGGAAGTTGGGCCTGGTGCATTGCAAAGGGCACTGACGGCGAAAATTGACAGGGTAAGGGGTTGGAGGGATGGGTTTGTGGGTCGACGGGCTGCAGGTAGGCGGCCAGCATTGGAGAGAGGAGGTAGGAAGACCGAGGAGTTCCTGCCTGATGATACGCAGTGAGTTTAGTAAGGCGTGCGCCGCTATTTGGTACACCGAGCATGCATCGCGAATCGTGAATTTCCCCCAAATTTTACCAAGCGCTTCCCTAGCAGACCTAGCATCCCACATCCAGCAATGCGTGAAACAACACCGTCAAGCACCATGTTTGCCGTACTAGGCGTCCTAATACTGGACCGCCGCTTCAGGCCGTTTGCTCTCTTCACTGACGTGACTTCTGCATGCGGCGCAGCCTGGCTCATACTCAGCTAAGTCCCTCACCGCTGCGAGACGACGCATTTGCAGCTTGATTTCCTCCACATCATCCTCCTCGGCGTCCGTCATCGAATCGGTGGCTGCTTCACGTGCATTAGCCAGGAGAGTCAGCGATATCTGGGATGACACTAGCTCATACCTTTGGTCACTTGCGGCTCCGACGCGGCTTGCTCGTTGGTGAGGTCAACAACATCTTGGAAGGCTCGGTGATTCAGCCTTGATGGTTGAGTCTGGCCTCTCTTTGGCTGGCTGTGTGGCCGCGCTTCTCAGCGGTGATAGCGTGATGTTATCGCCTATGGTCGAGTCCGCTGCATTGTCGGTCGCGTGCAGGCGTGAGATCCGTAGGTCTCTGAGTGGTGTGTCCTCCTCGTCGTCGTCCCCGTCTGGAATTTCGTGTCGCTTGAAGACCCGGGCGCGAGGTCTCGTTGGGGTTTGCGGTGTGCGACGCTGGGTGTGTAGAATGTTGTTCGACGAGAAATTGGCCAAGCCTGTGCCCATCTTGTGGCCATCCTGAGCCTCACCCTCGATGAGACCGTCCCACTCAGCCCCATTGCCTCTTGCCCAGACCTTTGCTCTTGAGCCAGCGCATCGCAGCCGTATCGCCAGCCTCTGCGCGAGCCTGCATCTTACGACGCTGCACGGCCTTGAAACCACTGTAATATGTTGCGGCGACACCCTTGAGTTCTGCCTCATGTTGCGGGACCTCATCGCCGGTGGCCGCCGCGCTCGCCTTGCGCTTCAACGTTGGCCCAGACGTGCCGCCGTACTGCTCCATGGTGGCGCCCGACGAGTTTGTGAGAGCGAGATGGGTGTGTGAGATCTCAAGTCAAGATGGCCTTATTGTAAACATCTTATAGTGCGGTGCCGGCAAGTCCCGGCCACGCTAAATACCGGTCAACGAAAGCGGAAGGAGCGACCCAGGGCTTTCTTCAGCCGAGTACGCCTCATACTTCTCGACCGGCCACGACCTAACAAGGGCGGTTGTATGGGCCCCGAAAGGCTCCATCAGCTGTGGGATGCCTTGCCACGAGCGAAGTCTCATACAAGAAGCTTCCTTTGCCGAGTGAAAGAGTTGATAAGCCATCCTGGACCTATCAGTCGCTGTGGCGCAGGTATCTCGAGCATGCATGGCCTACCATGGGGGATCATTCTGCCTCCAAAGGCTCTACTGGCCGTGGGATGCCTTGCCACACGCGAAGATCGATGGTCTGAAAGTCTGCTTGGCTTTGACTAACAGTTATCCTTACTGAACCCACTCAGACGCTGTGTGCGGGCATCTTGAGCCGGCATGGCCTGCTAAAGGATAGTGTATGGCCTCCAATGGCTCCATCAGCCGTGGGATGCCCTGCCACGAGCGGGATAGCACCCTATAAGCCTCCTTTGCCAAACAGAAGACCCAGGCAGACATTTTGACTACTAGCCATTGTGGCGCGGGCATCTCGGGCACGCAGGACGTACTATGGGCGAATGTAGTGGCTGCAAAGGCTCCATCAGCTGTGGGGTGCCTTGCCACAGGTGAGTACTGATGGTATGGAGAGCCTGCTTTGCCGTGACAATAGTCACCCTTACCGAACCCACTCACGCTGTCGCGCAGCCATCTCGATCTCGTACGGCCTACCAGATACGAGTGTATTGGCTCGCAAGACCCTTTCGTCCGTGGGCTGCCTTGTCACAAGCGACACGTACTGATCTGGACCTCACAGAACGCGCTCGTAGGATACATTCCTATCACTCAAACAAGCGAGATTGCAGCGATAAGGGTGGGGAGACCGCAAGCCATAGCGCGGGCAGCACGAATGCCTGCTCTGCTCGTGAAGTCGTTGTCTTCGCAGCCGCCGCAGTGAGCCTGTGTGCGGTTGTCGGCGTTGCCGTCGGCGAAGAAATTGATGGCGAACGTCCCGTATCCGAAGCGAGCGCCATTGTTGTACCGTCAAGGATAATGACTCCGATCGTAGATTCTGGTATGACTATCGTCTTTCCGTCAAGCGTGATATGCTCTCCGGCGACACCGTCATCAGCGCCCTCATGAAGTGTAATTGTGGTGGACGCATCCTGCACCACCGCCAACGAGCTTCCCACCTGCATGATGGTCAGGAGCGCACCATTGGAACCGGTGATGACCGACTCGGTCCGGCCAACAGCAGCTGTCTGTGCTGACATGGCGAGGGTCTGGCCGTCGAGCATCAGGTAGCCCGCGCGGCTTGGTACGCTGATGGTCGCACCATCGAGCACAGCATTGGAACCGGGTGCCAAAGTCACTGTACTGTCGCTGTGTTCGGCCAACATCGAAGAACCCTGCTGTACCAACGTAATCTCCTGGCCCCTAGAGCCTGTAACAATAGCCTGTGTCACAGCGGATGGCGAGCCAGCGATCGTCTTCGTGGCAGCAGAAAATACGACGTCAGAGCTGGCAAGGTTGTCGATCGCAGGTATAGCGGCGTTGGTCACCGACGTCCCGTCGAAGGTGCTACTGGTGCCATCGGCCGCCACTACAACGCCTGATCCTGAGGAAGAGCAGAGTAGGTCGTGCCTAGAAGAGTCGCTGCGGAGCCTCCTGCCGAGATAGTCTGACCATTGACAACGTAACCCGTCCCAGATGCTACGGGAGTGATAGCACCGCTGCTTGTGTAGCTGCTGGGATGACGGTGCTGCTAACGCCATTTGCAGCGGCACACAGAACCTGACGATAGGGCAGTATAGGTCGTACCAAAAACAGTCGCTGCAGAGCCTCCGGCCGAAATTGTCTCTCCATTGACTACGTAGCCGCTCCCAGATGCGGCAGGAGTAATGAATCCGGCTCCTTGCGTAGCAACCGGGACGACAGTACCAGCGCCGACGAAGAAGCTGGACAGCGTTGCGCTTACACCATCGACAACAGGTGCACCGCCAGATGGCGGTGCGCTCACATTCGGCCCCAACAGTGATCGCAGAGCCAGCGGCTACAGTAGCGGTTGTACTACCGTCCTCAAACAGGTATGCCGAACCTTGCTGACGGATGGTGAAGGCTTGGCCGTCGGTGCCAGTAATGATAGCGCCATATGCCTCCGATCTTGTTGACGACGAGCCATCGTCTATGTTACCAATAGACAATGTAGAAAGCGTGGCGGCCTGGCCGTTGACCAACGGTTCACCGTAAGAGGTTGGCACCTCCACGACTTGGTCATTAAGCGTGACTTCGGAACCGGCAGCTACGGTGCGTGTGCTTCCTCCGCCTTCCACCACATAGGACGAACCTTGCGAAATCAAGGTGATGCTTTCGCCGGCAGAGTTGGTAATGACTGCTCCATACGCAGTCGAAGCAGAGCCAAGAGCTGCCATCATTGTAGAGGTACCATCTTCGATAATGACCGAGGCCCTGTCCCGCACGATGGTGACAAGCTGACCATCGGAGCCGTTACGACCTCGCTTATTGTCGGCGACGTTTCGCTGCCCCGTATTGGCTGCACAGTCGTACCGTCGGCCACCAAGCCTCCCGAAGCGGCGACACTTAGTGTCAGACTGCCAATAGCTACCGCAGACGGCCCTTGAGTAGCTGTATTTGTGCCATCGAACAACACAGTTTTCCCGCTTTGGACAGCCACGGCCACAGTGTGACCGCTGACTGTGTAAACTTCGGTGTTCGTCGTGGTTGGGTCAAGCCCGCTCGCTGCGGCCACCGTCGCTGTCCCGATCACGAGGTCAAAGTTGGTCGAGCCATTCTCCTCGTCACTCTCAGACGCGGCTTGTACTGTAAGGCTGCCCAGCGTGACGGGCACATTGCTGAGCGTGGCTACGCCATTGCTATTACGAATAACAGTCTTCCCGTCTTGCCGCACAGCGGTGATAGCCTGACTCTCGATGCTATATACGTGCGTGCTAGCTGGATCTTGCCCGTCACTGCTTGCTAAGGCCAACGTGGAGGTGCCAACAACGAGCGCATTGTCCCCAGCGCGCTGATGACTTGGCCGTTCATAGTGGCGACAGGGTCGTCGACCGACAAAGTGTGCGTGCTGACGACGATGGCATCACCAGCAGACGTAACTGAGACTATAGATCTTGCGATCGTAGCCTCCGTCAAGACTGGTGTCGCTTGAGGGACAATGGTGGAGATGGTACCCTCGGCTAGGGTAGTGGTACCGTCCACCACAATACCATTGCTTGCTGCGCCGAGAGTCACGCCATTCACTACCGTGTGAGTAAGAGTAGCTCCGTTGACTACAATATGCCCATTAGATCCAGTGGGCTGCGCTACCGTTAGGGTCTGTCCATTGGCCGTGATAGTCGTACTTTCCACTGCACCTTGGTCGGCAGAAGTTCCCAGTAGAGCGGTAGTTGAGCCGTCAACAACCAGCCCATCACTTGTTGCACTTATCGTCACGCCATCCAATACAATGCCGGAGCCTTCTTGTGTAGGCATAGAGTCGGCTTCGGTCTGACAGACGATCCTGGATCGCTTGGTGGATCGGAACGTACGGTACTGATGCTCTCTACTGTTGGTACAGGAAGTAGTTGCGGTTCACTCTCGGCATCTGTAGCGGATGTAGCTGCGGTCGGATCGATACTTGTAGTAGTGAACGTCTCTTCTGCCTGAGATAGAACGCCCACTGCGTCTTGCGTCTGCGTGGTGAAGGAAGGATCAGAAGCATCTTGCCCAGAGCTCGGAGGCGAAGACGGTGGGTCGTCAAGAGCCGTCTGGCTGACCGAAGGGCCAGGGTCAGCCTGTTCGTCGGTAGTGCTACCTGGGTCTGCTGCTGGTGGATCATTTGCGCTTGCCGCGTGTGCCTTAGAGCTCGCACTGTGAGACGGTGGATCCTCAGCTGTGGTGTGGCTAAGCGAGGTGCCTGGATCATGCTGCTCCGAGGATACGACACTCGGGCTTGGGGGCGGGGGATCTACGGAGCTTGCGGCACCTCCGCTGGCATTTGTCGTACTATCCGGATCTACTGCATTGGAGACGGTACCTTCGCTTGCAGATCCAGGGTCACTGTTGCTCGCAGTCGTCGTGTCTGAGCCGGGAGCCTGCCGCGTCGTCGATGTCCCTTCACTTGGTGGAGTAGCTGTAGTGGAAGCTTGCGGATCAACAGGATCTGCAGCTGAAGTTGCAGTAGTGGCAGCTTGCGGATCAACCGGACTTGCAGCTGGAGTTGCAGATTGCGCGTGTGTGGCTCCAGGCGCGGTTATGGTAGGCCCGTCAGCCGAGGCCACCGGTGCAAGCGATTTCGGTGGATCATAGAGACCGCGAAGATCCGCAGAGCAAGAAGCCCATGCCGGTTGCAATGCGGCGAGTAACGTATCAGGGACGACGATCTCTGGCTTGTACGTTCCGTTGTTATTACATGCACTGGGATCGCACTCGGCGGCGAATATGTCGTTCGCACACGCAATCAGCGAGGTGACAATGCTCAGCGGGACCGGGCTGGTCAGCAAATCGGTGACGTTGAACGAAGCGGTCCCAGTGAGGATGTTTGAGAAGTCGAACATGTTCGGTACGGCACAGTCGGTGGCTATACCGAATTTTGAGCTCAGATGGTCGGTGACGGGCAACGCCACGATCGTGGAGCTAATGACGGTGCCTATCGTTTTACATGCATCTTTGGCGTAAAGTTCCGAGAAGGACAAGTAGTATGTAGGACTCGTGAACACAGTGCCCAGAGTACTTGCGACCACAGGTCCGGTCGCAGGGTGAGAAAGATGAGGAGGGAAATAAAGAAGTTGTATCGTGCCGCCCTGACACATCTAATCAGTAGGAGCCATACAGTCCGGGTGGTGGCTGCACTCACGGTCACCGCGCACCTCCCACACTCAAGTGTGCAGCCGGGCGCGAAGGTCCAAGAGGTCGGCCAGTATGTGGTGGTTGGCTGCCCAGGATCTGCCCATTGATTGAACAGCCAGCCTTCCGAGATGTAGAAGTCGTTTGCCAGGCGCTCCGACAGTTCGTGTGGTGGCCAGAGGTACCAGTTTTCGTCTCGCACATATGCGTCTTTGAGGGACTCGCATAGAGTACCCGATATCGAAGCGTGAGAGCAATAGGTCGGCCGATGGTGCGCAGAAAGTAGCTCCGAAAAGGTGGGTAGCAGCTTCCCACTCGGTATAACATGGCGGTGTGGAATAAGTGCTTCCAAACGTAGCTTTGTGAACGTTGGGTGCTGGCAAAGCGCCGCTGTAGGTGTGGACGTAGCAACTACGCCTGGTCAGCCAGCATCGCAAACGAACAAGAGATGGGATGTTCCCACCCGGCTGCCGAAGGGATGGCAGGATACGGCTGGGCCATCAAGGTAGCCCAAGATTCCCATTTGCTCTGACACTTTAACAGCGAGTATGAGGAGGAAGATGACAAGATGGCGTTGGTGGAAGGGAGCTTGTTATGGCAGAAACCCCTTCACCAAACTCTACGCCTTCGGTTACAGTCTCGATAGAAGTCGAAGCAGACGCAGCGGTATGTGTCGAGGTATACGGAGTCCTCGTCGACCTGAAAGTCGCAGTGTCAAGGGTATAACCGTCGTTGGTCTCATACACGAGCCAGGTCGTGGTTCCGCCAACAATTGTCGATGTACTTGCGGGTTCCGCAGGGTAATAATATGTAGTCGTTTCTGTTCCTGAAGCAGTCCAGGTCTTCTCATACCAGCTGGTAGAAGTGAACTGACTGACTGCCCACCAACTCTGCCACTCTCTCCAACACTGCTCGGCATCGCTTGCGTTCGGCCACCCTGTGAAACTTGCTTTCATGCTTCCCGTGCCTGATGCGAGAGGCGTGATGGTGCCGTTGCTAGCATTGTATGAAGCTGTATGTACAGTGACAGTATCGATGATATGTATCGTAGAAGTGATCGTATCGATGGCGATTGTTGCGTTCGAAATTTGCGAAACATTCGAAGTGTCACTCGATCGGTTGCTAGCCAACGACAAGTTGTGAAGCGGTTGAGTCCCACTAACAGCCGTGAGCGACCAGCTTGAGATGTTGGAGGAAGTGTTAAGGGGTGACGAGGACAGCGTCTCCGAGCCGGACGGTTGGGCAATGGAAGTGCTGCTGATGCCCAACCCGCGGCGATGTAGAATCCTTCTCGGTGGTTCGAAGTGGTGCCATGCTCTGCGCCGGATTCCGGGGCCGACAGGTTGCTTGCAGTACCCGACGTTACGCGTGTAGTCGAAGCAAATAGTGATGATGCCGAGGTGGTCAACTCCTCCGATGGTTGGTGGGTGGCGCTACCCATGAGACCGAGACCGGCAGCAATGTAGAAGCCAGCTGCATGGCGCGTGGAGCTATCGTGATGGCTACTGAGTCTCGGAACGGAGTAGGTA
This sequence comes from Eucalyptus dawsonii, assembly GCA_016097615.1. Lineage (NCBI taxonomy): Eukaryota > Viridiplantae > Streptophyta > Magnoliopsida > Myrtales > Myrtaceae > Eucalyptus > Eucalyptus dawsonii. Next base: position 24,289 of record JADPVV010000041.1, read on the forward strand.
GAGCTTGCATTTAAGGCTGTGTTATTGACTGTAGCGGTGGGTCCTGTAGTTGTGTTCGGGCCAGTTCCACCACTAGCATCCGGAGTACTTAGTGCATTGCACCATAGAACGAGAGTTGATACAAGAAGCCGATTCCTGTACATCTTGTACAGCAGTACATTAATGCAAGAGGTGAGGATGGAGTGCGAGGAGGAAATTCAGTAGAAATGCAGCGAAGTACCTATTACAGTGACGAGCGCCACCGTGGAGAAATGCTGACACCTACTGTCACACGCACCAGGTGATAGCTGCGTCTGGGGCCAGAACGCTGTGGGGCTTGTTCAAGGGAATGCCTGTGTCCAAGGATTGCCCCAAGCTGTGAAGCAAGTTGCCAGCCAGAGCTATGTAGTTCGCAGTCACAGAAGACTGCATTCGAGGTGTCGGCCGCACCGACAAAGACTAGCATGTTCACTGCACCGAAGTGCCTCTGTGCTCCGAGGTCTACACTCCGCGACTGCACTACTTCCCGCTCCAGTGTATTTCATCTTAATGACTTCAGTGGCGTGTTGCAAGGCCGGTGTTGATTCGTGTGGTGCATGATCGTGACAGTCGTTCGACACGCTTGATCGAATAGTATTGCGCGAATGCGAGCTGAACAGTCCGGTGTAAAGCTGAGACGTTTGTTGGAGGATGGTTCGAGACTGGGTCGATGATCTGCGCGCCCGGGACGGCACAACCAGGCTCCTGCAAGTTGCCGATCTCGCCCCCAAAGTTGCACAAAGCTGCCGTTCATCCACAGTTGACTGACACCATGTCCGTCTTTCGAGAGCCAGAGCGCCTCAGCCTCATTACGGGGCATCTGGAAGCGCGAAGCACCAAGGTACGCTGCGCAAGGTGTCGAGCGGGCGGACTCTCGAATAACCTCTCAAAACACCACTACATGAGCGAACGAAGCCAAAGCCGTCCAAAATTGCCTACCAGGCAATCTCTGAGCAACAGCAAGAGCACCGCTCGTGCCACTAGCCGAGGCCAACTGCTGCGTTCCTGTCGAGGCTACAGAGCCGGCTTGAGTCGTTGTCGAGGCGGTCTGCCCGCCTGCAGAATCAGTCGCGAGGATCACGGTGGTCTGCACTCGGGCCGGATCTGTCGTAACAGTTGTCGCAGTGCTGTCAGTTGCCAGATCGACGGTAGTAGTTGGCACTCGGGCCGGATCTGTCGTAACCGGGGCTCGTTCCGCCAGCAATTTGCCTAG
>JADPVV010000070.1:0-12467 GCA_016097615.1 Eucalyptus dawsonii
AGGAACAGGCTGGATACCACCGGTGCCGTTGGAAAAGAGACCGGGCTGTGGCGTAGACGTGAACGCCCAGTCGTACATGGTGTTCTGAATCGTGCCCCTGCGTTCCGGGACAGTGATATTACGGTCGGTCCTCCCATCGCCGCCTGCCTCCAGCACGCAAACGGTGATGTCTGGGTCCTCTGACAACACACAGCCAGGAGCATGCCGGCAGTGCCGGCTCCGGCTATCACATAGTCGTAGGTCTGCGTAGCATTCTGTGCCGTGACAACAGCTGCTCCCAGCAGAGAAAGAAGGAGAACATGTTGACAGCATGGTGATAGATGCAACGACGATGTGAAGGAAGTGAAGTCAAAAGCGACAGCAACGGTACGCTTACTTCAGTCCTAAGTTGCTCTGGTGGCTGGCGGTTTGACTTACTCCATCCATATGTCAAGGTTTTGTGATTTGCGGGGCCGTGATGTTGTGCAATGGAAGGCGTGAACCGATATACCATCTGCCGTCAACGCTACCGCCACGTCCAGCGATGTCGAGCAGCAGACATGGCCCAGGTCTGCGCAGTACAATCTAATATGTATACTTCTCTCTTGAAGTCCAGAGCTATCGCCATCTTCAAATCATCTCGTCAGCACTGGTCAGTCAGCATATAACATGAAATCGGCAATGATCCGTGGAGGTTTGGTGCCTGCATGAAAGGACGTCAACGAACGTCATTGAGACGGCGATCGCGGAACCTGCAAGTCCTGCGCATTGCCGACCTCCAACAAGGCAATCTTGGCAGCATCTAACTCCATCGTGAGGCTTTCTGGATCAATTGCTGGATATTGAGCACCACACTTGGAGGAAAGCTGCTGGTGAGTCGAGGACAATGAGACGAAAGAGAAGAAGGAAGACGCTGAAGATGGTTTTTGGGCCGTGCGCGACGTTGCGGCCACCGAACATTCGGCCGACGGACTTCAGTATCAATCTGCCCACCTTTCCGGATCACGACAACAGCACAGCAATTCGTTGTCGACATCCTCTAGTCTATCATGTGTGGTATACTCGAAATCCCTTCATCTCGGTCATATTCATGGAACGCACAGATAGTGGTTGGGTAGACAAGACGGAGAGTTTACTCCATCTGGACCTTGATGCCTTGGGATGAGAAGGGTACCATGAGTCACTCGTCAAGCGGTCTAATGATACATGGCAGTGTTGCTCAAGCTTATCTCGCAATCTCGAGAACCATACGTCCCTTTGGGCTACCTTGGCTTCTCGCACAGTCCCTTCGAGCGCTCCTGTGCTTCATCCGACATCAGCTACAGACTTGTCGCTCTAGTGCGTTCGGACTGCCGCCAACCTCTATCTACCTCTGTATCTCCTCCAAAAGCCTCCAGAGGTGCTCTCGAGGTAACCAAGGACCTGACGTCTTGATTCGCTGAGGTCATCCACCACGCTTTGCTGCCGACTAACCGTCTTCTTCACAGCGCGCTGCAAGAGACGCCGCTGCAGGGTGAAGTCGCAGCGCCATAGCTCTTAGCCCTTTGAGATCATCAGCATGCAAGTAGCAGATAGCAGGGTAGTTGTGGTGCACGTCAGCTTTGCCTTCGATGTGCATGGCATCATAGTCGGCACACGCCTCCGTCCGCTTGTCATCCTCGGCAGCCAAGGCTGCAGCAAGATACTCTGAGTAACGCTGTAGATTGTGAAGAGACCTCCGAAGCCTGAAGTCGCGAAGAGTGCCTCTGATGGGTATTTCGAACCGGCGGAGGAGGCTGACAAACCGTTCCGAAGTTGTTCTGGCAGGGTCAGACCACCCCATCAAACGCAAAGTTCAGCTCTGAACTTGCCGGCGAATGCATTGCTCTCGCCGTAGCCACGGCCCCCATGGCCGGTAGTCGACCTCATGTGTCTGGACCACATCTTTGATTGGCCCGAGGATGCCGTCCCTCATTGCGTTCAAGGAGGCGCTGAGAGTCTTCAGACCATCATTGACAGCTAGCGCCTCTTGTTGGACTAGGTCCGCCAGATCGAGAGTGACAATCGAGATGGTGTCCGCCGGTCGCAAGTTCTCTGCAAGCATCTTCAAACGAGTAGTCTCGAGCTGAATGCAGACGCATCCTTGAGCATCTGCTCGCTCAGCTCATCAAGATCCTTGACCGCAGACAAAGAAGCAGTCTTTGGCCTCCATAAGCCTCAAAACTCCGGTAGGGTTCGTGGACAGTAATTGTGTCCAAGTTGGCGCTTTGCGGAAGGGGTGAATGAGCTTTCCCAGACTATTGTGATCGCTTGACAAAGGAGCCAGGCAGTTGCGCACAGCATCAACAGCAATAACAGAAAGCTCGTGCAAGTCCATGTTCTCCTTACGGCTGCGTGGATAAGCCTTTGGCATAGCCGCGCTCGGCAGTGCCATGAGAGAGCATACGCTTGTGTCTGTCGGAGTCTGTTCTCGAAAGCGTCGGCTGTCTGTCAATTTGGTGTGAGACTTTCGATACCGAGCGCCGTCGGACCGTGGGCGCCCATTCCAGGTGTGACGGGGCTGATCCAGAATCCATGAGGTCAGCTGGTCTCCGGTTCACCCTGGAATGTAGGACTATACAAGCCACAATTTGGTAGCAGGCACGAGTCAAGAGCCGAGAACAAAGGGACAATCATAGGACTGCGGAGCCTCCAAAAGTCCTTTGTGCCAACGGCTTCCGTCTTGGGAAGAAGCACTTGCTTTGTCTGCGATTCCCTCCTGATCAGAGCCATCGGCGACGATGCCGTGATATGAGCTCATTGTACAACCGCTTAGTCTTAAACTCGGACACGCAATCATCGAGCAGGGCTCGAATCGAGACTCGTTGTCGACCATCTCCATTGGGACCAGGCCGCGAAGTATATTCACGAATATCTTGGACTACAAAGGTAAGTGCCACTTGCGAGGGTGATGGTGAACCGTCTCGGTCTTTCCATCTTGGCTTGCGAGACTCCTTGCTCGGAATCATAAAGACACGCCGCCTGCCTTGCGACACAGTGATCGGCAGCCATGTCGTCACTCAGCCTTGGAGAGACCACAAGCGGCTCAGTGCACAGCCATACACCTGATCAAGCATCATCCTCCATCCTCATCATCCTCATCCTCGTCTTCCTCGTCATCTTCTCCTCGTCATCGTCCCCCTCTTCACCAGAGTCACCAGTGATCCACATTCGAAGCCTTGGCCCGAACGACGGCGCTGGTCGCCATCTGTTTAGCCAATCCTTCACGCTTGAACCGTAGTGCGCCTTATATCTCACTTGGTCCAACAAGTTCGCCTCAGATTTGTTGTCGCGGTCGCCATCGGCGGTGAAGACAATGCGCTGGGCAGCATTGTTCCTGTATGCCAATTGTCCTTGCTATAATAGCTTTGGAATGTAAACCCATGAGCACGTGTTTGACCTTGGTCGAGATCGGCAGAGCAACGGCAAGATCGTCGCAGAACTGCGTCCAGCGATTGTATCTGAGCGCAGCTCTTGGAATCCCGACACTGGAGCGTGACTTTCCACAAACTGAAAGACTTCAGTTGAACTTGACGAGCACCTTGATGAGTGTTGCAGAGGGTACGTTCATCATGCCAAGGTCAAGGCTATCAGGAGTCTCGAGAGACAGACGGTGGTAGTAAAGGTGCCAAGTTGTTGATCGGTGCCGGTTGATGTTTTCACCGAGCCAGTGCAGGAGTCGTGGAGCAATGAATCGCTTGTGGTCAAAGTTAAGGCGTAGACTCTGGAGGTTGCTCGCGAGATGTAGGAACTGCTTTAGTGGTAGACATTCAGCATCCTCTGATTCATCGTAGTCCAACCACGGGGCACCATTTGGAGTATTGTGCTATTGCGATCATACCCAATGACCAGTATCAACCTCGTGACTTGACTGAGCGCCTGTGCTACTGCTGGTGCCATGAAGCCGCGACATACGTCGAATGCTTGGGGCACTAGCTTTGGTTCCTTGAATGACCTCGATGTTGTGAGTCTTTCGTATCGGCGCAGCCCATCGCGTACACGAGGGGACCGAAAACGGCTTCAGGCTGAGTAGTGTTCAATGGAATGCTGTTATTCCGAATGCCGCCAGTCTTTCTGGTCCGGGTCAGGATCAGTGCCGAACGTCCAGCCGTAGCTTTTCCAGCACGATGTCTCCCCTAAACTTGGTGTCAGCAGGAAGCTTCATGCAGTGGAGGTTCACTTACCGTCGCGAAATCTACCCAAACCTTCGTAGTCTCGGAGGCCTACAGTCTTCAAGTTTGGCAGTTTTGAGAAGCGCCTCGACCAGCATGGCGTGCGCCCTGGCCAGTCGACAACAGCACATCACGATCGATGTACCCCGCTGAGCGGTATTGTGCTTGCACACCTGGATTGCCGTAAAATCATCCTTCAGTAGGTAATGTAGACCAATGAGGACTTCCGTCATGTAGGAGAGAGAGTGGGATGATTGGCGATGCCCACCAGCGCCTGAAGGCTGACATCCTCAATCTACACCAGAGTGACCATTAGAACTCCTGCATGTCTCACTCATGGGTTATAGGGGTCAGTGTTACCATGAATTGTCGTTTGGTGAAGAACTCCTTCGCAAAGCTTGTGAAAAGCGCCTTCTCGACTTGCTTGCAGACTCGACGGAAGCAGCCCAGTTCCAGCGTTGTGAGCAGTGCTGAGATTCGCAGCAGAAGCTCGGGTGGTAGATCGAGGAGGCTCGCCATTGCGAACGTTGGCGTAGGTGATGTCGCGAACGAGCGCAAAACTGAGCGCGTAGGACGAAGATCACGTTACAGTATATCGCTTCCCAGATCGAGGACCTATCTTGATGTCACAATAGTCGACTTACAGTTTAATCACTGCGCGAAGACGAGATGTGATGTTTTGCCTCAGCTGAAGCGCGTGGTTGCCTGGAGAACAGGCACCAGCCAATCAGAGCACGCGTTGGCCTTGGCCCGTGGCATTGGATACGACCGGTGAAGGATTCACGAAAGCAAAACATCCCGCAAATCGCAGACTCCTCAAATCCCAGAGCTTCGCGTTCGTCAGAGCACACGATCAGACATGGCGGACTATAGCAAGTCGAAGGTCGCGGACCTCAAGGACCTGCTGAAGGAGCGCGGCATTGAAGCCAAAGGGCTCACCAAGAAGCAGCAGATCATAGACGCGTTGGAAGACGATGACGCAAACGGTGGCAATGACATCAAGCAGGAAGACGATGCTGTCGACGCGAAGTCGAATGGAGTGAGCATGACCAGGTCGAAGAAGAGGCCCGCATCGCCAGCAACAGATGACGGCCCGGCAAAAGCGCCGAAGAAGGCTAAAGCGGCTCTCGAAGACGAAGACGAAGAGCCAATCAAGCCAGAAGTCCTCAAGCGCCCAGTTTGCATTGACATCGAAACCGCTGACCATCCCCGTGGACGAGGGTTGTCCTCTCGCGAATTACCGTGTCTACATCGACCCGGCGGACGGTATAATATACGACGCCTCGTTGAACCAGACCAATGCCTCGAACAACAACAACAAGTTCTACCGCGTGCAGGTATCTCATCCACGACGCAGCTTATGATATGCTTCAGTGACTGACCTGTGACCCAGCTGCTACAAGGACCGGGCGATGTATACAGAACATGGACTCGCTGGGGTCGTGTCGGCGAGCTCGGCCAAAGCGCCACCTGGGCTCCGGAGCCTGGACGACGCGATGAAGAACTTTGACAAGAAGTTCAAGGACAAGTCTGGTCTCAAGTGGGCTGATCGATTGGAGCAGCCGAAGTCCGGAAAGTATGTCTTCGTCGAAAAGAGCTACGTCCCGGACTCGGAGGACGACGAGGATCACGAAGACGACGCCGAGATGCACACGAGCGCAGGGGCCGGTCGGGAGCCTAGCCACAGTCCGCCCAAGTGCACTCTCGAGCCGCCGGTCAAGTCCTCATGGAACTCATCTTCAACCAGGACTACATGGACGCCTCGATGCTGAATATGAACTACGATGCGAACAAGCTACCCTTGGGCAAGCTCAGCAAGACAACGATCTCCCGAGGATTCCAGACACTCAAAGACCTTTCTGCCGCTCTTGATACATCAACGGGTCACAGCGACGTTGAGAACCTGTCCAACATGTTCTATTCCATCATTCCGCATGCTTTCGGAAGACAGCGTCCACCAGTCATCAGATCACAGGAACAATTGAAGAAGGAGGTCGATCTGCTTGATAGTCTGAGCGATCTCAAGGCCGCGGATGATATAATGAAGGCTGGAAAGGAGGTGAGTACCACAAGACCTGACCGTCCCCACTGAGAAGCCACGCCTGCAACGGCCTGCGACGGCCTGCGACGGCCGGACATGACCATTGCTGACATGCTTTCCCACTGGGACAGGCCAAGAACGATGTGCATCCGCTCGATTCGCGATTCAAGGGCCTCGGTATGGACGAGATGACGGCGCTCGCCCACGACAGCGACGAGTTCTCCCAGATCAGCACGTACTTGACCGATACGCATGGCTGCTACGCATGGATTCAACTCGTACGAGGTGAGTACAACAAGATTCAGCGCTGTCCTTGAGATGTCTGACGGCGGACACTGGATAGGTCCAAGATGTCTTCCGCATCGAACGCCAGGGTGAACTCGATCGCTTCCAGAAAGGTGGGTTTGATGCTATCAAGAGCGATCGTAGACTGCTATGGCACGGCTCCAGGGCGACGAACTTCGGCGGTATCCTCGGCCAAGGCCTGCGCATCGCACCGCCAGAGGCTCCCGTCAATGGCTACATGTTCGACAAAGGCATCTATCTTGCCGACATGTCTTCGAAATCGGCGGGAACTACTGCGCCTCCTACCTCTCGGGCAATCAGGTAAGCACTCGATCCCGTTCTTGAGTCACACGATTAGTCTACAATGCTATGTGAGATTTATACTGACTGGATCTTGCTATGGGATAGGGTCTACTTTTGCTCTGCGAGGCCGAGCTCGGTGATCCAATGTTAGTCCTGCAGAACGCCTCCTACACTGCCAGCCAGGAAGCGAAGGAGAAGGGTGCCTACTCTACATGGGGTCAAGGATCGACAGGCCCGGTGGGTTGGAAAGATGCCAAGTGCGTGCATCCATCGCTTGCCGGCGTGAAGATGGTAAGTCCTCACATTACATGCTAACCTCCTGTGAATGAATGCCGAAGCTGAGAACGAACTTTAGCCTGACACGTCCAAACCGCCTGGGGACACCGGCGTGCAAGGGCCGTATGGCTACTCGTCGTTGCAGTACAACGAGTACATCTGTTACGATGTCGCCCAGGTTCGCTTGCGGTACCTGCTGCGTGTGCGGATGTGAGAATGCCGTCCGAGCTTTGACGCTTGATCGATTGCACCATGGACTGTACGTGGGATGACGCGTTGTTTGAGACGATGGCTGTATGTCTATTGCTCTATACGCTTCGAATGCGCGGCCTAGCTTCGTACATAAGGAGTGTAGCTTTATCTACCGTTGAGCATCTCTCCATCTCCAACTCGGTAAGCTTGCCTTACAACCGTACGCCTTTCTCCCAGATCTGCTCCTCAATGGCCTTCAAGGCACCCTTAACGCGGCCCCAGCAGCCATGCCCAGCTGTCCTTGCGGCAGGTGCTTCACTTTCGCCGCAGGACTCTTCCTCTGGCCGCCAAACTTTCTCCAAGTCCCGTTGCACGCCTTCAGACCCTTCGCCCAATGTTCGAGTAAACTCGTCCTCGGTAAACGCCATCCACCTACGCTCCATGACCTCGGTGCTCGCCAACAACGCCTGGCGTAGCTGCCAGTCGCCCTCCGGCACTACCGCAGGGATGACCAGACTTCGATCAACATAGATCCTATCCTCCAACCTTGCGAGATCCCCATCCGGTCCTAGGTGAGTTTCTAGAAAACTTCTATACCGCCTCATCTTGGTGTTGGGCCCTGCGATCCAGTTGTACTGTGCCAGTCTACGGCGCACGAGCAGACTCGGCAACCCCAACTCCCTCGCGGGATCCTCGAGCTCAGTCTTGAGGACCTGAAGCATATGACGGTATTCAGGGCTCGTCCGTCCATGGAGTCTCTCCCGGAGCTCGTACCTGTCCTCGACAAGGTCCAGTAAGTTGTGGAACGTAGCCAAGCTCTCGTCCGACGGCGCAGCGGCGTTTCTGTAACCTGCGACGCCCCAGTCCACGCAGGTGATGTAGCAGAGCATGGCACGTAGGGCCTCCGCGCGCTGGCTAAGGTATCTGGGAGGTAGGTCGGTTTGATCGGGTGTTTGGTCCTTGTGACGGAGGCCGTCAATGTCCGGATGGCGCAGGAGTTCGGAGGCGAGTCTCTTCTTTGCTTTCAGCGCTTCTGGTCGGCGGTGAGGCGGTAGCGTGTGAGTATTCCCTGGTGGAAACGTGCTCCTGGCCGAGGTGGGACCAGCATAGACGGGAGCAGGATAGAAGAACATGGTGTGATAGAGTCTGTTTTAGCCTCGAGAGCAGTTGCGGCAGCTGAAAGGGTGTCACTGTCGTCGGTCTGATGTGGTCGGTCTGGTGTGATTGGTCTGATGTAGTTGGTTTTGATGTAGTCGGTTTTGATGTAGTCGGTTTTGATGTAGTCGGTTTTGATGTAGTCGGTTTTGATGTAGTCGGTTTTGATGTAGTCGGTTTTGATGTAGTCGGTTTTGATGTAGTCGGTTTTTATGTAGTCGGTTCGATGTAACCGGGTCGATGTCGTCGGGCTTATGTCGATATATCTCATGATCAAGTCACTGTCGCAAGCGACTTTTTCATCCTGAAGTATCTAGCAGTAGTGAAGCTGTCCTCTGTCCTCAACACGCCAAGCCTCCCTAGCGTGTGGGAATGTTTCTCTTGTTGCTTACCGTCGAGCATCAGCCGCCGCCGGGCGTGGTGGTCGCCAAACCGTCTTCGACCTCGAGCAGTCAAAGGAGGAGAGCATAGGCTCGCTTGTGGGCCGCTCACAAACATCGACCGTCTGCACTTTTTCACTTACAGCGAACGATCACTTACTAACGGCCCTCTTTACCGGCCAAAGATCTCGCTTGAAATCGGACCCTCTCATGGCATCTCTACTGTTGTTCTTACCTGTGCACCTCCAGACTTGCGCCTTCCAGAGGTCATAGGCCGTGCCAATGATGATACTCGTTGCCGACCATTTCGATCTGGGAAGTGCCAGTAGGATTGCGAAAGCGATTTGTGACGATCAAAGTGACCGTCACCTGGGGCTCAAAACACGACATCGCAGGATGCAAGGTCTTTCTCGTAAGTGCAAATTTGTGTGCTTGTGCAAAGGGTCTTTGTCCTCTTCAAGATGTCGTGTGGCGGTCGTGGTGCCGTCTTTCTGGTGACCAATCAGAAGACACACAGCTCCGCAGCATTCCCGCGTGCTGTAGTAGCTATTACTTGAATGTTGTTCAGAGTGGCATCTATCGTCAACACCACATAGACAATATGATATGCCAACGATGCCTTCGCCGAGCGCGAGCTAACGTCAACGTCGCCTTCAATGCCACACGCGCATTCTCTTCCTCCGCTCCCGCGGCCTCGACACCTGTCACAGCACAAACCACCACCACAACGAACCCTCGACCCAATGACAAACCTGCCGCAACGTCCCGACCAGGCGTCGCGCAGCCGTTCTCCACACCGATGATGGATAAGCCGACGGGACAAGACTCTCCCATGTTTCGGAAACAGACGAAAGCTGCTGCAAAGCTCCCGGCGAGCTCTGTGCCCGCAGGAACACCACTGAAGGGTCTGAACTTCATCAAAGGGCAAACAGATCCAATAGCGATGGAGGATAGCGAGTACCCACCCTGGCTATGGACAGTACTGGAGAAGCGGAGCGGAGACGAGGCAGGCAACGCTGGGGCAGCTGGAGAAGGTGATCTGTTCTGTACGCACCACCCATTGACTCCCATTCCCGACCGCTAGCCCAATACTGACTGTTCTTGTTCATAGCAAAATCCGAAGAAGCAGCGCCAAAGAGCAGCGAAGGCGATACGGAAGCAACAGCTTCTGAACCCGGAGGCTTTAGCGCCGAAGATACCGCTATATGAGCAAAGCATAGATCTACCTGCTGGTGACGGGACGGTGGAGAGCGCGGTGGATGCGGCGAAGGCGAGAGAGCTGAACAAGGGTATGCGGGAGCGGAGACGGAAGAAGATCAAGGAGGACAATTTCTTGTCAGAATTGTAGGAGTACCGCTGGATATGAATGTGATCAGGTCCTACTGGCCTATCTACAACGGACGTCCGGCCTGGGATGATGGCAGCAGACGTGCGGTCGCCAGCCTATCTGATCACGAGCAAGCCGCAGCGCCGTGTGGGCTTACTCTACCATCCGTCGGCCTCCAGCCTTGAAACGACCTGTGGCACGATACGAAGCACCAGCATCGACGATTTATCACAGCGGTCCCTTCCAGCCTCTCTATGGTCTCAACGCTCACCCCAGGCCTCTGCGCTACGTAATGCCGCCACTAGTCGGCTCCTTCTCGGTCATGTAACGTAAGTATATATTGGCTATCTCCACCTTTATCGTTATCGATCGCACAAGATCGGTCTGTTAGCTGTAAGTCGTATCTGCATGACTCAGATCATAAATACAGTCAACTAACAAACGAGCAGCAATGGTAGAGTGCTTGACTACGAATCAAGTGGTTGCGGGTACGATACAGACCCCTATAACCCGTGAGTGAGACATGCAGGAGTTCTAATGGTCACTCCATAGGTTCGATCCCCGTGCGGACCTTCCTTTTGTAATCTGCTATTGAACCGATCCATGACAGGACGCTGTCTGATACATCCAGCCATCCTATCACCTTTTTGCTGGAGCAGATGCGGTATACGCAACTTCTCAACAAGAGTCCGCTGGCCAACTCTCTTTTGCCCGATCTTGGGCACAATAATCATGCGCACTTAACCGCCCTTAATGTTTCGCAGCTGGCCCTGCCCACATCAAAGAAAGCCATGCTTCTACGATCTCTCGACCGAACGCCTTTGTTCTTCTCAGCATGTCTTGAGCGACCACCCGCATGCGTGACGATCGGCGAGCAAACAGGCTTTCAACTGGTATCTCAATCGACTTGCGATGCTGTTCGCTACTAGCGACCACTACCTTAATCATCTCGACTTCTTCCTCATTCCGTATATGTGCGAATAAGTGGTATATAGCCCGGACACTCGTTCCACCTGTTGGTGACAGGTATGGTGAATGGACTGTCAAGAACCGGCCATGGAACACTGGCAGCCTGCAAGGCGAAAGCTCTGCTTTCCGGCGCTCACGACATCTCCTTCACAATGGTGTTGTTCTCGAACGTACTCAAATGGCTCCTCCTTTCCTCCCTTGCTTTCTTTGCGGTGCATACACAACCTGGACGACTCACCACTGTCTAGATTAACCACTTTCCCAAACTGATTTCTCACACCGCATATACAACCGCAACGCAGACCGCTCCTATGTCGATTGCTTCCCAGGTCGCTCGCACTCTTCTAAAGCGCGATTCCAGAGAGCTCAACAGGGTAGCGAGGAAGGTGTTTGGAGAGACGATCATCTGTACCGGCAGCCTTCCAGAGGATCTACACAATGCCGACGATGCCCTTAAAGAGTGCCGAAGATTTCGGAGTCGTCATGGAGCTGGAGCTGCTGGAGTACCGTCTCCTACTCCTACACTTTCCAGACCCTGAGGACATAGACGAACTCGACAGGCAGGAAAACGTACCCTGCTTGACAAACGGAGGCTGCCAGCCGCGAGGTTCACTGGCAGGACGGATGGGAAGACGACTGGGATACCAAACGTGTCCGGCAGTGGGATGGAGCCCTGAAAAGGATTGCCTGGCGCGTCCTGAGAGACAAGCGGCCTGAAAAATTTGGAGTACGAACGCCGCGAAATCGTCTTCCTGGTGGCAGATGGAACTTGGCTCAGCGTTCTCGGTGATGAGGACGATGTCAACAACTTCGCCGATGAGCTAGCCCCAGTCCTGGGCAGCCGCGAGGCGATTGCTCGGAAGCTTCAAGCTGTGATCTCGAGCGCCAAGGGGTTCTTCGACGACGCCGCGGAGATCCTGGCCAGACCGCGCGACGCCGATGGAGATACCGACATGGAGAATGATGACAGCGAAGGATCAGATGAAGATACCACATGGAGAGTGGCGATAAGGAGGCCTCGATGACCGAGGATGAAACCGACGATTACAGCGACGAGTCGGACGAAGACTCGGACCTGGAGGATGCGAACGAGCCTCAGCCTGCGAGGAATATGATCAAGATTTGGACTCCAGAAGTGTGGCTTCAGAAAAGGCAGATGGAGGAAGAGCTAGACGAACCTCTGATCAAGATCGAGCAGCCGCCTTTGCGAGGTGAAGGCGCCGGGTCCGAAGATCGTGACTTCGACGGCTTCGATCAATTCAGTAAGCTCACTGATCAGCACAACGGCTACGAGTACTTCATCCCGCTTCGCTTTTCTGCCGAGGGCGAAGAAGAGTACGTCTGTCTCGACACAGGGTGCCCCCACTCCG
>JADPVV010000029.1:0-36287 GCA_016097615.1 Eucalyptus dawsonii
TATGTGCTTATGCGATCCATCCTATCTCGGGCGCCACAGCACGTCGTCAAATGCCTTGGCCAGCTTCCTCGGCGAGCTGTCCACAAAGGTCAACGCGCGATGGACCACCGTTGCCAAACGCACGCAATCCGGCACCCACATCCCCCGCGCCCACGCTCACCGACGAGCAGCGACGCATGAACCACATCAAAAGCGAGAAGAATCGCCGTGACCTCATTAAGATCTACAACACCGAGCTCAACAACATCATCATCCTCGGCGGGAAGATGAGGTTCGAGGTGCTGAAGGAGATTGTGGAGTTTATTGAGGAGTTGGTGGATGGGGATGCACGAGGACGAATAGCAACTCGTTCTTGTGATCACTGGGATGAAGGTCGGGATCGGGCGACGGCTTGCATTCACCCTTACTTGAGAAATATCGTGAAGCTTCCCGATAAGTCTTGTGGCCAAATGTCCAAAGCATTGGCTGTGGCATACCAAGACGAGCGTCTTCCACGAAAAACGAGACAAGAAGAGAGAACATCATCTGGCGCACACGACGCAGATCGATGTCTTCCCACCACAGGATCGTTACGGCCCTGGAAGTCAAAATGCTCGCAACTTGGCCGTAGTATCAGCACGTAGCGGCAGCAGGAAAAGGTGATTGTTGGAGTAAAACACCTCGGCCAGGGCACTCCTGTCCTGGTCCAGGCTGCACACCCACATGATGGCGAGATTTTGGATTACCAGCATAAAACGATTGTGGTATCGCTCATCAACGACTGCTTCTTACACCAATCCGGAAGATTGGGACACCGGTCGTTCTTGGAGCCGAAGGCTGTGACGGCAAAGGACCATCTTGCATATCGCAAGCTTTCTCGTCACATGCAAGTCATCGAGCGGCGCCAAGCCGAGCAGCGCCCTCTCTTTCGTCTTCCACCAACGCCGATCCGTCCGACATTCAACGGAGAAGAGTCCACAACCAGTCACAGCGTCGTACTCCTCTTCCTCTACCGGACAATCTTTGTTTCAGCCTTCTACAAAGGCCGTCTCCCCGGGGACATCAGCGACTAGCCAAGTAGGAGCGGAATGAAATACGAGGGAGACGACCGAGTCAGCACAGAGACCTTGCACATTCACTTCCCGCTAGCTCGACACCTGTAGAGGAACGGCACCGTGAACTGGCAGTAGAGGACAATCATCTTGCCGCAAACCTCCGACGACTTCTACATCAGCTCGGACTTTCGGGAGGACTCCTGCTACGAGTGCCAGATGCAGCATCAATACATCATCGCAGAGATTCTTCAGGTTCGCTTCTCATCAGCTTCGCGTGTGCCAGGCAACGGCTCGCAGATCTCCGACTACTTCTACCCGAGCCGAGACAAATAGGACATCTTCCTTCCATCGTGGGCATTGGATCGATGATTCTGAGTCCTATGACGAAGAGGAAGAAGAGGTGGTGCGGTAGGAGCCTACTAGGCTAAGCTGCAAACACCGCGTCTTCCCCGGTGAGATGTGGCACTGCAGCAGCATCTGAGGCACTTTCTACTGAGCACCTGAAGCGTGGTACGATGCACGTCGAAAAGAAGAGAGGCTCTGCGAATGGCGAAGAGAAATAGGCTGCCCGTACCGCCTATGGAGAGGTGGTGGGAAAGAGCCTGGCGCAGGCGACTGCTACGGCGGCGGAGGAGGACCGTAGGAGCGGCGACGACGACGACGAACTCCACCATGATTGACGACTGACGACGTACGAGCAAGAGACCGCGGGAGAGACCTGCCTCTACCAGGCAAGTCACTTGCCGTCCTTCGCACCGTCACAAGACGAGATGGTGCTTGACCTCGCAGCGTCAAGACAAGGAGCGAGCATCGACCGCACCAACGGCTAGAAAGACTCTTGCGAAACGAGACATCGGCGTTTGGGCTACAAGGCTCGTTGCAGTCCAGGTACTCACGGCTCCCCGATGTTGCTGGAACAACTGGTGCTCCTCTGTCTCCATCTCATGACTTTGACAGTCCGGATCGCGGCGCGTGAACATCTTCCTCCCCGCACACTGGATCGATGACTCCAAGTTCAAGAAGTGGGGAGGAGGAGGCTATGAGGCAAACCTCACGGAGACGATGGACTTGAAGGATACCTGATGAGGTAAGAGGGCCAAAAGGCGCAGTCACTCAGACTGAGATCTACCGCATTCCTTCCGGTCAGACATGGCACTACAGTTGGATCACAGGCACTCTATCCTGATAAATCACGTCAACGATGACGACCACGAGTTCCTACCACGACTTACGGCTTACGAACGAGTGACGGGCGGTATGTACAAAGGGCATGGACGTAATCAGCGCATAAAGTAAAGGAGGGCTTGTGCACACGGCTTGCTTCGCGAGGTGAGTATATCCGCTGTCCGACCCGGGAGGCTTGCACATAATGACAGACTCGCAGCATCACGGATTCAATGGCCGAGCACCGACTACATCAGTAACTGGAATCAGTGTCCAGCCGCCGTTGTACTTCAGGCACGAAGAATTTGCGGCACCTCTAGGACGATGGATATTTCCCTTCACTTCCGGCGTTTCTCCCCTGCGTTTGGGGTTGTGGCATCTGTACCTGTATCACGAGTGGGCAAAGAGGATACCAGGCATGATCAGATTAGTACGCTTTGCATGCTTTGCCAGCCATCAGCATCAGCATCAGCGCCGACATCCACCGTTACGACTATGACCCCCAACGGCTATCACGACTCCTCGGATAAGCGAAACACAGAGAGCTTGTCACTTATGCAGACTGAGTATCTCCCTTGTGCCTCCGCGAAAGCCGGCAGATGGTGCAGGATCACAAGCTTCACGATCGAGCAGCAACTACAAAACCAACAGGGCCCAAGCTACATCAGTGAAGAGGACGACTCTGGAAAAACGGAGGAAAGGCGTTTGGGCTACAGACGCGGTTGTATTTCAGGATCTTCGGGGTGTTCAAGCATCCCAAGCTACTTCGCCGGAGTACACCATCTTGCTGTTGCGTCCCCTCAGGCCCGCGTACATATGGCAATGGGTGCACATACCAGCAGCAGAAGACCGGGCCCAGAATGTGAAGGATACAGTGGCAGGAGCGATTGGGACCGCTCGCGAAGTTCGCTGGGATACTTGAGCAGGATTTTGCTCCGCCGAAGCAGCCGTGTATTCGAAGCATGTGAAGGAGAAAAGAAGGTTGGAAGATGTCGGAGAGTTTGGGCCTCCTCTGGCTTGCAGAGGCTTGTTTCGTCCCATCTTCAGGGCTAGTTCACTCGGCAGGTGAGCTGTTACACGCTCCTTCGCGGGCTCAGATTTGCACTTGCAAGTCTGAGGACGATACGCTTACCCAGCACGACTTCACCAACGAGACGGAGAGCGCGTTCGAAGATGATGAGAGCGAGGGGGATGGCATCTAGCGAGGACGATGTCATCTTCCAAGACGCAGCAGATGCAAGCGCAAAGTGCAAATTTGTGACTCCACCAATCCAAGGTGAACTGGGCGGACCGCCGCAGTCTGCCGGTGGGTATGCGCTGGAGTGGGCGAGCCAGTCTGCTCAAGGCCACCATGGAGCTCCACCGCAGCCACCGCAGTTCGACATATTCTGCATCATCCACACGTCTCTTGTCATAGGTTAAAGCAGCTGCTTGATGCCCAGGACTTTGGAAGCTGCGACTTATTCTACGTACGCATCGACTACGAGAAAGGTGCGGAAGTCAGCTACGGCTTGTTCGACTTCGTCGGAGATCAGACCCGGTTTGTCGCGGCAAATGACGGCCCCAACGAGACGGCTGCAGACAAGCTGAGAGAGTCGCTTCGCGCATCGGACGTCCGTTGGGCCAGTCGTTCCATGCAAATGTAAACGGAAGCTCGACACACAAGGCTTCAAGCCCATTGGGTGGTTAACGCGGCAGCCGTCTCTCTCCCTTATCTTCGACGGGCATCGTACGCTGAGTTCTACGAGCATGCCACAGGGTGTAAAGCCAACGGGATTGCCGCTTTCTTGCCAGCCACAGACTTGGAAGGCAGGAACAAAGTAAAAGATGCCCCGATCGTCATTCTCACATCCTCAAACTAAGGCCGAAGTATTGCAGTCGCGCAGCACGGTCTTGCAAGAGCTTACGTTCTTGCTGAATCGTGATGGCTTCCAACAGTCGAGCAATACCAGACGTACCTAGTCCATCAGGTTTAACATCGGCATTGGCCCTGTGAAGATTGAGGCGAGTTCAATCGAACCAGTATGCCTGAGGCCGATACGCAGCACTCAGCAAGGGCGAGCCACCGTGTTACCGCTGAGCTGGTAAGGATCCAGGACACTGGCAGTCCAGCCCAGCTCAGATCCACCAGGGCAAAAGTGGTAGCTGCAGGAGTTTTGACGGTGTTGTCAACGTAAAACCTCGCGTTTTTGACTTGAATGAGCTTGATGTGGACGCGACCGTGTCTGGGGACATGAGGCCCAGACAAGGCCAAGGAAGGCAGACGCTACAAGTGAGGCTGACAACTGGAAAGAGGCTGCGAACGAGGCTGTCGGTCATTGACCAGAGAATGAGATGACTGGAGGCATCTGCGCAACCAAAGCAGTTGCTGAGGTTGCTGGGGACCTTCAACGCTCTCGCAGCCAGAGTGACGATACGGAGGAGACGTTGGTCATCTGTGGAATCCAGGCCACCTTTGGCTCAAGCACTTCCATTGACATCGAGCACCTCACGGGGGCATCAGAGTGATTTGCGCTCTGCACACAGGGACGGACAATCGCCACCGCCATCGCATCAGCCGTCATATGGTGGAGCGCAAAACGTTTCATTGGACGTGTCCGAAATAAGGAAGGCTGCCGTAACCACCATTCCCATTGGACGCACCAGCGACGACGAACGTCATAGCTTGCACCCATACCTGCATTAGCAACTCAAGGTCGCGGCCACGATCCCTTACTCTTCCGGTAATCTTGCCGCATCCGTTCTCGAAAGCGACTTCTACCTTGTGTTAGAGTAAGGCTCTGCTCTCTTCTTCGTTTTCTTGCCAACCAGACTCGGAATCAAAGACGTCCCACTGGCTCAAATCACTTTACTAACATCGAGCAGTACCACAGATCATTATCATTCGTTGTATTCGACACAGATCGCCCCGCGGCCTGGTCATCGCCACCCCACCATAACGACAGCGACGAGGAGCAGCGCGAACCATCACCCATCACATTCGACGCATAGCACACGGACACACGACAGTCCGCCCAACCCACGGCGGCTCGACCATCGCTTCCTGAATCGCACATCGAGCGGTTCCGCAGACCATCATCACTCATCATACTCGACGCACAGCAAATTGATACACGATCATCGCCGACCTCGTCGCATCCATCACAGACCGGAAGCAACGGACAGTGTGTCCAATGACGAGACAAGAGTGCAACCACACCACGTGTCCCGTTGCTCCAGCCTACAATGGAGATCGCGTTGCCGCGGAGAATCCAGGTGCCGGAATGCTAACCGGCTTTCTCCCTCGCGCGGCAGCGTCATGGAAGCACGAGCGCAGGCACACGGGTGCATACCAGGCATCGTCATGGCGCCGCCGGGAACGTTGGATCAAGCGGATTGCTGTTAGCTTTTCTGCTGAGGCAGTGTATTACCGCGGAGGTTCTTTAACGTGATGTCTTCTGACACCAGCGACAATAGTAAGCACGAGCGGAGGCAGCTGAGCGCATATCAGCGATTTGTGGCCAACATTATCTTCATTGGTGGCTGTCGGCTGTTGGTCCTACCAATCGTTTGGCGCTGATAGACGGATGCGTGATGGCAAGGGCCTGGTCAGGAATGCTGGGGCACGTGAACTGCGTTGGTTCCGCGTAACTCGTTCACCCCAGTGCACCACATAGTCTGCTATCGGCAGCGTCTCGATCAAGGGGTGTAGCTGCAAACTACAAGGAGCGTTGAGGCACATGAGTCGCTCGCAGTGCCACGTACCCAGCGAGGAACATCTTTACAAGCAGCGACTCGTACGGTATACAGCGCAGAGAGTAGACTTGGAACCGCGGCAGCTCAATCACCACCATCTCCATCGCGCTAGCAGCGGCAAATGACGTCGTGAGACCAGCGCAAAGACACCGCGAGCATCGTGCCAGCAGCGAGAAGCGTCAGCACCAGGCCGACCGAACAACCGCGACAGTAGTATGTACAGCATCAACGATCGTTGCCCTTGGCGCAGGGCCGCAGACAACGACAGCAAGAGGAGCAGTCACCTAGATCTCTGACACCAGGGAGAGCGTGGCGTGGATTGTTGAGACGGTCTTCGTGACAATCTCAGGCCGACGTGGACGGAACCGCTCCTCAGAAACTACGCGGAGCGCCAGAAGTGTTCTGGGTGAACACGCCGGACATGCCGTGGAGATGCACTGAGTACATGCTTCCCAGACTCACTGACTGAGTACATGTACTAACATTGTACAGCCACGCCGGTCTTGAGTGCGAGAATGGAGGCCATTACCGGGTGCCTGGCAGCCAGCAAAAGCCTACTAGCTAGGTAGCGAAGCTCGGAAGCAGCTTGATGTCAACATGTCTGAAGACGAGAGAACTGTACGACAGAAGAACTATTCCTTCACTCAGACCTCGCAAGCTTCATTTTCAAGACTCGCAAGTGGCAAGAAGCAGGGCATAGGGCCTCCGGAGAGAAAGCGTAGACGGCGATGAGGAAGTTGGCCAAGATGATGTTGAAGCACAACGACGCTCAGCAGTGGGAGAAGTGGCAAGTGGCTTGTAGCTCTCGGCGGGAATAAGTCCTTGTACCATGCCTTTCTCTACCACCTACGCTTTTGCCTGGCTTCCTGGTTCTTATTCGTGGTGGGACTTACATAACACTCCAGGACAAGCGACAGCAGGAGATTCGTTGCCTTCTCACTCACTTGTCGGGATGAGGAGGCATCGACACTCCGGTGAACAAGTTGAGTGAGGAATGCAACGTGCTGCACTTTCGCGATCCAACCCGGAAAGCGCCAGGTGCATTCAGCTCTTGCAACCCGGGTAAGACTTGGATCCTTAGAGACTTCAAAGGTTCTCGGGCGCTCGCAGCAGGTGGATGTCCAAGACGGCATACTCCACAGTCTAGGCAGTATGTGCTGACCAGAACACCCTCACGCATGTGAACGCACATGCCAACCCTGGATCTCCCAGGCAACGTCACTGCATCACCTCGACCTTCTGGCAGGTTCGACCGAGCGAGACTTTACAATGCACTTCCGACTCTGAGAATCCTGGCGGCCTGGTGCCGTACCACTTCTTCGCAGATAGAGTCCAAATTCCTGATCCCGGACGACTACACGACACCAAGGCGCTCGCGCATGTGACGTCATATGCAGACATGAAGGTTCAGATCACGATCACTGCATGGCAACAGCATCGTCACTAAAGCGAATCAAACCGACCATCCCACGGCGTATCGACTTTGTGGGATTGAAAGGACTCGATGCAGCACCCGCAATCCGAAGAAGTGATGCCCTGGAACTTCCTGCTCGAGACCTTGACAAGGACGCTGATCGCATGAAGGGTTTCTGTGGTACTGGGGTGAAATTGCCTTTACTGCACGCCATCACCCCAAATTGAGGTCTCTGAAGCTATCGAGAAGCCATCTGCTGATGCGGGTGCCCTGCGTGATGAGCTTACCTTGACCCTGACAGGACACTCACTCCAAATCTTCGATGCGGACCGACATCTCCGATCAGCAGCTCGCTCTTGCAGGACATGGGAGTATAACGGCCGCTGGCTTCCAGGAGGATGCAGTGGATTGGATGTCCATACCTGCCCAGCTGTTGGAGCGAGCCGGCAACATGCCCTGCCGGTACCTGATGGGAAATGCAAGGAGAAGATGTCGGACCCCATTGCTCACCGTCAGAAAGCTTTCCAAAGATCGTCTTGCACTGGAGTTTGGAATCGCTCACCTGTTCACCGACGCTCAACGTTCATCTTTATATCTGGGAATTGCGTCTGAGACCAAGACTGCACTCAATGGGTCCCTGGATAGCTCAAGCGCCTGTGGGCCTTGGAGTGCCGAAGAGCCGGGACAGCCTGCTGCGGGGTGAAAGCAACGTCGACATACTCACTCGAGCCCTGCAAAACGCAACGCGATTCGGCATCGGCATCATCTTCCAAAGGCGGTCACCTCCGGCAAGGACTGAGTAGGAGCAAGTTCAGGCGTTCGGTGGTGAGGGCAAAGTGCTCATAGAGACGAACGCAAAGGTCTGCACTGGAGAGATCTCGCCGCGTGGCCGCATGCTACGAAGGCTACTTTCCCGAAGGATCGTCGTCGCACAGGCCAGCAGATGAAGTCAGATCGAAGGAGCATGGACGCTGTTGCGAAGAAAACGTCAGGCGTGGAGGTCGTGGCCAAGACCCGGGACGTTCTCGACGTCGTAAGCACACGCTGATGCCGGAGGTCAGGCTTCACAAACTTCCAGAATGGGTCTGAAATCTGCCAAGCAGCTCATGGAGGTGGAAGCTGGTTGACGAGATGGGGTTGGAGCTGACGAGGCCTGCGAGTTCCAGGAGCCAGTGTACTCCTCGCGACGCATCGCACGAGGCCATGAGGCTGCGTATACAAGGCGGATCAGGCTGGAGAAGGCTGCTTGGCGAGGTCATGCAGGATTTCTCGGTCTGGGGCCAGAACAAACCAGCCTGATCGCAAACTCCACCGTCACCGCAGCATCGGCAGCCTGCTCTATCTTTGGGACTTACGAATACTTGACTTGGACATCTGCTCGCTTGAGGAATCTTGGCCCTCATCCCACAGACCCTCCGACCAGCCTTGTCATCTTCGATCGTCTTGGCTGCTCGGACTCCTGCTGTCCGGCTAGGCCAGGCTGACTGTGTCCGTCTTCGCAGGCTCGCTCCTTCGAGCTTCGGCAAGACTGCGAGGCCGTCAGAGCTTGGCAGCGTACGACGTGCTGCATTTGCCAGTATTACACGAAGTTACAGCATCAACGCCGTGTAGAACACCGACAAGCAGAGAAGCAGATTCGAAGAACCGAAGAAGAGAATCGGAGAATACGCAAACCGGTGCCCCACGCCAAAATGCACTTGACATCACGCATCGCCAACGGCGTCGCAGCCATACCACAGCAAACGCAGACGTGATATGCCCTACACCCGGCACCGCCATGCGGCTCCCCAGCTCGTCTGCCGGAAAAAGCTTGGCCCCCGACCTATGATGCTATTTCGGGCGATCTGCACGCGAGGGCTGAAACCAGGAACCAGCGCAGCGGGCGCAGCTGGGCGGGCGGTTTGATGTCACACCGATCCTGCCTCTCCGCAATTTGTTTGACAGGTCCTTATTCGGGAAACCCACGCCTCGCCCGTCTGACAGGACATGACGCCCCGCCTGGCACGCGGACCCCGATACGTACCTCATCGGCGCTCCTGTAGTGACGCGGCCTGCGCAAAGCCTCGTTGCGTTTGGGGTTTCATATAAGCTTGCTTTCTGCGCGCCTGTCAGTAAATCCAGTTTCTCCATCATCCACAGCACTGTTGTACTACTACTACCCGCAACATCTTCCAGTATCTCCTTAGTGTATCACCAGGACCCTCCACACCTTACCCAACAAACACCACCGCAACCATGAAGTCCTTCATCGCAGCCACCTCCTCGCCGCCCTCGCGGCCGCCTCGCCAGCACCCCAAGGCCCCCGAACGGCGCCCATGGCTCCTGGGGCTCCGCCGCTCCCTCCGAGTACTCCAGCGCCATGTCCGCATGGAGTAGCTGGGCCTCTGCGGAATCCATCTCCGCCTACCCGACCGCCGCCTCCGCATGGTCCTCCTTCACCTCCGCGCACTCGATCCCCTCCTCTGCCGCGAGCTGGATCAGCGCGCATGGCTACCCGCAGGTAACTGGCGCGCCGAGTGGCTACGGCGGCCCAGGCGGCTGGGCTGGCGGTAACGGTATGGGACCTTTTGGCGCGGGCAGGCCCGGCAATGGCTGGGGCAGCTGGGGCTCCAGTGGGCAGTGGACGGAGGGGCCTTGGACTTCGTGGTGGGGGACTGGCGCTTGTCCGGCTAGGTACTTGGTCTGGTGAGTACACCCCACATACGCACACACACACGCATAACACAAGCGAGGCGAGAATATTATGTATGCTGACAATGATATGACAGGCTGGACCTCCGGCGACTGGGCCAGCAACGCGCCCTGGACGACTTGGACCGACTGCGTGGCCTCCACCACCGCCTCCTCCGTCTACACCACCACCATGACCTCCTCCGGCAGCAGCGTCGTTGAGACCACCACCGGCTACGGCCTCGCGCTTGCGCAAGCCACCGACGCCAGCGCTTCCTCCGCCTCCGCTTCGCAATCCGGCAACGCCGCGCCAGCTGTTACGGGTTTCAGCGGGAAGCTCGCTGGCTCTGCGGCTGGGGCTGCTGGTATCCTTGGTGCTGCGCTGCTTTTGTAGGCGCATGCCGTACTATATCATTGTGGAGAGAGGAGGCAAGAGAAGAGCTGTGCATATATGGTGTAAGGGACATGGAGATTGAGATACCCTTCCTCAGTACGGCATTTGCTGGGTTCTGGGATGGGTTGGGCAGGATATGGCGTTTACGATTGCATGATGAGACAGATTGGAGAGAGTGTTTAGCTACGATTGTACAGTTTGCATACTTCCAATGGACCGTTGCTTCCCACCACCTCGCCTCGTCTCAGTCTCCAAGTGCCTTGATGTCGCAGGTGGTTGACTGCGCGATTGAGACATTGGCATTGCGGGTGCCTGAGGCAACAAATTCCGCATCCACAACGCCGCGGACCTCACCTCATCCTTTGTTCGATCATTGCTGCTAAGTGAGGTTGTTACACTTTCTCATTCCACTCTCTCTCCTACTGACCGTTTCCAATAAACCAGATCTCTCAGGAATCTACACCCCAATCCACAAAACCCACCAAACCCGACCATCCCCGGAGTCTTCGCCTACGACCTCACCAGGCACCGAACACCATCTCAGCAGACCTCAAACGTCTTCCTCCTCCTCCGACTCCAACTCCTCATCATCAGACATACTGCTCTCATCCTCGTCGGCGCCGTATACATCATCCGGCGAGACATCGCCTTCCTCCCACTTCTCGTACGGCGACGCTGTACTACCCCATGCATCTCCGTGATAGAACGTTGTCAGCTGCTCCAGGACGCGTGGCGACCCTGGAGGCTCGATTGAGGCGTAGAAATGCTTACTCCGATCTCCCGGGCCGTTTGCGTGATCTCCCTCTCGGCCTCCCCGAACTCATCTTCCGAGATGTTTCCAACCCCGAGCTTTCTGCCTCCATGCTGGTGGTGTTGCGCAAGGTAGTTGGCGAAGCAATCACACACGCGACCCGAGCAATCTGGAGCATCATCGATGAGCTGGACCAAAATCGCCGCCATCTCAAGACTACTGAAGGCGAACCTGGTGGTGAGGATGTCCAGCAAGATCCATCTCCATCTAGTCCATTTGATCACACCCGAGTGGACACCGTAGGCGTGATGGCACGGTGGTTTCGGCCCAAACTCAACTACCAGACAGTCAGTAACTCCTCGTATATCGCATAGAAGCGGGACTCCTTACCGGCGATCTCGTCATTCCGCTTCCCGGGATCCAGGCCTGTCCTGCCCAGGGCGAACCCGATCTGATACGAAGCATGGTCCAGCTCCGTCCTAGCCTCTGGTGTTCCTGACCAATTTGCGCGGCAGAGGAGGAAACGCTCAAGATCAGCTACCCGGCGGTATGCACGGTGCAGGGCCGTTGCGAGCTCTGGTTTCTGGTCCGGCACAGTCGGTTGCAATAAGTGGAAACATAATTCGAAACATCTCCGCGACTTGCTCCCATGACGGCCAGTAGAATGTCTTCAGTATGACGAGGAAGCGTTGAGCTCCGGGATCGAGGCAGATGTCCGGAACGTGGGATCTTGAGCTGGGAGGGTTGGCAGCCGCAGTGTTCTTCACCGATGGCTGTGAGCTCATGGCTGCAGAAACGCCAAAGGTACCGAGGGGAGAGGTGAAGGAACCGCAGACCTTGATCGTGGACAAATGTAGAATACGCCTACGCGCCTTCGTCAACAACTAGCGAGCCAGAGCAGGCGGCAGTGGCCGGGGATTGCGCACCAAAGTGAATGTTGTCCGGCACAACTGTCTAGTCAAGTGACGTTCGTGGGCTCTTTCACTCACGGTACAGCACACATGCAGCATCTTTGCTAGACTCTGCGACGATCGTCCGCTTCTTTTGACCTACCGCTTCACCAGACATCTGTCAAACATCCGCAAGCTTCCCAGGTCCCAAGAATCGACGAAACCAATACTTCCAGGCGTACCGGACAACAAAACCCCACCCAGCCATGCAGCACATCTCCCGCGATTGCCCCGGTCATCCCGGCCTCTGGCCAGGCACCAGGTCCACCACAACCCAAGCCCTCGACCTCCGCACCCGCATCCGCGACGTCGAGCACAAGGAAGTGATGATCATATACGAGACGGACTACAAGCTGCTTCCTCTCACGCGTGCGCCAATCGGACAGCAAGGGCTGTGGCAGGGGCATCTCAACCTTGTCTTGATCGAGAAGAACATCGTTGAGCGCGAGGCTGTGATTGCTGCTTATGAGCGCGTGATCACGGGAGAGAGTACGGAGGAAGAGGAGACGGAGAACGTATGTCTAAGTCTCTTCGCGTGAAGCTCGCCACTGATTTAGTTTGCAGGGATTTCAACTGGCAGAGCTCATCCCCCAGAAGCTTCCCAAGACAGTCCGCTTCCACATCATGGCGAGCTGCGGCATCTACCCGACGGCGCGCTCTCACACCGTGCATCCCAACAAGGTCTTGGACAACGTCCTCTGGAAGTCACCGGGTGAAGTTCTTGATCCAGCATCCGAGGAGTTGGAGGATTGGGTGGTTGAGGAGGTTCGTGAGTTCAAGAGGGACAAGTTCCTTGTGCTTACGGAGGAGGAGAAGGGGTTAAAGAGGGCGGTGGCGAGCGGAGACTCGGGGGTGGGTTGCGCTGCTTTGAGGAAGGGCGAGGGTGTTGTGTGCAACTACAGATTCAACGTGGGAATATAAATCGAGACGACATCGACCAAGTCAGAACAGAGTATAGGTCATGAGAGGCGTTGAACAACATGACTTGAAGATTGACTGCGGACTTGGACTCAACGGCATGATCCCAGCAGTGATCTGGAAGGAAATAAGGAGAATAGGCATCTTTGTGCCGTGAAAGCAATCCCATTCACGTTTCTGAGACGTATGCGTCAGGTCTAGCAGCTTGGAGTCTCAGCCGCTGTCATCCCTGCGCCTTTACCCCTTTCCCTCTTCTACCTCTCCACCATGCCCGTGCATCGAGCCTTGGCCGTCTGCGTAGGAGACACAGCCTAAGCCTATCCCTGAGCCCCAGCACCACCGGCACCACCTCCACCTTGCATGTTGGCCTGGATGATGGCGCGCGCAGCACGCTGCTCTTGCTCCTAGCTATCATCAGTCTCGAGTCCCTGTAGAAACAGTCAAGCGTATCAACTCACCATCCTCAGCGCAGTATGATCCTCCCAAGCCTGGATATCGCGGCGGTTGACATGCATCTCCTCTTCCTTCTGCTGGACGAGACGGTGGAGGAACTCGAGCTCGATGAACAGCTTTTTGCGTGCGTCTGTGAGGCCGTCCGCGACCCACTGGGCCGTGGCCGAGTTGTCTGGGTGGTCCGGGATGGGGCCCGGAGGTTGGATGGTGGCTGAGATGATCTGCACCTCTGGCGGTGGCATCGTGGAGAGTGCTGGATGTTCTTGTTGTTGGTATTGTAGTCGATGTTGTCTTTGATATATGCTTGAAGGGCGTGCGTTGGACGCGAAATGTGCGAATATTGTTTGATGTTGGTGGAGCAGCAGTCGTTGAAGGATCGAACGCGAGTACTTATGCGAGCGGAGTGAAGCCGGTTACAGACGGAGAAAGACTCTGATGAACGATAAGGGAAGGAGCGATCGAAGGAGAAGCTGCCGGAAGCTTAATACTGTTTGCATTCACTGGCGTGGAAAGAGTATACGTCATGGGACCGAGGAATATACGGGGATAAACAAGTCAATTGTGTAGGTAGAAGGGGTAAAACGCAAGAAGGGAGCGAACGCTCTTTTGAACGGTTGAGCAAATGGAACGCCCGAAAGCAGTGCGAGACGTGAGCAAACGATTCTTTCGTTGTCTTTCCGAAACCCCTTTCGAAACCCATGCCGCCCCGTCTATGATAGGAGAGCTTGCGGTATGCAAGCGACGGCGCTCAATGACTTCCATGTGGTAGCTCAGTCCCAAGAGCAAGTCCCCTTAACCATCCTCCTGTCCAATTGTCCCACCCCCAATCTCCTACACGTGGAGCCGGGAAGCGGCGCGAGCTCTACTCGTGCCAAGTCGTACGCTCCCCCTCGAGCTCGAGGTCGGGCGCCTGTCAAGCACCATCTCGTTAGCACAACACACGCCCTGTGAGGGGCACAGCATACCTCATCCTCAAGCTCGCGAACCTTCTTCCCCAGAGACTCGGCGGCAGCGCGCTTGTCCTCGAGGCGCTTCTCGAGCTCCTGAACGTCCTTGCCCTCGGATTTGGCCTTGGCGAAGGCGAGCTCGAGGTCTTCCACTTCGTACTGAGCAGCGGCGTGGTCGTTCTTGACGCTCTCCTGCTCGCGGCGAAGGGCACGAGCCGCGTTGTCGCGCTCCGTGTCGTCCATCTATAGTTTGGATTAGTGGTGGTGATCTGGAGATGCTGCAAGGGAAGCAAGAACTCGCCTTGCTGGGGGAGATGACGAGTTTGAGGAGGTTGTTGTTGTTTCTTTATCTCTGCGACGTTGCTGGCGATGCTTGTAGCGAAGAGTTGGTATGCGAAGGAAGCGTACTGCAGTTGCGATGCTGAAATGCTGGCGAAGATGTGCGTTGCAGAAAGGTTGGAGGTTTCGAAAGCGCAGAGGAAGATACGCAGACGTCAATAGCTCGGCGCCTTGACCACTTTCTCGCGCATGAAGATTTACATGACTCAGCAGCTTTCGCCGTGGCTGCCTACAAAGCTCTTCTTCCTTCACTTCTCAAAGCTTATCTTTCTTTCGACACCAAACTTCATCACCACCACAACATGCTCACCCATAGTGGCATCCTCCTCCGCCGCCTTCGGCCGCAATGTGCGTTCAAAGATTCGATGATTCACTGTTTGGCCTCTTTGGCCCTACCGTGTCTCGGCAGAGAAGGTACGCTCACTCTCCAGCACTGACGGCGACTGATCCTCACCCTCACTTCCCACCTTGCTGAGAGCTTCTTCAAGGCTCGCGCCTTCAGTCGCTGACCATCTCACAGCCGTGGGCTTCTCCATCGGCCGTCAAAGCAATGGCCTTAATCAACTCATCGCACAACCCCGAGCAGGTACGAGCAGCAAGCACAAGCCGTCACTGTCAACGATCAGTAGCATCTCTAACAAGCACAGGCCTCTGGCCGTCCCAAGTCCAACCTCGCGGCGCATAAGCAATGGCGCCGCGGCTGTGCCACGCTTCTTCAACAACGGCGGCGTCCGAATCTGCCGCAGAGGCCACCGCCAAATGGCTTCGTGTCTATGCCTCCGGGCCTCCCGGCCCTTACGCTACGGAAACGGTGCGGGCGTCGCGCCCTACTGCCCACATCTTGGGCGTGGTCGCCGTCGGGCCTCGTCCGACCAACGAGCCCATGATGCCGACGTCTGGGGCGCCGCGTCACGGAGAGGGTGCCCCTGATGGGCCGCCTTAACCGGCGGTACGTACGCACCTCCTCCTCCTCAAACTTCTTCACTTCCCACGATGAGCATCGCTGACCACTCGCTCAATATCCTCAGGCCCCCTCATGCCTCCAGGATCGCAACAGTGGCTCTCGCCGGAGGCCATCGAGAGTCGACGCCTTCAGCGCGGCCGCGTGCGACTTTGCCGTAAGTCCTCTTCCTTCCACGCCGATCTCAACTCACGACTGACAACCAAGTTGTGAAAAGCATCGTTCCGTCCGCTCGCAGTACGACTGTGGCACGACCGCGCAGCAGCAAGAAGACATGATGCACCAGTTCCAGCAGATGCAGCTGATGCAGGCCGGGTGGTTCAACTGGAATGGCGCTCATATTACGACCCCAGGTCAAGGCGGGTACATGATGCCGCAGCAAGGTCCGTTCGGTGCCATCATCGGCTATGACAACTACGGCCATCCGATCTTCGCCCACCCTGGTGCAGTTCTGCCGCCGATAGATGCCCGTGGGCCCCATGTCTCAGTACATGGCTGGGAATGAAAGATGAAGGAGACGGTCGCATCAGCACCAACATCCACCTGGCTGCTTGCCGACAGCTCTGCGGGCGGGAGGAATCCAGTCGCGGCAAATGGATGGTCGGTGCGGCACGCCTCTACGATTCGGTTCGAAAGTGGACTGACAGCAGAGCTGTCAATCGGGTAAGCTCGCTGCCCGCCTTCGCACTCCTGTTTTGACAACAATACTTACGACGGTATAGTTGCCGTCATCGCTCCAGCATACGCCGCGGCGCCGCCCGTCTTGCCGAGGTGTCATACGCCACTGCCCAAGGCTTTGATTGCTGCGTCGAGAAGTTCCGCAACTCGAGTGTGATGACCGAGTTCGCCGACTACCGTCCCAAGCTGTTCCACACCAAGGAGATTGGGTTTCCGCTGGTCAACGACGTGGCCAAGCACCAGCGTAGCTTGACCGACGCTTCGCAGATCGGTCTATTCCCGCCGCAGATGTGCGGGTGTTGCTCTTCGTCACAGCTGGCAGTCGCACGAACTCAAAGCGCCCGAGTGGCGTTGGAACTCACGGTAGAGTCGTCAAGCTCATTGTCAATACCAAGTAAGTGATCCACCTCCCACGTGACGAACAGCAGCTGACCTTCTACAGCCTTCCACCTCGCCGCCGGTACTATAGGGTCCCCAAGCTTGCCGCCGCCGCTACCCACGCTATCGATATCGCTGCTAGTGGTGCCCTTGGCCTCCCTGACCTCAGCGCCGGCCCCGCTGACGCTGCTACCTTCCCCCTCGCGGCAACCTGAGTGGTGAGCCGCGATCATTCAAGCCAGCCAAGTCCGCCAACCAGTATCTGCTTCACGGCAGCACTCCTGACGACAAGCCTCTCGTCGTCAGTTCAGAGAACTTTGTCGACAAGCATCTCGCGGTGGTCTCGCGCCGAAGGAAGTCTGTGGATTATTGGTGGGTCGGATACGAACGGCCAAGCGTGAGCTGCCGCCCGAGGTTTCGTCACGGGCCTCCACACCTGCCTACTCGCCAGCGCGTCGATTCTACGCTGGCGACGGACTAGGCGCCCATTGGCACGCTGAGCGGCATCAGCCCAACGCGTTCCAAGGCCAACTTCACCACGGATGTCGTGCCGGGCAAATCCTTCGGCTCGCACTACATCAAGGTGCAAATCAACCGCGACGTGTATGCTTACGCCTTCAACGCCAGTGCCACCGATGCCGTGAAGAACGTCCTGCACCAGTCGCCACGCTCACCGGCATTGATCAGAGGATGGCCTCGCGTCGAAGGAAGTCTGTGGGTTATTCGTGTTTATTGATGCGAGTTGGCACCGCCAATGACAGGAGACATTGACAGCCTGACCACAAGGCGAGTATCGCCTGGTCCCGACTCGTATCATAGTGCGAGGTGCTTAGGAGGATGTGGATAACTTGAGAAGAGGAGAGAGCCCGCTCGGAAGGAAATGTGTGGGCCTCAGATATGCATGGATTGTGGTTGATCATGGGTCGGGATAATTCCTCGGGTACAAGAACAAAGCAGATGGCAATGCTTCCATTACCCTACGTACTTTTCCCATCTCATATCTCTTCCCTGATCGACCTGTCTCACAAGTAACGCCAATGATTGCCATCACCAGACCACCGTAGACTCAGTTTAACGCAATATGATGCCCCGAGGAGACCATACGCATCATCTCCCCGCCGCCATGTCCTCGACCCCGAGTCCACCCTCGAAAAACGTAAATCGGCCCAAGTTCGGCGACAACATTCTTTGGCTATATAGTCTTTTCTCGATGTCAATCGTCCAGTTCAAAACACACAAGCATAGCTTGGGTCGATTCAATCGATCGTCAGACGTAGGTCGTATATTTCGGAGTACGCAGTCGAACGCACATTCCGGCGGATCAATCAAATCAAAGGTAATACAAAACGTTCGTGACATGTGGTGTGGCGTGGCGGTGTGGCAACTGCAAATACCTTTTTTTTTTTGCTTTGGTTTGTTTGTCATTTCGGTCATGTTGAATGTGGCGGTCGAGGAATCATTCTCGCCTTTGTCATTTTGCAGCGCAATTATATTAACTTTAACTGCTTTTTATGTCGAGTCCCATGGCAAGACCATGTTGATGCTCATCTTGATGTGGAAGCCAAGCGCTGCATGCCGAACCTCGAATGCTCCTGCCTCAACTCCAAGAGACAAAGCAAGCAAACCCGCCCTGGCCGAGCAACCCTCTGATCTCCCGCACCTCCTCACCATACGTCTTTCCAACCCATCACCCCTTCAAGGTCTTTCTCGAGTGCCTCCCCACCCCTTCTGGCCCAATGGTCCTGGGGATACCGCAAAGCCTCTAGGGCCCGGCGTCCCTGAAACGCGTGAGATGCAACCGCACTTGTAGCCCAAACGCCCATGTCTCATCCCGCCGGACTGATTTTGGCCGCTGATGTAGTCGATGCTCGGCCGTGATGTTCGTGATGCTGCGAGCAGGAGAAGCCAGGATGCTAGAGCTTCTTCGCTCGTTCGTTCATCTGTCCAGCCGGACAGTGCCGCGAAGCTACCATCTACTGGATCATGGCTGAACGCCTCGAAGTCAGGTTTTACGCCAGGAAGGCCTTCTCTTCTCCGGCAAGTCCTGAGTCGTAAGTCGTAAGTCGTACGTCGTGGTAGGCACTCGTGGTCGTGGTCGTCGCTGACGTGGACGCTCAGGACAGAGTGCCTGAGATCCAGTTGTAGTCTCATGTCTGACTTGGGGGCACGCAGTGTTTGCACGTCGTCGCAGGGCTTCCTCATTCGTCCGCATCACCAGGTATCCTTGCAGTCAAGCACTGCCATCGACCTTTTCCCCGCCGCCTCCTCCTCTTCTTCGTCATCGACTTCCGAATCATCGTCCCAGTGTCCGCGGATGTATTTATCAGGACTCCTGTAGGAGGAGTCAAAGACATGCGGCGTGATGACTGTCCTCTGCTGCCAGTTCACGGTGCCATTGCCTTGAACACGCGGTACTGCTGATGTGGTGGTCTTCTTTGTGCTCATCTATCTTCAGCTGGGCCACTCGCTGATGTGCGCGTGAAGGCGGCCTGTCCGGTAAGTGAGGATATGTCACTGTAAAGCACAGTGGCTTCCTCATTCATCCGCATCACCAGGTACGCTTCCAATCCATCACCGTCATAAGCTCCTTGCCCACCGCCTCGCCCCCTTCTCCATCACTGAACTCGGCATCATCGGTCTAGTATCCGCGAAAAAAGATAGCCCATTCATCCAGGGGAACCCAAAGCCGGTCTCACCAATTGTGGTCCTCTCGCGCCTGAGCAACTCTATGGGTCATTGGCCGTTGGCCATGCATGCCTCGATGCTGATGTAGAAGCAGTCGAAGACATGCAGCGCAACCTTTGTGCTTTGTTGCCAACTGACAGGCCCGTTACCTTGCAGTCTCCGTGCTGACAAGCAGCGAGCGTGGGCAGTGCGTGTGCTGCTTATCCTCAGTTTCTGGTCTTGACGACCAGTCGCTGATGATCTCCGGTGCGACCTTGGTACAAGGTTAAGATGAAGACGGTTGTGTACAAGAGTTCGGCGCTGTGGTTGGTGGGGATCTCTTCGCCGTCGAAGCTGGGCGGATCGGCGTAGTGGAAGAGGAAAGGCACGGCGCTGTTCGGCCTGGCGGCGCTCGATGACTCCATGTGATAGAGAGTTGCGATACGCGAACCGGTCTTTGGCGCCCTGCATGACTTGCTTGTGGGCGGCAAGATTGAAGTGGGCTGTAAGGAACGGAGAGCGACGGCAGATCTGTTGGCGACCGCGCTGAAGACGGCGGCTTCAATAGCGCCTGGAGGAGCCACTGTTGCGATCCGGGAGGCACGATGGTGTGCCGTGAGTGTCCATTTTTCTGTCCAATGGCGTTGCGACCGGGGCGCATTTGACCAATGTCCGCTCTGTGGGTAGTCGTTGGCTGTTGGTTCTACCGATTGTTTCACGTCCGAAGCCACTTCTGCCGATTGCGGTGGTCTCGCGCCGAAGGAAGTCAGTGGGTCATTGGCTGTTGGCGAGGCTTGGGGTGGATGAGACCCTGCTCCTAGGGCAGGAAGTTTCGCGGCCGCTTCTGTGGGAGGTGCGTAGGCCGTTGAGCGCCGCTGATCTTGCGCTTGTTCTCATGATGTTCCTTGAACTCCGCTTCGACGGCACCTTGTGCAGCACTTCTAGCTTCGAGACCAACACGACGTTCGGCCTTGATGCGATCATCCTCATCTTTCCCGACCTGCTTGCGGGCAGGCTCGACTTGGCGCTCTTGATCCTTCTGCTTGAGGATGGCGCGTCTCTCAGCAGCCTTGTGGTCCTTCTTTGCCAGGAGGGATCAGTCAAACTCACGCCATGAGCAGGCTATGTGCCCCCGACGTGTATAGGCGCGCCTTGACGCGCGTGTCTTCGAGCTGTTTTGTCCGTGCGATGGTGGCGTAGACTTCCTTCTCTTCCAAGAGGATGCTCTCACAGTGAGTTTGATTTTGCGGGCATTGCGATATCATCCCTCCTTCTCCTTCTGCCTCTGCGCGTACATGCTCCTCCTCGTCCGCTTGATCGAGCTCGAGTGTTCTTTTCCAACGTGCGTGACTGTGTGCACCGCCAATGTAGGACATGCTCGCATCCCGCTTCATCGAAAGCTACATCGTGCGTGGGATGCCGTAGTTCGAAGCGGTCAGGTGAGGAGGAGAGTCGCTAGCTAGTCGTGCAAATCTTGTGAGGTTGTTGATATAGTGCGGCCTTGAGCTGGTTTTGCATGGCCTAGTCTTATGTGTCCTCGGTCATGGGGACGCAATGCTTCGGCGGCAGTCGATTCGTGACGTTGATCAGTGTGTGTGCGTGGTCCCTCTGCCCTTCGTTGGTCCAGTAGGTCTTCCATTCAAAACTTGCCCAACGAGATATCTACCACATTTTCAAATGATCAAACCGTCAACAGCCATGCAGTGGGCACTCCGAATGTAGCTGCGGGAGCTCGAGGAGGAAGACGGCAGTTCCTTGGCAATATCTCTTTGTTTGACTTCGGCGTCGGGCCCGCATCACCAACTCCGGCGGCCGAAAACAAAGACCACTTCCACGTGCCGACATCCCCACCCTACTCGCAGTCTTTGTTCTGCATTCGTGAGTCCTTCCCCACCCGAATGCAATACAGTAGCGACGCGGTCTGTAAGTGCCCCGAACGGCAAAGGCCTACGGGAAGCAGCTCCTCATTCCAACCCAACCTCGCTATACAAGGCGAAGGCTACCACGGGCAAGGAGGAGAAGACTTCCCGCCAATCTGACGATAAGACCCACAAGCTGGCGAACACTCCTCCTCCTCCTCAACACCTTCGAGCGCTCAGTGGCCACGCTTCTGCAAGCGAGAATGACAGCTTTTCCGCGCCTATACCACCGCAGGCTAGTTCATGAAGATGGGTATTGGAAGGAGATGGGACAGCGGCGGTGGCCATAGATGACAGGGCTACGGTCTCAACAACCCTGGCGACTGCAAGTCACCATACACCTCCAGCCTATTCAGCAACGAATGGGGCGAGCTCAATGGACCGCAACGGAAGCATCAGCAACGCCAACTTCGAGCAATGAGACCACAGACTCTCCAGTTCCTCTCTCTGCCCTGCGAGCTACCGTCGCCATGGCCAGCCGGACACCGCAACTAGCCCAGAAAGGTGGTCAGATCGCCGTGGCCTACGCGTCGTGGCGGTAGACACGAGCAGGGATACGAGTCCAGGCGCAAAGCAAGCCGCCAGCAACACCTTTGTACTCGAAGGGCGGCGATGTATCCTCTCAAATCTGAACATCTCCGACCGCCGTCTCGCCGTCAAACGCAAATTTGGCAGGCTGTACAGCAAAAACACGCAACTCCACTCCATCCTTCGACCGACAGCTCGCTTCCCGGAATGCTTCGAGCGCAGGCTGAAGAAAGGCTCAAGAATGTCCAGTGGGTTGCAGGCGTTTTGGGGCGGCTTCGCTCTTTCCACGCAAAGGAGACTCGAGATGCGTAGGTGCATCAGTCAACAAGAGCGTCCAGAGTGGCATCCCAAAATCAGCTTCTCCTGCGAGTCCACAGCGGTACAAATCCTGGCCGCGGCTCTATCAGCACGAACGTACGTCTAGAGCGCAAGATTGTGCACCTCAAGGCAAAGACTCAGAAGAGCACCCTCACCAAGAACGGCTCAGATGGTACCTCCTGAACGCGGGTAATAGTCCTCCGAGGAAGCACAGCGCGCAACTTACCCTGTCTTGAGCCGTTTTACACCGGGCTCATGGACATGCCGCGCTTCATCGCCGTCCCACGGAAAACTTGTCTCAGATGGAGCCTCAGGACGGCGTCAATGAATACAGCCCCAGGGTGTATTGCCGAGTACGCGAAGCGATCTACAGCTACTCTCGCGTCGACATGCCACAAAGATTCGCCAAGACGGAGGGAAGATACTTTGATGGGGATGGAGATCATGATGAGCTGAGAATGGCTGGGCGCACTCCTACTCCAGAGCTCGAAGGAGACGCATCGAGCAAGAGCGAGGCAGAGAGAGCGTGAGGGTATGGACAAGGCCGCTGACGTCGGGCTCGGCGTGAGTGAGCTCAGACATGAGAGTCTCCTTGTCCGCCAAATACTCAAGCCAGTCACGAGCGTTTGAAGCTGGAGACGTATCACATCCGGCCACTCGACCAGAAAGACACTGCTCGTCACGCTCGCCGGCGCTGCACGCAGACATGAGCCGTCCGGAAGGCAGTCTGGTACCCAGGAGAGGAAGAGCCAGAAGTAGATGGATCGAGCCAACAGTGTGCGGTATGCAAAGAGCATCTGTACATCAAGGAAGAAGCGCGCACGCCATACTCAGGACCGTTGTGGCTACCGCCGCGACTTTACCTGGTCCGTCGCCTTGAATTCGATTCGGCTTGCCGGATGTTGCCATTGCAAAGGCCCGCCTATTCATTATCGACATTCGGACGCCTTGTAGGCGCTTCAGCACGGCAGTGCGCTTGACATAGCCACCCGTGGCGGCAAGTGGAACGCGCTTATGGAGCCAAGGCCGCGAGAAAAGAGCCAGGATCCAGGCGGAGAGAATGCAGCGCCCTTTGGAAGACCTTGAACAATTCCTCGAGGGCTTTGTCGGACGGTGCCGGCTGCGCAGCGTAATTACATGCTTTCGAAACTGCACTGGTCTACGCCTGCCCACCACTTTCTCGCCCCAACTGCGGCCACACTATGCGGAGGCCTCCGTGGGCTTTCGCGAAGGAGGGCATGACAGGCCGCGAGCCCAGCTCCCAAACGTGCGCTGCCAAAGGTGGGTAAGATGGTGAGCAGCCACTCTCGGGTGTGGGTCGGGCGCAGAGTCTGGGAGCGGATGGAGGATGTTGAGAGGAATATGGCTCTCTGCGTCTTCTGTCGCGCCGGACACTTCGGCCAGGAAGGGCTCACCTGACGCCTGGTCCCTATATCTCCGAGCTCTGCAAGCGGGAGCCAGAGAAGACTGGTATCGCACGTCTTCAGCAGTGAAGCACATACTCCGCCGACGGGTTCGTCGACGTGATGAGGAATCCGGACACCAGGCAACTGCAGACCGGTTTCATCATCCTCTACCCGGCAAGAATTGGTCTCCCGAGGATTTGGACCACATGCTATCCACCCTTCAGGCCGCCGATCATCGGATGACAGCGTCAACAAGACTACGGCGTCTGTGGTGGATGAAGTCGTCTGCGGAGGAACTCCATCGCAATGGACCATATCTTTCCTTTTCATTCTCTTTCCATACCAGCGCAGTGTAGCCCCGCCCTGAAGAAGGGATGAGATAGTTTCATACTGCTGGTCTTCCTCGAACACCCTATCAGCTCTTTTCCTACATGTCTATGTAAGTCCTGCCCTCAGCCAGGCAAATGGTTGCAATGGTCGTCTTTCTTTCTTTCCCTTCTGTCTTCTACAAACCTGCATCGCCGGTTATGCACACACTCGACGGGCCAGTATTGTACGATGCGAATGAGCGCTGTCCTGCGTCTGACGAGCCCAAAGAGACCTCACGGTCCTCAAGCCCACGGCACACGCAACGCCTCTGATCTTCAGTCGCGAATGAGATTTCACAAACACCACCGCCAGCACTGCGACCGCTTCCCAAACCTCAACCTCTCCTCTCCGAACGGCGTTGAGCCGCTTGATCGAAGACGTATGGGAGGTGCGTCTGACGGTAAGGAGGTGCGACAGCAAGACGCGAGGATGGAGGACTACAGCTTCGGGCCCAAGGCGCACCGAAAGACCAAACTCAGCATGCTCACTACCAACACAAGAGCCTGCAGATGGGGGCCGAAGCAGTCCAGGAGGCTTCTACGACGTCAGTCACCATCTCGATCGGAGGCTTCTACGACGTCAGTCACCATCTCGACATCGAAGCCACAGACTGAAACGAGAATACGAGCTGCAGTGCCGGGCCCAAGGCACGCGGAAGAAGCAGTCGATCAAGACGAGTGCGAAGGAGGAGGGACATGACTTCGGGCCAGAGGCACACCGAAGGAGTTGGAGCAGGCTCACTCAGCCTGCAATTCCAGCGTGCAGTCAAGCTACCTCAATGCAGAAGAAGAGAGCGTGAAGTTGAGCAAAGCAAAAGCTCCTACTCCGGGCCGTCATCACTCCGGAGCCGCAAGACTGAGCAGGGTCATCACCACCACCCCAAACGGTGAAGACGCTTGAAAGGCTGCACCGGCCAATTCTGCAGCGTCAGCTTACCAACCCAATCATCACGACCAATCATCAGAAAAAGGGAAGGGGGAAGACAAGCTGCGACT
This sequence comes from Eucalyptus dawsonii, assembly GCA_016097615.1. Classification (NCBI taxonomy): domain Eukaryota; kingdom Viridiplantae; phylum Streptophyta; class Magnoliopsida; order Myrtales; family Myrtaceae; genus Eucalyptus; species Eucalyptus dawsonii. Next base: position 24,986 of record JADPVV010000029.1, read on the forward strand.
CCGGGCCTTGCGGCTCACCGAAGCAGTCCGCAAAGCCGCAGCGAAGCCGGCAGAGTGGACCAAGTCGGCGCTGTTGACAGCACCAGCAGCATCACGGGTTGAGGAGGGATGGGAAGGGGAAGGGGGGAGGGTAGAGCCACCGGGCACAAGGCTCGCCGGAACGACGAAGCACGCACGCCCACAAGGCCGATCGACTGCAGTGAAGAGTCGTCTCAGCCAACCACGAGGCCTCAGAAACGGACAGTCCAATGCCAACACCAACCGACAAGCTGATCGACAGCACCAAAGTCGTCTCAGCCGATCCATCAAGCAAGCCCCCAGAACCCCACAACCCCCAATCGACTGCACCAGAGTCGTCTCAGACTCAGCGTGAGCACCAAGCCGGGACCGGTCAACTGCAAATAGAGTCGTCTCAGGCTGGACCCATCTGCCCCTGCTCCCCCAGCAACAGCAAAGCCAACAGCAATTCGACAAGAAGACCCACCACCACCCGGCGCAGGGCTTGCACCCGCTACCGCCTCAAGCCGATGTTCGTCCAGGTCTCGCGCAGAGAGGTTTCCAGTACCCGGCAGGCAAGTCCCCAGGAAAGCAAGCGACACCATCCCCTCCCCACCAACAACAAGTCCATTTGGCGATGGCCCCGTTCGCTGGTGATCAGGCAGCGGGTCGAAGGAGGAAAGACAGGTGTGGATCAGCGCTGCAGAGCCAGGCTGCGCGGCATGATCCTTGGCCAGCAAGGACGACAGACGAAGGATGCACCGACGCTACCTGCTCAGCACTGAAGCCGGAGCGGTCAGAAGGTGTGTGCCGACGACTCAAGTCCTGACGTCCAGCCAACACTCGCAAAGAAGCCCACGGTGAGGATGCGCAGGCTACTGCTTCAGTCAAGAAGGGTCACTGCACATCCCTCAGACAGCGCAAGCCAAAGGCGACAGGCCGAAACTCGTCAAGCCTCAGCAGCAGCATGTCAGACCCCCAGCTCCCACAATGCCCGCAATGAAGCCGGACTTGGAAATTTACAGGCTACTGCTTCAACGAAGAAGAGTCACTGCATCACCCCTTCATCTCGGACAACGCAAGCCAAAGGCGACAGGACGTTCCCATCAAACCCCAGCCGCAGCATATCCTCAGCCAACAACAGCCGCCAGAGCCCACAGAACAACAAGAGAGCACAGCAGACGTCCGTCCGACCAGCGCGAGGCAGTAGTCTTAGGCGGAGTCTGAAGCACCAAAAGCCAACAAGCCAACAAGGGACAGCCAACATGGGACAGGACGAAGTTGAGCGATCTTCGAAGCGAATCGCGAAGACTCAGGCAACGCCAGCAATCAGGACAGTCTCCTTCCAGCTCAGAAAGCATAGACCGAAGACCGCAAACCCGGCCGGATGATCAAGCTCGGTGCACGAGGCCGCTGAGGTCGAGACAGCGCTGCTTGCAAGCAAGTGGCATATCTGCGACAACGAACACGCCAAGTGCGGATGCAAGTATGGGACAAAGTTTGATGACCGTGATGGTCATTGAGACGGCGGCGAACCGGCGACGTGAGTTTTCGGGCTTTGCCGTGGTGATGAGGGTTGTCGCCGTGGCGATGGGTCTCGGGGGCGAACGTACGATGCTGGGGTGCAAGGCAGTGGTCCAGCGCGGAGATGCAGCCATGCCGTGTCCTCGTGGTGGGTCTCGATCTGCTGGGCAGGTGAGAAGCTCCGGCTCCGGAGAGCTGATAGGCCGACGGGCTTGGAAGCACACCGTGTGTCACTCAGCGAGCGGACTCAAGCTGAGGATGAGGGGGAGGGAGGGAAGGGATGTTAAGGTCATCACCTTTACGTCTTCCCTCCGCACAAGGCATCGGGCTCCGCGAAGGTGGAAGAGGGAGGGTGGGAGGGTGATGGCTGTGGTGAGAAGGGGACAGCGACGCTGTTGAAGGGCAGCTGGACTTACACGGGCCAAGGGCTCACCAATGCCAGCGCCGAGTAGTAAGCCTGGATCTGGTATCTGTGAGGCTGGCGCCCGTGTCGGTGTGAAGACTAACCGCTCAGGTGTGTACTTTCCTGCCGGCCGGGGCGTTGTGTATCTTGAGGATGTTGGACTGTTCGCCGGGTTCGCATCGGAGTATACTTCTTGAACCGACAAGTATACTTCTTGAATCGACAAGCATCCGCAGCACCGTGGCTACCTCCGACTCGGCCATCTCGCCGCCACCAAGTCCAGCCGGACGACCTGCGCCATTTGCCCAAAAGTGCCAGAGGCTGTGTGTGGGTTGTGTGCAGGCGTTGGCGAGGTCAGTCCGGCCTTCTTCAGTGGCGGCTCGAAGCGTCGTCGTGGTCACAGCAGTGTGTTGACATGCTTGTTGTCGGACGGAGGGAGGGGCGTTGTGCGAAGTGGTGTGGGTATTGCTGCCGGAAGCAAGGGAGGAATGCGCACCTACGAGCCAAAATCGACGTCAGCAATCTTCTTCAGCATGAGAGATAAGGTCACAAGATGCTCACCAGCCGGAAGTTGAAGATCGTTGGAGGCAGAAAGATGATATGGCGAAGTTGCAAAGTCCGTTGAGGCGTGTTGAAGCCTGGCGGGTTTTGCGGTGAGGGGTGCCGAGCGTCACCTGACTTGGCGGATTCCAGCAAATTGCGACGACGATACCGCGGAGACGACGAGCAGCAAGATCTGACTGGTTGAACGCTGCTGGGGCGGTTGATGCTGGTGATGCCGGCCGATGCTGGAAATGCTGGCTCGAAGTTGCTTGCTGGAGACTCTTCCCCGGCGGTGGCGAAGAGAAAACGTACCAACGGAGCGCATTGCCTGCACGCTCCAGCGATGCTCGATGGTGACACTCGCAATGCGCCAACGAGATTCGCGGGTGGCTGTCGTGGGTTGACGGGTGGTGCTACCTCTCGACCTCCGCTGCCCCGATCACGTGCGCTCAGGTCCAGCTTCAGCGAGGCGATGAAGTTGGGCGGTATGAGTGAACGAGCCGCCTTTGCTGAAGAAGCTAAGTATGGCCCTCGTTATGCTCGTTGGTGCTCTCACCCAAAATGAGAGTGAGCTCCTCGTCACCATCACCCATCCCCAGCAGGCGGGAATCTTGGTTTTCCGGGCGGAAGAGTGAGACCGCAATGTCGCTGCCAATCGGAGGGCGGCAATGCTACGAGCCGTCTGAACGAGCCTTTTGAGGCATCCTCATCGCTGCAAAGTGCTTGTGGCATCGCCGCTGCCGCAGGTCTGGTATGCCCGCCTCCACCTCTTGCCCTCCCCGCCGCCAGCGACGGTGAGGATGATGTGATGTCGACTCCAACCACTTGTATTGACTCTTACTACGTTCCCGCAGCTCCGCAAGCAGTTTGTGATGGAGGATTTGGTCGTCGTCGCCGCCGGTATGGGGGTGAGGAGGAGTAGGTCCCGGAGGTCTCTGCGGAGAAGATTTCGAGTCAGCGGTGATACCCTCACTTTCTCACGGCGAGGATAACGGCAGAAGCATCAGAGCAGTGTTAGAGGGGACTCACCATCTCCATCACAAGCTTCTACCTCGCCGTCCGCCGCGTGGGGATGTTGTGAGGGCGGAGGAAGTTGAAAGTGAGCCGATTCCCGGGCGGGCTCCACCGACTTCCACTCGCCGCCGATGTCGAGCTAGCGATGCCGAGTACATCTGCGGTCATTGTGGAAGGTGTTCAGCGGCTCGGAGGATGAGTTTTGTGTGCTCGAGGATGTTGTCGTTGTGGTGTGGGAGTGGTGGGAGGAAGTTGAAGCCCTCGAAGCTGAGGCCTTGGCGTTGACTGCCGCTCTCGCTTTCGGTCTCTGGGGAGTTGTTGGGCATGCGGAGGACGGCGAGAATGATGATGATGAAGCTCGAGAAGATGAACCGAGATGATAGGGCAATTGGAAAGAAAGTGTGCTATGTGGTGGTTGAGGGGAAGGGTCGAGTGCTTGGGCAAGGCAAGCTCATCACAACGCCGGCCGCTCTTTTCTCCGCCGAGCACGCTCCACCTGCTGGCTTCCAACCTTCTTTTGACGTCCTCTCTTCAGCTGTGCAAGGCGGCGAGAAGAATCGGAAGGGTCAGAACATGGCGGAGAAGCATCACGGGGCTTCTGTGATGCTCCGCGGACATTGAGGAGGAGGTACAGGGCAAGCGATCAAGCAGGAGGACCAGGACAGGCTGGAGAGGCTGGTTGACATTGTTCACTGACTACCTGCGACATGCTCACGATGCGTTCCAGCTTTCTTGCGAGCATCTACGACACAAGCACACCGTCCTGAGCACGTGCTCTTCTCCGCATCATCTTCCCGACGTACAGCATACCAACAACAAACGGCGACGGCGACAACAGCACGGTGACGGAAGGACAAGGAGCAGGAGAGTTGACATGGAAGCTGGAGGATATGCGGGTGGGTATGCAGAAGCTGGCCGAAGTATCGCTGTACGTATCGGTATATTCCGCAACCGCTTCACGCTCAGCCTTCTTTCCTTCTTGCTCCAGATTCTTCGCGCTCAGCCGGTCCTACTGCATCCTCAGCTCGTCCCAACGGTACTCGACGCCGTCCATCAGCACATTGGGCAGGGATTATCATCATCAGCGCCTCCCTGACTCCCTCCAACGTGGGCATCGAGATTTGCTAATCAGGCGATGAGCAGCATCTTCCCGATGTTTGCTGATTGCAAGACTTTGCTTGCTACCTCAGACAAAGCGAGACGCCGGACTCTTGGAGCAAGCGGCCTCCAAGGCCATGATCCTTCCAAAGCCATGCTCGCGACCTTCCGGATCTGGTGGAAGGCAGAGGGAGAAGATGATTCTGGTGCCTGCGCTTGCCTCTGCCGCTCCCCGGCAGGCCAGTCTCACAGCATCCCGGATCTGAACATCAGTCCCGGAAGCAGCAGACGCAATTTGGCCTACGCCAGCACGCCCAACCATCCACACCGCAGGGCCATCGTCAAAGACTACGTGGGCCGGAACATCATCATGCAATGCCAAATCCTCCTTGATCAGAGGCAGCGCAGCAGCCACAGATACAGAACAGGCATCAAACACTAGAGCTCGAAGTGGCGCGATTTGTACCCTGCACTAACCTCCCGAGAGCCCTCTGCAGGTGTCAGTACATTGCTGGGTTTTGCAAGACGCTTTGGCTTCCACAGTCACATGACCAGAGGTCGGAGAAGTGGCAGGCAGGTTCGGCCGGATGACGGACCAGCAGGACGCCGATGCAGGCTTCCCAGACACGGCGCACGGGAGAAGGAGGCAAGAGAAGGTGCTCTGGAGACTGCGCCTGCCTCGGTGCCATGACCTGGCCTAGCGGTACAGTGATTCCAGGCTGCCGCTGCCATCGCAGCCTCTCCGCAGCAGCTCCGGCAAGTGCCGATGAAGCGGAGGTGTTCGCGGTATGCGGTGATGGAGGATAAGGAGGTATGGAGCAGCATGCAAGGCCGTCTCGAACTTTGGCGGTCCGAGACTGGTGGTTGGCAGGAAGGCACAGTCTGTCAAGTTCGCAAAACCTCAAATCCAGCATCTTCAGCATCTTCACCACTTCAACCCTCGTCCGCACTTTCCGGTCTTCGCACCCAGCTCACCGTCATTGCGGCCTCACGTAATCACCTCACCGAAAGTTTGCCGCCTTCCCACTTTCCAGCTTTGCGAGCTTCGCTGACTTCCATCTTCCTCCTCCTTTACATCACCTTCTTCAAAACCCTCACCACACACCCAACGCTCATCTAGATTTCACCCACCTCGCGTTTCGCTTGGATCTTACTCGAACACCTCTCTTCCGGGGCGAGGCCCGCCGCCAGCGGGCGGCGCCGACCTTCACTGCAAGTCGACTTTTTACCATCAACATTTGCATGAAGAATACTAAAGAGCTACTCGTCACCGCCGCCACGCATTTCTTGAGCAGTGAGTATGCTCGGCAAAGCCGGTGAAGGACTTCGCAAGCATCCTGACACTTCTGACCAGCGCGCCGCCACTCACTCAAGATCTTTCCTTCGCGCTCGGTGAGGATGAGGAAGCTCTGTGTTGCAGACAGTGGCGTTCAGAGCGGTCGCACGTATGATCTACCATACTCCCGAATGACGCACACGTCACTGACCATCATCCCATAGACCGCGACGATCATCTAGATTTCGCCCATACCTCGATGTCTCGCTTGGATCTTACTCGAACCCTCTCTCCTGTGCCGCCAGCCGGCGGAACTTGGCCAGCTCGGCTACGAGGTGCGTGAGCTCCACAAAGCCGATCGTGGACCTCGAGGCATGCTAACGTCTCTTCTCAGCACGCCGCCGCTCGCTCAAGGTCTCTCGGGGCACGAGTGCGCCCGTCAGCAAGTCAAGGACGACCTCCGCAAGTACGCGTGAAGGTATACTACCTCACTGGTGCCCTAGTCGCAGACGGTGGCTTTCAGCGCGGTCGCACGTATGATCTAGGACACTCCGAACGGCAACGCTTATCTAGATTTCAGCCACCTCACGACGCCTCGTTTGCATCTTACCCGAAGACCATCCTTGGGCCGCGGGCCCGCTGAGATGCGGTAACGAACAACGCACCCTTCACTGCACAACAAGGTGAGTCTACACAGGAGCAGGGCACACAAGCAAGCTGGTGACAGCGATGGTGCCGCAAGACCAAGAGAGTCGTTGCTGACCCACAACCAGTCGCCTGGGCATCTGTTTAGATCTCACCCAAACGCCTTCCTCCTGCTCCCGGAGAGGCGGTACCGAACAGCGAATCCTTCACTGCGCAACAAAGGCAATTGCAGCAGCAGCAAGCCATGATCGCCAACAATCAGCAGCCTTTTCAACAAGCTCAGGCTTCCCGTCAGTTGAGAGTGAATACCGAATCACCAGGGCAACCCGACATGCCGCAGCGACATCCTCCAAACGGCTTTGTGTCCATGCCGCCGCAACGACACCCGCCCAGCGCAAGGCCAGGTTGGTGAAGAGCTTGCTGAGACGGGTCTCTCTCGAGACAACAAGGTGAGTGAGCAGAAAAAGAGGACACAAGAGCGGGCTGGGTCCAATGACGGTGACGGGCGCACTGGCGGACTACAAGCATGTTACTGACAGATATACAGTCTCCCGGTCATCTGTCTGGATTCTACCCATATGCCTTCTTTTGCCTTGTGCAAGGAGGCGATGCACGAGGGATGCGGCGGAGGCAAGTTCATCACCTTACCCGTGTACCCTTGCCAGACCACGCTGACCGCCACCAGACTGTCGGGCCTTCGTAAGATGACAATTCCGAGCAGGACCGTCAAAGCCGCGGCGTATGTTCACCCACGACACACCTCTACTGCATGCATCAGGCTGACCTTCCTCCCTCGCAGTGTGGCCGGGCCGGCTACAACAAGGCCCGCGACTACGAAGGCGAGATCAACTCCGATCGCGGTATGTTTGCTTCCCACCAAGTCCTTTGTGCGGAAGTTGTGATTGCTGACTACTTCACCACAGCCTCACCAGTCCGGCCGCCATCGTCAAGATCGGTGTGTCTTCCCGAGCACCGCATGGCAATATCGGGTTGCGCGCTCGCAACCTACCAAACGTAAGGCTCCTCATCACCCCTCGATTCGGGAACCGCACTGACCTTAATGGAGCATGGGCTGGTGGCGTCCTGTACGCATCGACTACGAGAAGGTCAAGAGCGTCGGATACGGCTTCATCAACTTCATCGATCCGCAGCGCTGCGAGTGTCATGACCTTCACGGCAGTTCTGTCAAGGCAAGAGACGACGTCGATAGCGAGGGTAGCGCCGGCGGCGAGGTCGGGGACCCTATAGTATCGGCGACGAGATGGTGGGCAGAACATCTTTTGGGCCGAGATCCTATGGCGGCGGACAGCAGGGCTACGGCCATCCCGGCATGATGGGATGGCAGCACATGCACGGAGGCGAATATGGTGGTGCCGCCCAGCAGTTATTATTGAAGACAGTTCACGTGTAATAACATCACGTCACAGGTATACTTCCGCATGTCTACCTCAAGTGGAGACTACCCGACGGCGGTCACGTCTAGTCAAAGACGGCTACCTGCCCACGACCGTGCCCCGAGTACGTCGCTTTCCCATTCCTCCCTCTCGCAAGATCGCTCACTTACTTTGCAGACAGGCATGGGTTAAGGTTCAAGCGACCGAGACGGCGTCATTCCTTCAGCGTGGTGACTGGAAGTGCGGCAATGAGGCTGCAACTACCACCAGGCTGCTGTACTCTTTGAGGGCTGGCATGTCGAACTTCGGTGGAGGCTCCAAGTACGGCGGCGGCGACGGCGGCTCCAATCACGATGGCCCGCCAAACATGAACATTGGCTCAATGGACATCTCGTCATACGGCGGCATGACTCCTGCTAGCAGCGGGTGCGGCGGCAACGCTGGCATGGGCGGTCCTCCAGGCAACTTCGGCCGGCAGTCGTCCAGCCCCCTCCATATCGGCCTGCACGTGCAATACCGCTTTCAGACAGCGACGCAATGAACCTGATCAAATCCACGCCGCCGTGCCATCGGTCCTTCACGGGCTACCATATCGGTTCGCTCGTGGCTACCATCTCCTCGCCAAGAGCGCTGTCCGCTGTCACCAGAGATCATAAAACACCTCCAACCTTCCTGGCACAACAAACGGAGAGTTCTATGGACCGCAACATGAGCACCAACAATGTCGAACAGCCTTCTCCGGCTCCCAGCGATGAGACCACAAACTCTCCTGTCACTGGTTCGAACCTGCCACCGACCTTCAAGGTTTCCCGCGTGGGGCGCCGGGTGGTCGGTGGAGGTTGCGTGATCTGCAGCCAAATCCGTCAGTCCACTCCCTCGATGGGTGGCCCAGACCAGAGTCACAAACTCGACGTCGGTGCGCCGCGCGGACCCACCACGCAGGAGAGGGTGCTCTTGCAAGCATCCTCTGCCTACCTCTTTGTTGTCTAGCAACAGTCCGCCTTTACTGTCACCAGCAATACAGCAACAGCCTCGACCTCCAGTACGTCGCGGCGGCTCCATTGGCGGCGGCGGTAGGGCTCAGCATCTCGACCTGGACTCAGACACCCCTAGAGCGACTCAGCCTCTGCACGGCCATGCTCGTGAGCGCCTCGCTGACCAGCCTCGCCGCCTTTACCAGGAGCTACTGCCCGTGGAGCAAAGTCGCAGAAGAGCATGGTCTCCAAACCGGGAAGAAGCTTGAGTGTGGCATATCCTGCAGTGTTGTGATGGACAGCAAGAGCACGACATCGAAAGAGAGGGCATTAGATCGACGCTGGTGTGGCTTCAGGAGAGGGCATGCTGGGTGGAGCAAGGACACAGTCACATCCATGGATATGAGTGATGACTCGTGCGACTTTAAACCTCCGAGCTCCCGGATCATCTGTTTAGATTTCACCCAAACGTTCTCGGCTTCCCTCCTGCGCGAGTCATTTCCTCATCGGCGTCTGAAGGCATGGGGCTGCGGCAGTTGCGGATTTCAGTCCATGGACTCAATGGACAACTCCTCATACGCCGCGACCATCTCGCAATCAACGTCATCTGTCCGGATTCCACCCAGGAGGCTCGTGGCCCGCGGTCCCAGAGCTGGTGCATGTCGCCAGCACCAACAGCTCCGACAAGGGCACCGCCGTTGCTGGTAGGGGCACACCCTTCGGTCGACGGAGACTCGCCAACGGAATCCAGTCAGACGGGTCGTACCGCGTGGATCAAGGACAAGAGCACAGGCGAGCCGATCTCTGCTGTGAACAGCGGCTCCGATCGCACTTCGCCATCACCACGCCATCAGCCGATACGTCAGTACAATCCGCCAATGCAGGTCAACTACAGCCATCAGCGTGAAGAAGCAGCTGGTACGCCAGTACACTCCGCCGTTGCAGCTCCCGCCATGGCACTCTGTCTGAAGACTTTCCGGCGCGATGCAAACCATGATACCGGATGCAAAGAGCGCCGAACATCGTCAACACAGCGACTGCATCTTCGTGGTCATCGCGCAAGTGCAAGCTCGACATGATCGGCGAAAGCAAAAGAAGGGCGTAAGGTCTCTCCCATCCAGGAACTGAACGATCTTGGAAGGTTTTGTCATGCTGACTTTCTTTGCCGGCAGGTATCAACTGCCTGAGAGGCTGAGCTCTCCGCGGGATTCCACCAGTCGGACTGTGATCGGCGTCAGCGGCTTTGCATGGTCTCAGGATCGGCAGAGGAGACACAGGGGACCACTGACGGAGAGGTACAAGCAAGATCGTGCGAGTGAGATGGCGAGGTAGTTGAAGTCGATGGACAAAGGAAGATATGCTGGTGCAAGGCATGAGTGGATGGAATCTAGAAAGCGCTGAAGAAGTCTTGTTGATATGTACGAGTGAGCGATATGTATTGTTCTCGGCCTTCGCCGCGACATCCTCATCCTTGCTCCCTCAGTCTCTCCCTGTTCCTCGTCCCTGCTGCTGATATACAAATCGTCGTCCTGCTTCGCACCAAAAAGCTCCCGTGAGGAAGCAAGCACGACCCTTTTTCTGTCCGCTCTTTGTCCTTCAAACGTGGGAGCAGAGATCGCTGCCTGACCGCTTCTCGGACAGCTTCTGCCACATCCGCTGCTCTCGCTCACCTGGAAGGGCTCAGGCGGTGCCCCGAGGGGCCTGCTGCTCTCTCCCGAAAACCGGTCAAGTCCTGTTTGGTCAACGACCGTCCCGTTGCTACGACTTCCTCCTTCATGATACAGAATGTAGACTGGCCTCAGCTGGAGGTTACAGGGTTGCGAGCTCGTGGAGTTCAGCATGTTGCCTCTGATGTCAAACTTCGCAGAGATCTCGAGGTGCACTTCGTCTGGAAGAATGACAAGCTGGTGCATTCAGCTTGTCCAGCAGGGAGTAGTATATACGTGAAAGGAACCTTTGCGTATGCCGTCTCGGCTTGTCGATTATATCTAGGTTGCATGGTTTGCGTACCACGTTGTGGGAGCGAGAACAATCCTCATGTCCTTCCTCAGCTATGACCACTCTCCTCTAAATCAACATCACCTGACTTTCCAGCCGGCATTCTCTCGGCTGCAATAAGTCGATCTATATAAGCCAGACTTCAAAGCTACTCGCTGCCCTACGGGCAAGGTAAGTCTAAGCAGGTAGGTCTTTCCTTGGTCAGTTTCCTATTTCCTATGTCCTCACCCCCTTTCGTATTTCCTTTGTTGTGGGACTTGCACGTTCTTATTTCCTTTGTTGTCCCCAATATGGGATGGCATTGGGAATTGTAGGCAAAAGGTAAGTGAGTGCGTTTCTTTTGTTCTTTTGCTGGTTTCGATGTAGAGTTTGATGAGGCATCTGCTCATGGGCTGGCCTTTGGCATTTCGATTGTCTTTTTGGCCGTTCGAGTACG
>JADPVV010000067.1:0-13399 GCA_016097615.1 Eucalyptus dawsonii
CCAAGCTCATCCAGGCTGTTACGTTCCCGGAGTACCTCGTCGCTGTCACAGCCGAGTCGGACAGTGGCAAGCTTCTAGTCGCGGGCAAGAATGATGTATACGCACTCGAGCCACTCACGGAAGGGTGGACGAAGATCTGGTGGGAGAAGAGCGTGCTCTTGCGTCGGGCAGACAGCGAGGATCAAGCGAGATATCTTAGCTGGGGTAGCACAGGCGAAGCGCTGGTAGGTGGGAGCAAGACTCTGAGTCTCTTCTCTACACTGCCTTCTTCGCGCACTGCTTCACCTGCTGCTAGTCCTATAGATGGCGAGGAGAGCCTGGAAGAGAAGAAAGCGCTGTGGTGCACGACTGTGGCCTCACCTGTGCAATTCGCGGTCTTCAGTCATAGTGCAGAGATGATCGCCACATGCGGGGTCTATGATCGACTGGTCAAGATATGGCGGCTAGTATCTTTCGAGGAGGGGTCTGTTTGACTATACCTACCTTCCGCATGGCGGCGCAGTCACCCACGTGGAATGGCGGTCTCCAGATGAGCACATGGAGGGCCGAAGAAGCAGTAGCTTGAGCAGTAGACACGAGGAGGATGCGGATGTGCTGTACACCATCGCCACAGATGGCGTACTGCGAGTCTGGAGGAGTGGAGGACTGCACGATCTGGACATCCTGGTGTTGCATACGACCGTCGACCTCGTGTCCGCCATACCTCAATCGCCTACGCTCGCGGCTAACGGTACATTCCCACTCGAGCAAGCCAGCGCGCTACGCTTTCATCCTGCCCGCCGACAAGTTCAGCGCCGCAGTCACTGCGGCTTTGGGCCCAAACATGAATGGCAAGGTCAGCCACTCTCTCGAGCACCTTAAGGAGGTGATCTCGAAGGCACCAGACGTGATAGTCACTTTAGACGGACACGGCCGAATGTCGGCCTGGGGTTTGTCAAGTATTGGACATAAGCGAAGACCAGAGACGCCTGGTTCGAAGCAAGCGTTCCATATCGCGCACGTGGAGGACTTACCCTTCAAGATCGGCCACTCAGTCAACGCGAGGTTCATGTCTTGGTTCGACGACGACAAAGTTCAGGTCCTGGCGCACAGCTTCGATGACCACGTCACATGGTGGCAAGGCGATGTCGAGACCTTCTTCTCCCCTTCTGCGGCTGGGTCTGAGAGGTTGAGGCTGGTAGCTGACTGGGCTGGGCACCATACCCCTGTCTCGAGCTTGACCGCGCACATGGATGGAACAGCTCTCATCTCACGCTCGATGAGTGGCGGTGTGGCTGTCTGGAGTCGCGAGGGTCCGGTATGCTATCTCAGCGCGTGTTGGCTCACAACGAGTCGCTCGAAGGTGATGGCGAGGACGAAAGGTTGAGGTACCCTTCGAGACCGGTTTAGTCGAGCCGAGCATCACTGCGACCAATGATGATATTGCTGCTTTGGCATCAAAGTGACGGGAAGGAGCTGGTCATCGTGGACCTTGAGGAAGGTTACGTGGAGCATCGCCAGACCTTCCCAGAGCCTGTCAAACATTTGCGCTGCTTCAGTAGCTCACCGCCGCACAACTTGCTTGCGGTGGGGTTTCGCAGCATGCTCTCATCTTGGCACAGGGACGGTATGAGCACCACGATAGACCGGGCACATGGACTGTTGTCAAGCGGATCTCCATCGCAGGGCTCGGGGGACAGATATCTGCTATGGCTTGGATGCGTGATGGCGCTTTGGCAGTCGCTGCTGGAAACGGCATCATGCTGTCTGACAACAAAGTCTCCGCGAAAGATCTGAATGATGAGTTGCGTGACGCGGCAGATCTTACTCGGACGCTGAGATTGCGCTCTTGGATCTTCCGAGCGAGATCAAAGAGCCACTTCCTTCTTGGCATCCTCGTGTGCTCTCGCACCTTGTCTACAGTGGCAAGATCTCGTCCGCCATCACCATTCTACGTCAGCTTGCGCAGAAGCTGAAGTTCTGGAGCGAAGGCGAGGAGCTGCACGCAGTGCTCGGGTAGACCCGGCCGACGTCGCGGGCAATCAGCACGAAGATCGGGGTCAGGGTGGAGTCAACGAAGACGTGATGCGAGATCTGATGGAACAACTTCACCTCAAAGACTTGCCGGCGCTCTCACAGTCCGAGCAAGTCCGACTCCGGCATGTCTCGAGGCTCTGGCGTTCTGCGCCGATCACGAGGGAGCGCTTGACCAGTGCGCGCTGCGATATCTCTTCAGCTGGAGACTGCAGATATTGCACATGGCCGACACTGACTTCAAGTCGCAAGACGAGCCCCAGACCAACGGCAACACTCCGCACAGCAGCAGCGCCACAAAGAAAGACACCCAGCCAGCAGCACCCCAAATGTTCTGGCGCGACATCGCCTTCGCCACCCACAGCAGCACCCAGCAACCTCTCCTCGACATCCTGACCCTGCACTACGACAACAAGCTCACATGGTCCATTGCCCGCAGCCTAGGCATCACAGCCTGGCTCACCGACCGCGAAGCCCTGACCTCCATCTTCGAGAGCCTAGCCCAATCCGCTTACCGCGCCGCGACCCACATGACCCTATCAACGCTTCACTCTACTTCTAGCACTACACAAGAAGCAGATGTTGATCGGGCTTTGGAGGATCGCGACGTGGCATCGGGAGCAGAGGAGCACGATCAAGTTCCTGCAGCGCGACTTCGGGCAGAACGATGCGAGGGTGGCGGCGAAGAAGAACGCTTACGCGCTGATGGGGAAGCGGAGGTTTGAGTATGCGGCTGCGTTCTTCTTGCTTGCAGACGATGCGGCCAGCGCATGCAACCTGCTTGCGGGACAGTGCGAGGATGTCATGCTCGCCATCGCCGTTGGAAGACTATATAGCGGTGAAGGCTCCGCCGTTTTGGCCAATCTCATCAACGACCGATTGCTGCCGGATGCGAAGAGTAGAGGGGACCGCTGGTTAATGAGTTGGTGCCACACCATCTTGCAGGAGAAGAACGACGCCATCAAGGTTCTGGTCCAGCCGCTCGAGGACGTCAAGGTGAAGACTTGGCACCAGGACGATCCGAGCACGCTCATGCTGTACAAACATTTGAGACGGGCAGGAGGGAGTCGGTATGAGTATCGGGCTGTTGCGAGAGCTGCGAGGCTCTTGAGAAGGATGGGGCTTTGGCTCTTAGCGCTGGAACTTGTACGCAACTGGGAGTTCGAGGCTCCGTCTGCTCCAACGGCGAAGCAGGAAGATGGTGAAGAGCGGGAGGAAGACGCGGTCCAAGCCAATGGATCCCACGATGAGCCACCGTCGATGCTGGACGACTTTTCCGAGCCTCCTGCACCCGCACAACGGCAGGAGGCTCCTTCAATGCTCGACGGCTTCACAGACACCACCGCGACGAAGCCTGCACCGGACGCCGCAGCGGATGAAAAGAGTGAGCGCGAGGCCAAGGCTGCGGCGTTGTTGGCTAAGCTCAAAGCCAAGAAGGGTGGGCAAGCTGGTGGTGGAGATCAAGTGAAGAAGCCGCCGCCAACGCAGTTCAAGGAACCGGATGCAAACAGTTTGTTGGATAGCTTTGGGTTCTAGTAATGTGTTCAAGTATGGGTGTGATATGGTTTAGCAAGGTGTCTCGGAAGGAGCCAGCAATGTATTAAGTATGTTCCCTACAGTTGTATGTATTGTTGAATATCTACGTTCTGTTTGTTTTAGCCCGCGGCGAGATCGGATGCCTCAGCAATTTCGTCGACGGCATTTACAGTGGTGCAGATGAGCAATCGGGTACGGCGCTCTTCCCCGTCGTGACATGGTTGATACTGGTATGCACCATCTCCGGACCCGTCACCGTGGGCTATGATGTTCAGATTACTGGAGTTACTCGAGGCGGACACAGTAAGGGACGTTCTCTTCGGAAGAGCATGTCAGAAGCTAATTCTCAGGCTATTGACTCAACTGCCCCAAGACCACACTTGGTACGTTCCGGCCAGGCAGCTGTATGGATCAGTCCGTACCTGTCTACTTCAAGTAGATCGAGGAGGCTGGAGGCAAGATGTACCACAAACAGGAACAAGACGACCGCCTCCTCACATGCCTTCAAGTTGACGAGGTGCGGTCTCTGCATCCCCTGTCAGGACCCTGCTTACTGTTCTGCAGTGTCCCCGGGTAGTCCCACACTCCATGTCTTGTGAGCCAGGTACGGACTGGTCACAGCATGGTTGACAGATGGGTAGCACGGGAAGGTGGGGTTGATGTGCGACATCTTCAGGCACCGACGCCGCATCTCAGGTGTCAACCTCGGTGAGCGGCAAGATCCTCAGTCCTCCGGCGGCAGCGTCTGCGCATCGCTACACTCGCCGAGCGGTCTGTGTGAAACGATGACCGCATCTGTGGTGAAGATTATACGGTCTGCACTCCGCCAGACTAGTCCCACTTCTTGGAGGACTAGCGTGAACATGTTCTTTGTTTGATGCAGGAACTCTTGTGCTAATGGCGTCGAGCTACCGATTGGCGGTGACAAGTACCCGTCTCTAGTCGCAATGATTATTGTTCACGATCATTGGCCAGATTCTACTAGATTTGTGGTCGATTCATGAAGATGCAGTGGAGCCTCGACCCCAGCGTCTCTCCGCGTCAGGAACCTGGCTGGGACTCGAGACCATCCGCCGACCTGCTGGACTTCCGTAGAAATCAAATGAGCACACCCGTCCGTCTCCTGCCATTTTCAAGCGGGAAGATTTTTCATTGGCTCTCGGCATGCCATTATTGCTAGCGACCATGGATTATGGCTCGGTTTGCGGCAGCCTGCAGCTGTCATGCGAACACCCGTTGCAGATCCGCGTGGGATTCTTCGGAGGCGTCAATACCACGAGATCGAGTCAAGACGGCTCAAACGCAAGGCGATCAGCTCGGAACCGTATCTCATTGTGCCTGGAACAATACTGCTTTCACGACGTGACACGCACTGTCCACGAATTTATGGAGGTCATCGTCTCAGCAGTGACACAGAGACTTGCTTGTTTGCTTGTACTGGCAACTTCAGACGACCTGTTCGGCGTATGCAAGCACTTACCGACAGCCTGGATAGCTGCCATGCCAATGTCAACCGCTCTCACGGAGAGCATCTGGCCCCACCTGTCTTTGCTATCCGCTCCGCAGCGCAGGCTCTTGTGGCAGGATAGAGCGTGCTCTGGCCAGTATCTGAGCCTCATGGAGATTATGTCTGCGGAGATGAAGGAGACGAAAGGGCCACTTTCGGATCTTGCGCTGACCACGTATCTATTTTCAGTACACTATGTTTGAGGGCTTTGCGTGCAAGTAGCCTGCTACCTTCAGTCGTTTGCTCCTGGCCATTGCAATCGAGCAATCACTCTGGCGTCATGAAGAGATGCTCTGGTTAACCAGGTCGAGATGAGACGTGCTCACATCATTCCGAGACAAGCTTCTGTGATGCTTGTGAGCCACCAACGTCCCACGGCCACTTCCACCACTGATAGTCAGTGATGCCGCATGTGCGTGCATTTCCTGCAGGGCCCATTTGGGCCGGTGCATGGGCATCTGCATCTGAGACAGACGCTTTGTCACACACCGCAAACCTCCATCCAGATCTGTGGAACAGGCGGTGCGCAAAGATGTTCTTCCATTCGTCGAACTGGTTCGTCGGCTAGCGCAAACGCTTCCCAAGAGCCGTTGTTCATGGCCCACATCAAAGCGGCTTTGACATACAAGCAGCGGCAAGACATACCGGGCCGCGGTCTGCAGCGCTTTTGGGCTACTGCACGCCATCTGCTGCTTGTCGCTGCCAGTCAAAGATCGGTGTTGTGACTGGACACTTGTCCCTGGCAATTGCAGTATAAGGCATCGAACTCGTCTTTGGGAACATTCACCGCTCATCGTTCCAGGCTTGATCAATCAAGCGACTGTTCTTGGCCGAGATCTCGTTCTTGACTCAATCCTTCTGCCATGCCTTCCACACCTACACAGGTACCTTCGCCTTGCTCGACTGAGCTTGACCGTGACGACAGCGTGCGACCAGAACCACAGCCAACCACCTCGATCGACAAAATGCTCAAGATCAACTCGTTGCTGAACCCTTCTTCTGCGGCGGACCTCCGTGGTCTGCATGAGCCTGTGGCTAGTCCACCTCCCACTCCAGCCTACACCCAGGTGTCATCCACTACGTCGACACCCAGCCCCAGACCCCACAGACACCGTCTCCCGCAAAGCGCCCAAAGCTCGTCAAAGATGCCGCCATCTTCGTCCCCGGGACTCCAAAGGAGCCGGTGAAATATGTCCCTCATGAGTGCACCGAAGACAGTCTTATGCCTGTCGGATCATGATCGACAGGAACTCGCAAGGCAGCACAAGCGCTTCGAGATATACCCAAGTGGAATGGGTGACGACGGACTCATTGCTGGCTATCAACGTCATATCCCATACTCCAGCGAGAAGAAGGGCTTCTTCGGCAAGACCAGTAGAGATGCGTTCGAAGGTTGGTGCCCATCCTTGACCGACTGATATTGCTGCATTAGCTGATCGATCCTTCAGTCTTCCAGTACACCTTTCGTGTACCCGATGATCTGGACAGACGCGAGTATGTGGTGATGTGGGACTATCAGGTCGGCCTGTCCGTATCACACCGTTCTTCAAGGCCTTGAAGTACTCCAAGGTGAGCTTCTTCTCCAACTCTTACATTGGAACATGACTAGGTACTGACTGTCACAGACCACACCAGCGAAGGCCCTCACTACTAATGCAGGCCTGAAGGAGTTGTCTCACTCTATCACTGGCGGCGCTCTCGCGGCCAGGGCTACTGGATGCCTTACGCCTGTGCCCGCGCAATCTGCCTGACCTTCTGCTACCCGATTCGCTGGGCACTGACTCCCATCTTCGGTCCAAGCTTCATCAGAGAATGCTATCGTCCTGACCACGGGGCTATTGCCGATTCAAGATCCCGAGCGAGGTGATACGCTGTGCCCATCTTGACGCCGAGGGCATGCGGTCTGGCGCCAGTAGCAGAGCCACCACACCAGCGAAGCGAGCAAGACGGCACCGCTCGGCTTGCTCTGGAGATCCCACGCAGCGTGCCATCAGCTTCGGTGCCGTCCAAGCCACTGAGGCCGAGCAAAGCCCCGCCTACCTTCAAAGCTCGGCTCACCATTTGAGTCGGACTCTGAGGTTTCCGACGCTCACTACATCCATGCTCATGCAGAGTCCGAGTCGCCAGCGTTGTCACCAAAGACGACGCGGGCAATCGCTTGCAACCCTGGCTGGACGAGCATCAACCGCCAACACGTCACCTCTGCACCACCCTCCCCGCCAAACAACACACCTGCAGGATCGATGCCTCGATCTTTGCTCACCGAACCGGCCATCATGCCAACAACTTCATGGCGATCCCTAGAGCCCATGCCGTCCGCACCAGAGCCGGCTAAGGCGGCAAGTGATGTCGCCAGCAAGCGCAGGCACACAAGCGCCGTCTTTCTGACAGTTCAGACGAAGCGGAATATGCAGCACCTGCCTCCGACAGCTCCAGTG
This sequence comes from Eucalyptus dawsonii, assembly GCA_016097615.1. Taxonomy (NCBI): domain Eukaryota; kingdom Viridiplantae; phylum Streptophyta; class Magnoliopsida; order Myrtales; family Myrtaceae; genus Eucalyptus; species Eucalyptus dawsonii. The sequence continues at coordinate 7,495 of JADPVV010000067.1, forward strand.
AGAGTGATGACGTCGATATCGACCTCTCCCACACCACAAGCAAGCGCCAGCGTCGCGAAGAATCGCCTGCGCAGCGGTCAGCCTCGCCATCGACAACACACACGTCGCTGCAAGCGGTGACAAGTAAGAGCACGAAGTATCACGCCTCAGATTATCGTGCGGCTCAGTGGTTGCTGAATTTGAGTGTCAGGGATGCCCAGCTTGCCATGAAGCCGGCCGGACCAATGGGCAAGGCTGAGAAAAACTAGTCGTACATTATGAGCTACGTCTCGTACGGAATGACATCCTACAGAGGATGGCCTTCGACAAGCTCATGCTTCTGATCATTATTGACGGCCGGACAGATAGATGGAGAATGAGCGAGCGACATTTGCATTTGGGTGGTGTCACGGACTAGCATCTCATTCGCATGCCGGTGTGCACTGCAACGTAGTCCTAGAACTGCCATAGATCAGCATAACGTACCGAGGCCTTGACGAGGAAGAGTCTCGCATTGACACTTGAACGGCGAGGGTACTACCGTGATACCATCGTGACCAGCATCGGCAGAGACACCAGCTGTGTACTAGATGAACGTTTTTCACACTCATCAGTCGTAGCATTTCAATCCCTATCAAAGTCTGCTGGTCATGATGCACATGTGGGGCGTCAGCTCTAAGGCGGCTCTCGGCCTTGCGCCGCCGAGGCTCTTACTTCCCGCCGGCCATCTTCTGTACCCTCGTCTTCATCCCATCAATGACTTTCTTCTCATCGTAGATTTTCGTCACACTCTCCTTGCTCGCAACGGCCTTTGCCCACTTGGAGAAGTTGGGCAGAGCGTCCAGCTGTTCGATCAAGCTGGAAGGGATCAGCTCGCCATCCCTCCCCAGAGAGTACCATCTGATTAAGAAAGGTGCCGCAATGACCTCAGCGAAAGTGAGCTCTTTACTCCCACCGAAGAAAGGGTCAGCGTCCTTCAGCAACGGCTCAATTTCCTTCTCCACGGCTGCAGCCCACTCCTTGCACTTCGCTTCCCTCTCAGCGGGATCGCTCGCCTTCATGATCGGATAATTGAAGCTGGAGACCTTTGAGTTCCAGGTGTCGACGAAGAAGTTGATCCTGGCCCTGCGAAGAGCAGAGGTCGGAGATTCCTTGCTCGCTGGCATCAGAGCAGATGGGAAGCTGTCACACAGGAATTGGGCGACGATTTGGCTTCTCGGTGATGATCTCTTCTTCCATGAGACCGGGTACCTGTGTACTTGATAGTTGGAACTAGACCTCTCGGATTGATGTCGAGGTACCTGGAAAGAGATGGAACATCGATTAGCATGTGGCTTGGTACGGTTTTGTGCCTCGCAGCCAACGACCTACCATTGTGGGCGAGGGGTGCTGAGATCGATGAAGACCTCCTCGTATGGCAGGTTTAGCTCGTCGAGCGTGATATGGGCTCGATGGGCGTAAGGGCAGATGTGATTTGTGTAGAGAGTGATCTTGGGAGCCATGTTGTGGGTAGTGTGCCCATTGGTGGCGGCCTGCCCGTCGGCTGTTCCGTTTGTTGCCATTGCACTTGTGTTTGTTGGGTTATTTTGAGGCTGTTTAGATATGATTATTTCGATGCTCAACGCGGCTTCATATACGACATCGAAGCTCAAGTCTTGAGTGGCGGAGTTAAGGTGGTCTAGCGCCGAAGATTACAAGATCACCAATGTATTAGATCAGCAGCGGGCAGAATCATTCCTCCCTGCGGCACAACCACCCTTCCGTCCAAAAGCATCGTCTTGGATAACCATTTGACGACGCTTGAAAGCTGACATACACGGAGTCATACTGGTATTCTTGCGCGTAAGGCCGTCGTTCTCTGTCTCTCACTTGGGCTGCTCGAAAGCGTGAAGACTCGATGCAGCCTTCAAGGCTGGGTTATCACATTCTTACATACTGCCGTAGCTACACGCAAACCCGCTATTCGACATCCTCGCTTGGAACATAGACCTACGGCCTCAAGAGATCACGGTACAGTTGCTTCCTCAGGACACAGCGGTCCGCAGAACTCAGACAAGGTGATGACGGGTGCAGTACTGGAATTCGTCGCCGGACTATGGTTGTACTGTGGGCTGAAGGCCTGCAGTTGACCCACCATGGTTCCGAACTTTCGGGCGAGATCCGTGTAGGTTTCGAAACCCAGACGATAGGGAGTGACGATGCAGGTAGTGTTCGCACACTGCGGGACTTTGAGCATTTGACCACTCTCAAGGACAGTGTCGAAGGTGGCATTTGCAGCTGTGGAAATAGTCGGAAAGAATCAGTACGACTCGGCTAGTAGCATTCAGGCAGCGCCTCCAAGGTGAGGGAACAGTACTGACCAAGCATGCCACCCGAGGTGGAGTTCAGTGCGTCAAGAGTGAGGTTCAGCTTCTGCGCAATGTATCTCAGAGTGTCGTCGAGGTACGTTGTGTACCCATGCGGTCCGCCGGAAAGACATTCATTTCTGCAGGTACTGTTGGGCACAATGCATGTCGTACTATCCGGATCGCAGACCTGAGCCGGAATGACGAGCTCAAGACCGCCGTAGACGAGGAGAGGATCGACCATGTGGTTCTGGCGGGCAATGTTGCAGACCCCGCGACCCACCTGTGCGGCGACTTGGTACATGGTCTCATTCTCCGCGACGGTATAGGTGGCAATCGTGGTGTTCAAGGTTGAGTTGTCGCATGTTGCTCGAGCCTGAAGCTGCTCATGAAGGGCCAGGAAACATCGAACACAGCCACAGCCTTTGAGATCAGCGTGCCGAAGAGGGCGAGGGCGAGGGAAGAAGATAGCATTGTGAGAGATAATGGATCAACATGAAAGTTGGCGTTGACGAGGGGGTAGAAGGAGTCTTAAATAGTCCAGTGGAGGTTGCTATACCTGTCTGAAGGAACGCGCGAGATTCCATGGTGAACTCCTCGTATTGAACACTTCGCCTCGTACGAGCTGTTGGAGAGGCTCGGTGCATATGTCCGTGGATGATGGGCGCTAGTTAGGGCTGGTATGGTCAGGAGTACATGTTCAGGCAAGCAGGCTCTCAATTTGTAGCGCCGTCGTGGCTAGCTGAATGATCGTAGGGTTGATGAGCTCGAGGAAGGCTAGCTCCGATGGTTCGTGCCGATGGCTCGTGGGAATACCGGGATCTAAGCGTTCGTGGTGCATGCATTGGATGGCCAACAGTACCCTGAAGTAGGAAGAAGGTATCGCAGGTGGCTAACGATGGTCTCGACGCATCGTAGACGTGCCACCAACATTTTGCAGTATCATGCATCGTTCTCCGGCCTGTCGCCTCTCCTGGTGTGTTCCGGCGCAAGTCCAAAGGTGCGGCATTGATGGCTCACTTGGGAAGAGGACGCAAGGCAGCATACCCTGTATCAAACCTGGCGTTAAGCAATGCCAAGCGCCGAGACAAGACATTGACGACGCTCGCAAGGGTTGCTGGGACCACTGCGAGCGCACCTGTGTACCATGTATACTAGTCTATTGAATCCAGGTAAGCATCCTGTTTACATGCCTCCCTAGACATTAAGCGCAGCTCCCCACTCACGATCTCTGCACCTGCGTTCATCCCACCTCTCTCCCGGACATGCACGGTGGCTATGTCTAGGCGAATCTGCATCACGTACTGCTTTCGCCAACGTCGAAAGTATCGTCCAGCGGCATGTCGAAAATATCGTCAAAGGTCAAGTCATCGAAGTTGTAGTCGTCCATAGCCACATCTCCCATTGGCAACTTATCTGCCGGCATCCCGCTCGTGGTGGCTATGCCGAAATCCGCCGGCATCGACAATGTCTCGTCGAAGATCGTTGACCTTCGGTCGCAAGAGCTGGGTATGGCTGCTGATCGTTAGACGTCGTCGTTGCTGCAATGAGCTCGTCCAGCTCCTTCATGGCCGCCTCATCCATCATCAAGGAATCAACCTGCTGATCCCAATCTTGTGTCTCGTCGACCGAGGCTGCTACTGGGATGCTGGACGTCACGACATCGCTGCTGAACGGCAGATGACCGCCTCCCTGCCCACCAAGGAACTCCATCATCGCCCCAGTCGTCGTCGCAGTAGTTGCCAGGTTGCTCTATCAGCGGACCAAGCGGCACGCGCGTGCTCCCAGTGAGGTTGTATGCCATAAGCGACTGCTGCTCACCCGCACGTATACACCTGCTCCGGCATCTTTCCCGCATCCTCCCAAGCACCGGTCGTGGTCTCAAACATCCTGGCCCGCTCAATAGGCAACTGCAGCTTATGCCTCGGAAGGTAAGTCTTCTGGCTCCGGCCAGGGTTCGCAGGAGCATCGCAGTCACAATTGGTGATGGGAACGTCGACCCTGGATAACGCCGCCAGTCCTCTGGCTCGGGAATGGGCAATCCGAGTGGACCGCAGCGCCTCAAGCTGTGCCTCTTTCTGATGGTCTTCTGGAGCACCGCAGTCGCAGAGGTGCGATCCTTCGAATTTTCGCTAGCGTTGCCAGACTCTTGGCTCTGGCATCGGCAAGCCTGGTGGACTGCAAGGCTTCAAGTGGCGCTGCATTCTGCTGGTCTTCGGGAGCGGCGCACTCACACAGCTGAGGTTCTTCGAGTTTTGCCAGCATTGCCAGACTCTGGCTCGTGAACGCGCAGCTTCTTGCTTGGCGTTCGCTTCCGTGAAGTGGCAGCAGGATGCTTCCTGTTTCGTCAAATGTCGCAGACTTTGCGCTCTGGAAGCCGCCGCCGTAATCTGCTCGTCCATCTCGGGCTCAGTGAAGCCGCTAGCCACGGCTCCTTGTCAATCCTTCGGATAGGCTCCGAAGGCCATCCGCTTCGTTACTGGCGTGCTGGACGCAGTCAATGTCACCGCCCTCCAGAAACTCGCTTAGATCACCTGGATTGCTGACTGGTTCTGCAGTCATGAGTAGGCGTTTAGCTCTCTCTGGGTCCATGGAGTAAGTGCACCATCTGCGACGTCTTGGACCTGACTGGCCAATACCGTCAACTGAGCTGACGTCAATGACATTCTGATCGCACTCAGCGTGACCGCAGCCTATGTCATCTTCACGCGAAAGCACGCCTTCTTCGATAAAAGAGAACATAGAGGTTTCTGAACTCTGTCCGCCGACGCTCGAGAGCGCAGGCGTAGGGACCAGGTACATTCGAGACGTTGGACACCTGTGCGCCGGCTTGACTCTGGTTGTACGCATGCAGCTGCATGGAGAACGGAATCCTCAAGCCCAGGTCGCCGTACGTTTCCCAGTCTTCCGGCACCTGTAATCCTTGGCCGCCAATGGTGCTCGGGATAAAGTCAGTCCGTGAGCTTTCTTGAAGAGATCCAGCCACTCTGGGTTGTCCGCCGCTGTTTGGTTCCAGGCATCATCTGAGTCGTAAAGTAGCACCTCGCTTGACGTTGGAGCATGTCATCGGTCATGACGACACCTTGCTGTGCTGTGTCTTTGGCATACTTACCGAGACGCACGGTGAGGATCTCCCAGCATGTGGCCTTTGAGCCTGCGACGGGGTTCTCGAAACCCGCAGTCATGTCCTTCATCTCGCTGGACGGCAGGTTGCCCAAAGTAGCCTCCCAATCTTCGGACCTGTCCTGTTGCCGCCAGGTCCCTCTATTGCTCGCGCTGAAAGGGTTTGGGCTCACCGATTCAATACCGATGAGGTATGGCGGCATAGCATTCGTGACCTGTGCTGCCACAGCAGGATCGAGACCTCTGCAGCCCTTCCAGTCGAACATTCGTGCTCCGGCCTTGAAGTGGGCATTCAAGATGGTCCACACGTTCTTGCCACACGGTAAACCTCTGTGCACAGAACCCGCATCGACTGTTGATGTTGACCGCCATTGACTTCCAATTGTCCATGTGGCTCGCCATCTCGCAGCCATGCATCAAGCGCAGGTGCTGCCGCAGGTGGTCCTTCCGATAGAAGG
>JADPVV010000069.1:0-12487 GCA_016097615.1 Eucalyptus dawsonii
CTCGTTCTACGAAGGCCGCTGGGTGCAAATGAACTTATTCTACGCTTATGCATTCGCCCAGGTCTACCGGGCGTCTCGGTGGCGCTCGCATAGCCTGGCGTTGGAGGTACGCTGTCCAAGTAAGACTGGCGTGTGTCCGGACCAGGCGTGTTGACTTCGGGGTCATCTTCTTCCTCGTCTTCGAGCTTATCGAAGAGTCCTCTCACGCCTCTCCCGTATGGAAAAGCGGACTTCGGGAAGCGAGGCATCTTAGATCTGCCCTTGTTCTCGTCTGCCCTAAGACGAAACTTGTCGGCCGCACCCTGCACCTTATATTTGCTGTGTAGATTGATGAAGTCCTGTAGCGTCCTTCTGATCACCCACTGCATCCTCGTGGGTCCATTGCCATATTCAAGCTCAACGCGGAAAACCAAGTGCCTATCACCTTGACTGTCTTGCCTGGTCTCGCTCAGTGGGATCTTGACCTTCAATTGGTCCAGTAGAACGGGTACCTTGCGGTGGCCATGTTCGTCCCTCTGATACATCGATGCGAAGATGAGAGCGGCAGGTGCTCCAGATATAAGCTCCGCCATCAATTGCGCAGACTTCTGGTGGTCCACACGTGTCCTTTCGTTCACTTTTCGCTGGGCCATCGACTTGATGCCGGCTTTGACCTGTCGCCATCTCAGCGCAGTGGTGCCACTACCCTGCCTGTCGGTGCGCATGCGGAAAGGCGAGGAGCTGCCATCGAAGCCGGTAAATCGACGCATCGCGCCCGGTCTCCTATGCTCGGCTCCAGGCGTCTCAGGCTCTTGCGTGTGCTTGCGTGCAGAGTAAGAGAGGCCACGAGCGCCCTCGATGCCACGCCGCCAAGCCGTTCGGACCCTGTCCCGTCCTTCGTCTTCGGACACGCCTGCGTTACGATCGCCATTCTCCAAGTCGTCAAAGTAGTTAGTTCTGGAGGCTGTTGGTCTGTGGGATGTACCACCCATGGGATGTTCGCGCATGAAGGAGGCAAACCTGCTCTGCCTTGGCGTCATTGGTGTCGAGTCATTGCCATTGAGCGCTGGCCGCTTGCTCTTCCTTCGTCTCTTCGGCCGCAGGTCGGTGACGGCATCTTCGTGCTCGTCTGAGTCTTCCTCTATATCGGCTTGCTCGGCCGCTTCGCTAGGCTCAACAGGAAACACCGGCTCGCTTCGCTCAGACTGTGGAGATAGAGCAGCCGTCGGTGTCATGAAGCCTGTGCTGCTGCTCTGCCCGCGCATATGGCGTGTCGACGTAGCTGGAGAAGCCAAGCCCTTGAGCTTGCCGAAGAAGCTGCCTTGTCGCATCTTCGGTGTTGCATCCGCGTCGCCTTCCGAACCCCATGTCGCAGATCGCTGTAGTGGCGAAGGCTCACCGTCTTCTGCTGCTCCACGTGCGAATTGGACGCTCCGTCGGGGTGGGGTCTCGGTACCGAGAGCAGCCGGCCTCTTTCGCGCGACTGTCGCTGGCGACGACTCTGCTGTGCCGTTGACTTGGTGAGTATCGCTCGTCGGCTCTGACGTACGGCGGGCAGAAGTAGGTGTCTCGAAGTGCACGTTTGGTGGTGGGTATGTGGCCGACTTTGCACCCTGTGATGACTGTTGACTTTCAGATGGCAGGTTGGGCAGCGGCGAGTCGTCCAAGCTCGCCAGTCTCTGTTGTGTCCGTAGTGGTGAAGATATGAATCCGTTGCTCGTCTGCGGCGGCTCCTCTCCTCGAGGACTGCTGCTTGTGATAGGAGAGACATCGCGTGGAGAGCGCGTCATGGGAGACTGATCTTGAAACTCCTCAGGCTCCTCCGTGATGGTCGGCGGCGGCCTCGTCGCTTCCATAGTCGCCATCTTTGCTCTGGGCTTGATCTTCCGTAAGGTGCCGGTCACCGTCCTCTTAACTGCTCCTTCCACCGCCTCCGTAACCCCCTCGCCGCTGCTTCTCGAGCCCACAACGCTCGCGTAACTTCGCCTAAAAGCCATACTGCTGTGGTCCCTTCATCTTTTCTGCTGTATTCACTCTGTTGGGGTGCGTATGTTCACTCGTGAGGTTGCTTAGCGCAAGTGCAGATGTATTGTGTCGAGAGTATAGGAGCCAGCGAATCTTAGGTAAACTTGGAAAGCACCCCGGATGATCATCCCGCGTCGTCCCCCTTGGTCCTCCATTGGACCCTTACATTGGCGCACGGCTCTAGTGGTGGTTGAGGGTTGGCTAACAGCAGCCTCGTGTGACCACCCTCATAATAGTAATCAATGTGCCAGAACACGGAACATCCACGTGGAGCGACGAAAGTCAGCAATTGACTGTGAACACACTTGACCTGCCAAGTCCTGTGCTCAAGGCGTTTCAAGCAGCACATAAGTTGATACATTTCAGCAGTGCCTCTTACAAGGAGTCACTCTAGCAGCTCATAATCAGATCAGAGTTTTGCCATTGCGCGAGAGGATCTCGTGTTCAGAGCTGGGCTCCTCTGGCTACTAGCAAGCATAGTGCCAACACTATGCATCACGGCCACCCAGGCTCATAGCTACAATGTCCTTCATAGACACAACCGGAGCTGGCAAGAGCGTCAGTCCAAGAGGCTCTCGCTTTTGGTAGCTCCTCCCTTGCCTTGTTGCGTGGCATGTGGTCCTAGTCAGAGCCTTGGCTTACGGACTCAGCAGCGTATCGAATGCAAGCTACATTGACCTTATAACGAAGCCACTGATGTCGCGATGGACCATCATCCGAAGGTATCCGACTCCCTCATCTCTGACATCGAGGTTCAGCGCACATTCCATTCGAGTTGCCTCCGAAGCCTAACTCTTTTCTTACACGGCGCCGCTCGCGTCCCATCATCCACCAGCGGTCGGACCCAGTTCAGCGAACCAGGGGTGTTTGAGTAGATCTGCCGCCGAAGGTCGCTTCGCCACTTCGTAAGTCAAAACCTCCCGGATAAGTGAGACTATGACGGCTGACTCCTCATCATTGATATCTGCCGGCTTATGCTGAGCAAACAACGTTTCAAGAGAGTCTTGAACGAAAGGCTCTTCCCCATTCTCGGCTCCAACCAGGGGCAGACGCTGGCCTTCTGCTCCATACCACTTGCCAGCACGCGGCCAAGCAGCCATGAGTTGCTCTGGCAATGGACCAAGGACATCATGCATCTGAACGAGATCGTCGTCCGCCATGTTCTGTTGTTCGGGATCGTTGCCAAACATTCCGACTGCAAACAGTGCCTCGCCCGTGACGAATTCGTAGATCAAGCAGCCAAAGCTCCAGATATCAATGCTGTTGCCAAATCCTTGGTGCAATACAATTCTGGAGCACGGAGACCCAGTGGCGTCATGGGGTCACTTGGTGGGTTGTTTGGCCAGAAAGCTGGGGACTTCCGTTAGAACGAGATCTCAATGGGTCTGAGAGAGTGACATGGACTTCGCCTTACCTGCTCCTAAATCCGACAGCTTCACATGAAGTTTTGGTCCGAGTTGCACGAGATCGTACAGCGGCTGCTTGAGGTAGAGATTGTTTGGTGCCCATCGATCAGCTTTCCCATCCGTCCTTTCCACTGGCACTGCGGTGGCGGCCTCGTCTTGTTTGAGCTTGTCCTCGTCCATGGAACCAATGTCATGGATCGAGAACAGCAGATTGCCTGGTTGAACATCCCCATGTACTACGCCGTTCTCGTGCAGGAAGTGAAGACCGCGCAGCGCATGCAGCAGAATCCTTTTCGAGATCCATTTCGGGTACCTCTGCGGCTTGCCGTACATCTGAGACTTGTTCTCGGGCAGCTCCTCCACTAGCGACGCGGCGGTCGCGCCCATGGGCTCAAACACCATACACCGATGCTCGCCATTGGGCCCTTGATGTGAAGGTATCTATCAATGTGTTCACGTGCTTGGCGTCGCGATTTGTGTCTGCGACTTTCGAGAGATGATCCAGAATGTCGAGTTCAGTGGTGATGGTCGAGGCCTTGGCGACCATGACCTTGAGGGCAACATACTGTGGTGTGTTGTTGCTATGATTCGGGTTAGCAAAGTGGCTTGAAAGTCGTCAATGAGAGTGCAAGGACAAGAGAAGGAGTATAAGTAGACACCTACCCGGTAGTGACCGCCAACCACACCGTGGAATAAGACCCGTCTCCTAGCTTTCGAATTATTCTGTACTTGCCGTCGTTGAAGGTGTCACCCAAGTTGACTGGTTGGAAGCCCCCAGGCCGATACTTTTCCACCCATTCGCATGTGGCGCCGGTAACTTTGAACCTCCTGGACTCGGGTCCGGAAGCGAGCTCGGCTGGTGGGGTTGTTGGTGGAGAGGCCATCACGTTGGTAGGTGATGGATTGTAAGAAGTGACCGCTCTTCTTAACAGCGACGGTCGGAGGCAGTGAAGGCAGGCGCGGATACAGCCGTGAACAGCAGGAGCAATTTGCATGTGATTACGACGTGGTAAAGTTGGAGTATAATTCAAGATCTGTAGGGAGCGACACAGCTGTCGAAGAGCGACGATGAGAGGCAGTGAAGGCAGGCGTGTACAGAATCGTGCACTACGATCTCGCTCTGCATGTGGTAGCGACATTGAGAGGTGAATGGAAGATTTCCGAGGATTCGTCGATGCTCTGTGGCTGCAGTCTCAACTACCTACGAAGACTACACACTACTACGGCCGGCCTCCCTGCAAGATGCTCATGATCTCGGCCAAACACGGTCTCGACAGTGCTCGGGCCATATCATGCCAATGCATTGCGCCCCATGTAATGCTAAGGATCACAATTGGATGTCGCTTCTTCTACCGTAGACTCGATCCCACAAGTCCATGGAAGAGTCAATTGGCTGTTTGTGGGGATGTCTTGAAACGTCTGCTCTCATGGCAGCAGCAGATCTGGCACTGGCTAAGGGCGAAACCATGGAAGGTCACTGTGCTGGACATGAGTCAATTGTGATATCTCACGCCGGACGCCTTGATACCCGTCATCGCTAGGCCCAGATCTTTACAGGTTTGCTCAGAGGCACGGAAATCAGTACAAATTCGGCAAGAAGTGCCTGCTGTCGTTGCTAAGGGCTCTTCAGCTACGATATGAACTGGATGGCTGAACACCGAAGGTCCGAGATAAGTCGATGGCCAATCTGTGAACAGCAGGGCCGCGGTAGAGCCTCTATGTGTTTGCGTCGTACACAGACCTGAGAGTAGACCGGCCTTGGAAGGGATCATTGTCCGCCGACGTCTTCTGAACGATCACGAGAAACAATAAAGCTGAGTCCTGCCGCTGCTAGGTGTGCCCGCTCTCGCACATGGCATCTCCAGCGCGTTCACGGAGTTTTTCCAAATTCAATGAGAGGCTACTGCCCACCATGTGCGCCGAAGCATCACATGAGCTTATGCAAACGGGCTTGACTGAGCGTAATGTCCACATTGACTACATCTCCCCAGCTATAAAGGTCCATAGAGAGACTGCTAACATGCTACTCTCCCCATCCACATCGCCACATCACCGTCCAGGTACACTCTGGCCCTTATTACCACTTCCTCGAGAATCTCACCAGACGATCCAAGAGCCCTGCTCGCCATCATGTCGACACTCACGGTCGAATTCAAACCACCCAACATGTACTCAAACAATCCAACAGCAAAAGCAAGGATCGTGTCCGAGGTCCAGGCTTCCTCAGTGACACCCGCAGGAGCTGTCAAAGCCGTTGTCATGTAGGTACTTCCTTTAATTGAGCCCCTCAGATATCTCGAGCTTGGCTGAAGACGCCTGCAGCAACGGGCCGCATACGAGTTCGCTTGATGGGAACGTCCACATCACGATCGACTACTTGGACAGCGCCGGCGCGAGGATTGGTGAGCGCAAACATATTCAGAGCACGTACTAGGCAACTTGAACACATGGTCACGGCTTCGATCCAAAAGAAGGCGAAATACAGAGGGTCGCTCGTGGGCTTGATCGGAAAGGGAACCGAGCCAGGGCGTCAGCTTCCGTACGGCGACCATTTGGTCTGTCACAATGTGGATGGTGCTAGATGCTACACTTTCGTGACGAATGGTTTAGCAAGAGTGTCATCAGTCATCCTTCTCCAACCACTTCGCACACGCCTCACGATGCTCCTTGAAGCTCCCATCGAATCCCATCAACTTCTCACTTAGATCACCATCCCTTGACACCCTCTCCACAAACCTCCAGAACCCAGCCAGAATTAAGTCCGCGAAGCTTGCTTGCTTGCCCGCGATGTACGGACCACCGGCATCCTCTTTGAGGATCGCTTTGAGATCGTTCAGTGGACCTTCGGCATTAGACCATGCGTTCTGGCCCTTCTCGGTCTCCGAGAACTCCTTCAACGTCATCCCAAATCGCTTCTCCCTCGTCTCGTAGAAGTACTTCGCCGAGCTCTCATTCAAGAGATCCTCTGGGATGCGCACCGCCATCAGTGGCATCAACGCCCCTGCGCCGCAAGAACAGTCTTCTGGGTCCGCTCAAGGTCGCCGTTGTCGAGATGAAGGCTTGGCTCTGGCTGGATGCTTTCCAGCTTGTGGGCAATGGCCAGGCTGTCCATGACATACTTGCCGTCCTGAGGGAAGTAGGCGGCAGGGCTAGAGTATTCAGCATTAGGGTTGACGCTTTTGTCGTTGGGTGGGATCCCGAGAGATTGGAATTTGGACTTGAGATCTGGGTATTCGACCCATTCTGTCTTGTATGGGAGACCTTTGTAGTTGAGTGCTAGTCGGGCTGCATACTATTAGTAAAAGAACCGACAAAGTTGTGGAGCGTGGTAGAGAGCTGACCTTTCCATGGGTTCAGAGACCAGCAAGCGTTTCTGCCCTTCGAGGGTAAGTCGTAGAGGATGATCTCGTTCGACATTCTCGCTGTTGATAGCTGTGAGGAAACCTGGCGTACTCGATGTGTCATTTGAGAATGCGTAATGTGTGGCGTGAAGTCGAGATGACGGATAACAAGGTGAATCCGACTGTACAAAGCAATGGCTCGTTTGGGCAGGCACGGCGGGGTTCGCACGTGGGGTTCGGGTAAATGAGCAGGTGCGTCATCGTACATACAGCTCTGATCACGACGCTGCACTGTTAGGGACACTGTCAGGGACACTGTCAGGGACGGTGTTCAAGGGAAATCTCGTTATTCGATGGTGATAGTCCATCTCCACACTAAGCATCGTTCTGGGATGTCGACCGAGCTGTGCTGGGGAACGACACTTTCAAGAAGGGAGATATAGACGACGACCTGCTCCAGACTGCATGGCAACGCTGTGGTGGACGTCGTTTCGCATACGATGCAGCTGAGTCTTCTTTGGGGTCTTTCAATTGTTACGGCCTCCTGTCCGGGACAATTCAAGCACGAGCGACTATATCCCAATCCTGCGCCTCCACTCGCAAAGCGTCCTGCCCAAGCCTACCATTGCCACTCTCTCCGCCCCGATGTACATTCCCTAATGTAGACACTACACCATCTCCGTCTGACCATGTTCAGTCCAAAAAGCCCATCTCCTCATCCAAGATCCCCTTCAACCCCACCGTCTTACTCTGCCGATGCACGCCGCTATTGGTCGGCGGCCACTCCTTTGCCGCTGTCGCAACCCCTCCGCGTCTTTGAGCGCCCTTGGGAGATCATCTAGCTTCCCGTGGACGACGTATTCTTGCTCCGCTAAGGCTTCGGCGAGCTCGACTTGATGGTTGTCGAGGAGGTCAGCGTTAGGAACAACAATGATGGGGATGGAGGTGCGGAGCGCGTCTAGGATTGTGCCGGAGCCTGACGTAAATTAGTAAGGCAAACATCACAAATCTATGAGTTGAGAGGTGGGTCTGTACCAGCATGCGATATAACGACTCCTTCCTGACCGTCTTTGACATTCCCTCCTTTCGCCTGTCGCATGTATCTGCCCAAACCAGCCTTATCTATGTCGAAACCGGTGATCTTGAGATCGCTGCTCGACGATTGCTTCTTCGAGTCCTCGAACAACTGTTTCCCATCTTCGCCATATTGAACCAGCAGCTCAGTGTACCCTTGCGACTTCAAGGCGGAGACGAAAGTGGGCGACAAAACTGCTTTCACAAGAGCGGCGAAAGATGCAGTCGCACCTATAGTTACGAAACAAGTCTTCGATGAGGACATGGCTGTCGCTGGAGCATACAAGAGCTCCAATGGGTAGTCTACCACATGTCTACAACTATTGTGTTGAATCTAGATGTATAGTAGGCGGTTGGTGGGGTACCGTTGACGCCTCTATTTGGTAGAGGTAAGCCACAGCAGAAGCCGCGGGAGTGAGCACAGGCCAGGATTAATCGAGGTTGAACATTGTAAGTCTGGGTAGGACGCAGATGACTGTGAGCAACGCACATCATGGCACAACCATTCAAACGTCTCTGCTGTCAAGCAGTACGCTCACACGTCTCCCCAAGCTGCAGACGGCAACGACCAGACCTTGCGCAATGGCAGCCCATTCGTCCCTTCTCGTCCACCTCCTTCTCCCGAGCCAGCTCAGCTACTCAGGACAACCAATACCTGCAACCGTTCCCGCAAGGCTCCGGAAAAGGACAACGAGCACCTCGACCCAGTCTACGAAGAAGATGACATCTCTTCCCTTGGCCACGCAGAGCTAGATCAACATCGCGAGCTACGCGAGATGGTCCGCGTAGCTGCGTGGGGAGATGCCGCAACTCGCCAATCTGCACAAACCATATGAGCACAATGCAAATCACATCCTACGATGGCGGTACACAACATATATGGGCGAAGTCCATCCCGCGGCAAACAAAGTGGTGGTCGAGTTCAATGTCAAGGATCTGCCAGAGATCGATGACAAGCAACGGCTGAAGCTCATGAAGCTTGCTGGTCCGCGATACAACCCGGAGACTGGTGCTTTGAGGATGTCGTGCGAGTCTTTCGAGAATCAGGCGCAGAACAAGCGATATCTGGGCGATACCGTCCAGTCTCTCATTGCGGAGGCCAAGGACCCGAACGCCGACTCGTTTGAGGACGTCCCTCTTGATACACGGCACGTGAAGAGTAAGAGGCGGCCGCGCTTCCCGGAGCATTGGCTTATGACCGAGGAGAGGAGGGCGGAATTGGATGCGAAGAGGCGGCAGCAGCTGTTGGAGGAAGGGAAGAGGGTGGAGGAGGACAAGATTGTAAGTGGTGTGGCTGCGATCGAGGCGGCCAGACAGGTGCGGTTGGAGCAGGTGGAGGAGCCCGTGATGATTCAGGCGAGACAGCCGTTGGCGAAGGGCAAGATGGGGAAGAAGGAGGTTGGGCAAACAAGGGCCAGTAATAGATGAGACCGACGCCTCCAGTTGGTAGGAATAGAGTAGGAGTGCCAAGCGGCCAAGAATAGGTGCAACATTTGCCGAATGTGGTAACAACAAGACAAATGAGATCCTGGTCCTCGAGCGGTCCCATAGTGGCCCAGCGGTCGTCTGGTTAACAACGGTGTCTCAAACATGCCGGTCTCAGACATGATAAGCCATGCCTCCCGAGAGCAGACAACCATCTAAGACACTCAGCGAAGGCCACAAGATAGCCTCTATTAATGGGTCCTCCCGGCAGATGGACCTTGTTAATCTTCAATTTGCTTCAAGAACATAGATATCATCCGCATACTCTGGAGCTCACCACCAACACCCACGACAGGCCAACAACAGCCATGGCCATCACCTTCGTCGGTCTCCGCGATTTATTCAGAGCTCTATTTAGACACGATCCCGCGACCCCTGGGACTTTACTCCCGATCCCGATCCTGCTGCTCACCTGCTTCTTCACCATCACCTATAGGGTCCAAGTCAAGCTTGCACAGCCTAATCAACGTCGTCTACATGCGCTCTACGCCAGACAGGCGTGCACTATCGAGCTGGTCCAATACGCCCTGGTCTGCTCCGCCATCAACGGCTGCTCCAATTGGTGCATCGTCCTCTGGGGCAAACTCCTCAGTCCTGACCCGATCTCGGTATCTGCGTGGTATATATTTGGTACATGGGCAACATCCTGGTGTTTCGGCGTGGCGACGTACCATGTCCTAATGCTATGTGTTGTGGATATGATCGATACCTGGAAGTGGCCGAACGACTGGCGTCACGCGGACCGGATGCGGCCTTTCATGCTGACCAGACTCTACATGCGCAGGTCGAAGGAGCGCGGAGGGAAGACCGGGGTAGTAAAAGCCAGGGCGAGGGCGAGGGCGGCTAGCGAGCCGGCAAAACCAGGCCGTCTGGACTACCTGCCAACAAGGAGGGGTGGGATGTTGTGGGTTCCAGCCCCCAAGCCGGTGTTGAGGAGGGCACAGCGGCACTTCAGTGTGAGGCTGCCGAGCTTGAATTGGGCGAAGCTGATCAGTGCTCCCATGGTGGTCGCTGGCATCCAGTATATCCTGCGATGGTGACCAAGGCTCTTTGGGTTGGCTGATCCAGAATGGCTTAAGCTGGGTGGCGGATGTCCGTACTAAGATCCTTCATCAAATGACAGGCGCGAACGGCGAGGAGTGATGTTCATAGACCGGGAAGAGAAGACTTGGAGTTCGAGGGCATGTTCAATATACAGCAGGATGTCGGTCGCAAAATGAAGGAGTCTACAAAACGAAAGGAAAAGCTGAAGTGCGTGTTGAGTATTATGTGTCGGCCGCAAGTCGACAACGAGCGCGAGGCGAAGCAGGCTCTGATAGATACGCTGAAAGAGAACGATGTGCGTGGGATCAACATTGTTGGTCCAGATGCAAGGTCTAGGTGATGTCGAAAGACTGTGATGTCACGGAAGAGCGAACCATCAGATGGGATTGCCTTCAACTCACTGATCTTCAAAATATGTACGTGTAGTCGTGTTCATTGCCATACCAGTGCTGTGTCGCAGCGGTCTACCAGTTTTGCAAACATCTGTTGATGGACACCGAGTCCGCTCCATTTTGGCCGTCAAAGAAATAAGCACGAACGCTCAAACAACCAACAAGATAAAACAGAAGCCAAAGAACGCCGTGAACACCTCATGCCACTCCCATGCATCTCCACCTCCTCCCTTCTCCTGCTCCACTCGTTCCTTTCCATATCGCATCATACCCTGCTTCGAAGGCCTCTGTCGAATCCAGTGGCCGCGTAAGCGACAGCCCACCGAGCCACGAACTGTTCTTGATCGTGCACTGCAGCATCGTGCCCAGAAGCTGAGACCAATACTTCCAGCAGCGCTCGGCGAAGTGCGTGCCTCTTGTACCCTTGGGTGGCATCGTAAGAGCGAGCAAGAGCAAGGTGGCATCGACACCTGACGATTGCTGGACGAAGGCACCGAGGATGAGTGCGGAGCCAAGGACGACAAGGGCGGTGGGCAGGGACGCGGATTCTCCCGCTCTTGGGGAGTCGGCGCCCGATCTGCCAAAGTGGTCTCGGCGACGCACATGATCCTCGAGCATGAAGCCTTGTGGCGTCGCTCTGTTGAGCTGGTTGCTCTCTTGTGCGTTGTTGGACCGCATGCCGCTCGGTAACACTTGTAAAGCGTTCGCTGGGCCAGCCATGTCCGTGACGGTGGGTCCGCTCACTAGGGTCGTCCGCAGCCGAAGCATGAACACTGGTGTCAGCATGCCGTCTCGCACTCGTCGAAGTGTCCGAAGCTGTTATCACTCCTACCAAGCCGCAGGTACGCGCCGCCGTTGGCTTGTAGGGTGTGCTGCCGAGTGTTCGCGGTAGCTTGTGTGACGAGGCGTGGGCGCTCCGCGCTGCGTTGCGCTTCACTCTGTAGCAGAGGTTTGATCCCGTCACTGCTGCGCTGATTGTTGCGATCCACAATGCTGTGGAGTGCCTTGGGTATTCTTCTCCGAAGCATATACATCTCAGTACTGGGGCTCGGAGCACTATCAATGCCTTCGCCCGGCGTAGGCGCTTGCCTTCCTTGTCGATGATCTGCGGACTCTGTGCTTGTCAAAGATCCACGAGAGGATGGCGCGGAGGTAGACGCCGATCCCTCGCTCGATAGCAGAGCCTCTTGAGACTCTTGTCGCTTCCAGGGGCTGTGCCTGCCGGTTGTGATGCGGCTGTGCGGTTCTGCACTGGTCTGGGTACTCCTACCGTTCGTGTCTGAACGGAGGTAATCGTCGATGGTCATGCCTTCGAGCGGACCGTTCGCCGTTTCTTCAGGCTCACTGCGGCGGAGCAGTGGGTCTATTGTGGTCTCTTCGCGTGAGGGTTCCCAACAGCGTGGCGCACCTGCTGAAGCAAGTGCGCTACGTGATGCGGTTGGCGACGGTGCATGTCTCGTTGTCGAGGTGTCGAGCAGGAAGCCAACGGCTTGACCGCTTGCGGGACGCTGTGCAGCTCCACGCGCTGCTCCTGAGCTGATGAGTAGCGCCACCTTCTTGAGCGAGACTTTCTGCAGTGAATAGCGTGTCCGGCGTGATTCTGCAAGCTTTCCGAAGGCCTTGATGGCCTTCGCAGTGCCATTCAGTCTCAATACTGTCTGTGCCAGCGATGAGGCATTGCCGCTACCGCGTGATCGCTGCTGTTGTTGCTCCTGCGAAACGTCATCCGACTGGCCACGAA
>JADPVV010000049.1:0-19749 GCA_016097615.1 Eucalyptus dawsonii
ACTGCCTCCGCAGCTGGCGCAGCCGAGAGTTGGAATAGTTTGTGGGAGTGGGCTTGGAGGGCTAGCGGATGTAGTCAACGGGCGGAAAGATGGGGAGAAGGAGGGAGAATACATGGAGTGGGCGTACAAAGACGTGCCCAACTTCCCCCCGTCAGCACAGGTAGGTCTACGGCTTGTCACACGAAGATGGAAAGGGGACAGATTGGGCAGGGGACGAGGATCTGTTGGAATGACGAGTGGCTGATGTGTTTTGTGTGGTTTGCAGTACCTGGCCACGAAGGCAAACTCATTTCAGCACCATGGGCGAGCACCGCGTCCCCGTCGTCCTCTTAGTGGGGAGAGCGCAGTACGTAGCATTACATAGCCCCCCAAATGCCATTTCCCGTCTTTCGCTCATCTGTCCATCCTCTCCCCCATTTAGTTTCTACGAAGGCCACAGCATGTCTACAGCAACCTTCGCAACGCGAGTCTGCAAACTCCTTGGCGTCGAAACCCTCCTCCTCACCGTAAGTCGTCCATCTGCACCGCAAGACATATGCGCGCGTCCCGTGACACTGGCTAACTCCCTCCGCAGAACGCGGCCGGCGGCCTCAACCCCTCCTACAGCGTCGGCGACATAGTCCTCCTAAATGACCACCTTAACCTCGCTGGCCTCGTGGGTTTCCACCCTTTGCGAGGGCCCAACGCCGAGGACTTCGGGGTGAGGTTTCCGCCGTTGAGTGATGCTTATGATCTCTCGCTTCGGATGGCTGCGCACAAGGCTTGGGCGGAGGTAAGGAGGGAAAGGGAAAGTGGGAGGCGGATGCATGAAGGCGTGTACGCTTT
This sequence comes from Eucalyptus dawsonii, assembly GCA_016097615.1. Classification (NCBI taxonomy): domain Eukaryota; kingdom Viridiplantae; phylum Streptophyta; class Magnoliopsida; order Myrtales; family Myrtaceae; genus Eucalyptus; species Eucalyptus dawsonii. Next base: position 826 of record JADPVV010000049.1, read on the forward strand.
CGTGAGCGGCCCGAGCTACGAGACGAGGGCGGAGTGTCACATGCTGCGCAACCTTCGGCGCGGACGTGGTCGGGATGAGCACGGTGCCGGAGATTGTGGTTGCTCGGCACTCCGGGATGCGGGTCCTGGCCTTCAGTCTGGTGACGAACCAGGCTGTGCTGGAGCCGACCGTACGAGCGGATGATCCTGAGTTGCAAGGCTTGACGCGTACGGAGCTCGAGGCGTACCTTAGCCGTGGCAAGGCGAACCATGAGGAGGTGCTGGAGGGAGGCGGCGAGGGATATGCAGGGGTTGGTGCTGCGGATTGTTTCGGAGTTGTAGGTGTGGGTGGTCGTTCTCGGGAGCATCGTGCATAGCGTAGGCCGGCATTGCAGGTAACGGACATCGTAAATGGATTCAAGCATCGGGCATCACGTTCATCCTCGCCCGCTCTTCCTAACACCGCCCTTCCTCTGCTCCTTCAACTTCTGGTAGAAAGCCTTCTTACCACTCGTCTTCCGATCCTGCAGCTCGCCATACTTCTTCTTGAACCTCTTGGTCTCCTGCTCGCCCGACAGCACCTCCTCGACAAAAGTCTTCTTCCGCTGGGCATTCTCAATCCTGCCCGAAAAGAACTCGGTCGGACCCTCCACAATCGTGCCAACCTGACTGTATTCCGGGGCCTGCATCTTGCCGTTCTCCTTCTTGTAATGCCTGTGCGGATCGAGGACGTTTCCTCATCTTGAGGAGCTGGAGGTCGCGCTTGAGTTCGGGTGTGAGGTTCGTCTTTGGGAGGTTGAACCAGGCTGAGCCGGCGGTGGCTTTTTGAGCTGTTGCACAGTTAGTCCTGTGCTTCAAAGACTGCTGGACACTGTAATGTTTGAAGAAAAGTGTAGGCTCAGAGTAACTATGATTTGATAATAATCTCTCATTAGGCGGAAAGGCGAACCAAGACGGTGCCCGGGCTCCGCTCAAGAAAAGTTTGGGAAATTTTTCCTCATAGCCATGCATAAAATGCGAACGTGACTGATGTAGACGTACCTCCTGCGCCGCCTTCTTGGACGTAACCGGATCCTCAATCTTGCGCATCCGTTAGCACCTTTTCGCTGCTTCTCTTCCAATAATCGCTTCGAGTCGAGTGTCGCGACGTCGCCGTTTGACGAAACGTATGGCTGTTCAAGAGTGCCGGTTTGCAGCTTTGGGAAATTGTATCTCTGGACCTGGACTTCCTTCTTTGCTAGGTCGTTTGATTGCGACTTCTCCTGCAGGCGTTGCGTGGCCCGCGCCAGCATCTGCTCGACTTGCTCGTCCGTGAGATCCCCATCCTGCATCGTAGCAGGTCGTCTTGCCGCGGCCATCGTGGTCGAGACGTGGAGGAGAAGAGAATGAAAGAGATCGTGGTCGAAGACTCGTCTTGCCTTCTCGAAATCTTGGCACCTCGGCGACCGGAGATTCTTCGCTTCCGGCGAGTCTGAGTGAGAAGGGGCAGGTTCGTCTTTGTCTCTGACAATGGGACGTCGCCTTTCTCTCTTCAAAGCCTTTGCTGTTACTAGTTGACCTTGTAAATATGCGATAGTATACTACTAATACTCACGATCATTGTATATCAGCCATGGCACCCGCGCGCGCTCCGACGTTTCCTACGCAAAGATCACCCTACCCTATCCCGTTTTCGCGGCTGACTTCGATCCGTACAATCGAGGATACCTGGTTGTTGGGGGCGGTGGTGGTGAGGGGAGGAGTGGTGTACCTAATCAAATTGTATGTCCCTTTGCTGAAGCGGGACAAGGCAGCATGCTAACCAACCGCTAGTCTGTCCTCGATGTATCCGACCGAGCTGCAATCAGCGATGCTGTCAATGTCGAGCTGTCTCGAGAGGAGGACTCTGTTCAATCACTAGCCAACTTGGCCACTAAGGATGGCTTGATAACGTTTGCCGGAATCAATTCGTCCGAGAAGGCGCAAAATGAGGGCAAGAACGAGCATCTCCGGTCCTTTGAGATCGCATACCCTCCGCGCAAAAAGCAGAAGACTGAAGGATCAGAGCAGGATGAGAAGGGAGGATCAAAGCCGCTGGGCCAACGATCCTTGTTCAAACCATCGCAGGCGAAGCAGAAAGAGATGTATCAGCGCGTTTTGCGGTTATCGCCAAGTCAACGGAAACAGAGTGGCAGCAAGCGGATAGGTGCGATCGCAACAGGGCTAGCAGGCAAGACGAGTCGCAGATTGTGGTCTTCGATGCGACAACCGTGACACCAGGCGACTCGGAGATCTTGACGCGGATACAGCTGGATGGGGGGCGGAGGCTGCAGACATTGACATCGCAGAACCCGATCAGGCGGAGTTCAGCATGGCCTATTGCACGGACTACGACCTGTACGAGCAGACGTACAGGTACAACTTCTCCACCAAGCGAACGCAGAAGCAGCCCTAAGGGGCCACGGCGAGTACACCAGATGCCCTTTCCCGATACAATGGACGGCCCAAAGTCGAGATCAAAGTTCCGATCAATACGATTCCTCAATCCGCAGAATGTAGTCGCACTGGTCAACAAAGCGGACAAGAAAGGCGCAGAACTCCACGTCTACCATCTCTACCCAACCGGCCCCGCAATCAAGATCCAGGAAAAGCCCTGCCCAAGCACATCAAACAAGCCGTCAGCCTCGACATCTGCGCCCTCGACGCCGATAAGAAAGGCAACCAGCAGTTTGTCATCGCTGTAGCCGGACAAGATATCAGCATCGAAGTCTTCACCACCAACTTCCTCACCGCCACGGACACTTTCAGCCCTTTCCGCTCTTACCTCAGTATGAAGAACGTGCACGAGCACCAGATGACCAAAATCTGCTTCTCGCCTTTCCACTCCCCGGCTGCAGTACAGGAGGCAGCTGGTAAGAACGGCGGTAAGCCGAAATTGCACGTCGAAACCTCCGAACCGCCCGCGAAGATGCCGACGCAGTACATCCGCCTCGCATCCGTCAGCTACGGCAACACCGTCGTCGTCGACACTTTCCCGCTCCAACCACTCGACGAATCCAAACAAGAATCTCGCTACGTCCTCAGTCATCCCAGCGACGAGCGCTTCGCCAAATGGTCTCTGATCTACATCTCCGCCATCCTCGTCCTCGTCGCGGCGTTTATCCTGCAGTCTTTCCTCGGCTTCTCGAACCCGGATTCCGCTTTGGGACGCATCTTACCCTCACCGCTTCGCAACTTCCTGGATCAGCCCGCCGCACTGGCTTACGGCCGCAACGCCAACCAGATCCCCAACGCTAACTCCCACCCCAGGAAAGGATCAAACCTCCCCTCCCGCCTCGCCCGCCGCCTCAAACCCACCGCTCGCACCCCTCGGACCCCAAACAAAAGGCCATTGTCCTCTCCGCCGCCCCAGCAGGGGTGGACGGTGTGACAGTCGATGTTCATCCGGATCGAGCCACTTACCTCGAGAAGAATTCCGGCGCGAGGCGATGGGACGAGCTTAAGGAGCGTGAGAAGGTTGCCTGGAAGAAGAGGCTTGTGAAGGCTGGGGAGTGGGCGGAGAGTGAGGGGAGAAGGTGTTGGTGTCCGTGTTGTTCTCGGAGTACGCGGGTATCGTTAGAGAAGTTGCTGGGGAGGCGATAAGGGAATTGTAGTTGGGCTGGAGGTAGAGGCGTGGTGATGGGGAGTGGGGAATTCGGCTGGGTTTGATCATCACCGCTAGTATGGACTTATGAACCATCTCACCTATCGACCCCCTGGAGCAAGTACCAAGTAGTGCGAAGATCGCCAGCCTCCGGTCCGCACGCCTGGCATCCTACACGTCTAGATTATGTCGCTGAAGGCAGATCCCATAATCGACAAGAAGTGTTCGACTACCACCGTCACTACTCCCTTCCGGCCGCTGGATCTCTACACGTTCCCGGTGCGTGCAGATGAATATGGTGGCTGCCTCGCCGTATCGCCGTGGTTGTCATAAAATTACATTGCACAGTATGGAAATATCACCAAGTCAAATTGGAAGCAAAACGCCGAATCACCCGTCCGCCGCACAGCACAGCACGGCAGCAGGCCGGCAGTCATCTACAACACATCCCCTGACCCTTACAACCACCAACCACCAACCACCAACGAACTACCTCTTCTTCCCCTTCCCCTTTCCCCCATGATGCCTCACATTCGTACGATCCCGATACTGCGGGTCTTGGTAGTAATTCGCATTGCGCTGCTGGATGCCCATCTCGAAGCTGCCTGTTGGCGCCGTGGCTCTGCGTTTCGCCTGCGCGCCTGAGGCCCGGCGGCCTGTGCGGGCCATGGCGCCTGGGCGGTCGGGCGCTTTTTCGGGGGTGGAGAAGCAGTCGCCCATTGTGGATTGGGGGAGGGTTTGGGTTGGGTTGGGTTTACCTGGGTTGGGTCGGGTTTGCGTTGGGTGGGTGCTTGGGTGCGGTTGATCTGGGTATGGGTATGGGTATGGTGCGGGTGTGATGGTCAGTGTCAGTAGGAGGAAACTGGTTCGTTGGCCTACCCGGGGAGAGGGTGGGTGGGTGCGACATATGTGCCTCCCTCTGATGCCGGAGCCAGTGAATGAGGGACCTCACCTGCCTCCTTCCTCGCGACTGACCGGCGTCGCACGCTGAAGATGGGCAAGCACGCAAACACCATGAGCCGTATGTCAAGTGATTCCTTCATGGTGGGTAAGGTCATCCAGGAACAGCAAGCGAAGTCTCGAATGCGGCGTTGAATGACGATCGCAACAGCCGCGCTAGGCTCTCGAACATGCTATGCAAGTGTCCGAGCGCCGTACCTAGATCGACCCAGAGCCTCTTCAGCGCCCTGCTCATCGACCGAGCTTGCTCTACCACGCCACACCATGGCCGCTCCTCCGCCCTCCTTCAAGCCTGTACCTGGGTCTGTAATCCATACGAGCTTGCCGGCCATGCGGTGGAGAGTCATGGCCCCTTCCAGCCGTCTTCTTGGAACTTCGAGCCTTCCGCGCCCATGGACCCCTGCGGCCGGAGCGCTTGGGCTTGGAGCGCCGGTCGAGGTTCGATTTCTTTGAACGGCGAACGAGTGTCAGCTCGAGTCTGTAATTGGGCTCGGCTTCGTGGCGAGAGTGGTGCTTGGATTTGGGCTTTGATGACGAGGACGACTTGGGCTTTGGCTGGCTGAAGCAGTTGCCCATGGTGGAGGAACTTTTGTGGCTGGTGGTTGGTGGTGAGATCGAGACCCAATGCGCCGCTGCTGGACTGGTAAGAAGGATCTACACAGCTGTTCTGATTGCTTTTTTGGGGATAGGGAAGGTGCAAGCGCGGCAAAGTGTTCTCTCAAAAGCTCTAGCCCAAATAGTGAATGCAAAACACATGCTTTTCACTCGATCGACCCTTCACCGTGGCGTAGACCACGCCACGGGTTGTACATGCTTCCTGCGTGCACAGACAATTCATTGGAAGTGATCAGCACTGATTTGGTCGGCACAGACCGCACGCAATCATATTGCCTGGCCCCGGGCAGGTGTCATTACGGACAGTCGCAGTAGCAATGAGAGTAGTGCAGAGGAGGAACAAGGCCAGTGTGGTTGACAAGGATAAGCAAATATGGACAGATCAAACGCCCTAGCCACCAGAGCAAGCAGCTATCGTGAGCATCAATGCCGTACCACTCGTCGAACGCCTTGGTACCCTTTGAGCAGTCAAAGCCCGCTACCGGCGACCCCACCGCTCCCCTGTGTTCGGGTCCCTGTAAAGTCTAGGCTGACTAGCCTTGGCAGCCTTGCGTCGGTCACGATCGGGATCATAGTCGCGCGTTCGATGTGGGTGTTCGCGAACCTGCTTGTAGTTCATGGTCTCGCTCGCTCTCCGTGGGCGGGTTGCATGCCCTGCTCCGGCACTGAAGCAGTTGCCCATCGTCTTGGAGGAAGGGGCTGGTGCTCGGCTTCTGTGAGGCTTGAGGCTTGTAAGAGTCGGATATGTCAAGTCCTTGGTGATGCTGATGACGGTGGTTGGACAAGTGGCGGTGGTGTGTCGACTCGATGTGTGAGAGTATACGAAGATCAGAAGGCACTGCGTGCGTATAAGAACTCGTCGAGGCGTTTGTCCCCATGCCACGCTACATAGTCGTATGATATAACGTGAATGTACCCGTTGAATGAATGCGCTGGCACTGTGAATGTGATAGATCGCATAAGACGCCTGACTTGGTGCGTTGATGAGCGTGACGACAAGCAATACTGGCAAACAAGATGTTGCTTGTCTAAATGTTGCTTCTTTTGAGTTTGACCACATGCAGCATCGTCATTGCACGGTCGTCGCAGTTTAGCGTCATGAGATTGTGTCAGTGATGTAGCGTAAAGGAGTTCATTGCACGTTCGAAACGCCTGTCATTGCGGTCTTTAGAACAGACCAGCTGTCCTTGATCTAAGTCTGAGGCAGATTTCGACACCCTGGTCATAGTCTCCGTTGATGACTCCCAACCCTATCGTAGCAAACGCCATCAGGTGCGCCAACCCGTCATCCTGCAAGCAATGCCATGCGTGTCGTACACGAGCCTTCCCGGATTTCTAGCTCCATCACATGCCAAGCATTCTCCGGACCCTCATGGCTCACTGGGCGAGTCTGGCAGCGAGGTGATCTCAGGCCCATCGATTGGGGTCTCGGTGGGAGCTCATTGCGGACTCGGCTCCTCTACTTTGGGCTCTGGTCCGTCGTCTTCTGGCCACCGAGCGACCAGGCCTTCTTCCCGTCGACTTTCTCGACGTTGATGTTATTCGGATCGTTCCTCGGACGACCGGTGCGCTCTGGTAGCTCTTCTACCTCAACCATATTGCAGATCACCGAGGGTGTGGTTGTTGGTCGTTGGGTGTCGTGATGAAGATGTTCAGTTTTGCGTGTGGTTTTGTTCAAGTGTGCGGGTGGTAGGTATGAAGAAGATCGATGCATGGGAGGAGGCTGGCCTTTTGAAGTTTTGCGAGATCCTTTCTGCAGTAAATGATGGCCTTGGCCTGGGTTTCCTTATCTCGCATCATCGTACAAGAGTAGTTCAGCGCTTTGGGGAGTATTGAAGGAATTTCGAGAACATCTGCTGTCCATAACGCCAGAGGACATCGTATACCTTGCAGATTTTTGTGCGTCGCAAAGAATCCGGCACGGTATCATGTCAGACGGCCTTCAATATCAAGGCTCGGAAGTCTTTGCATTCTCATCAATTACATGTCGACCGAAAGCCAATCCGCCTGATAAAACGCCATCCGCACGACGAAACCGGGCCAGCATAGCGGTCCGCATCGATATTGTGTCGTGACGTCGACCCCACAGGATTGACTGTCCTTCCGCAGCCAGAAAAGATTGAGTTAACGTGTGGAGTTCGTCGTCTGCTTCGCCCGCCAGACATATATGGTTCTCCACGATCGAACCTGTGATGATAACGATCCTCGTCCTCGTCGAGCCCAGCTTCCGGAGGATACGGTGCAGCTCCTCCCGGACCAATGTCCAGGCCTGGGTCTGCATCTCCGTATGGGATTTCGGTCCAGGTGACCCTTCCCATGCCCTTTTTTCTTCTTTCCGTGAGTCGGGAAACTAGCGCTGGTCTACCCTTGAAGCTTTCGACGTTCCATTCAGCTTTGTCATTGTATCTTGGACGGCTCGTTTGCTGACCCATGATCTTAGTTTGCGTTGATGGGATGTTTGATGGTGCAGTGTCGCGGTGGTGACTCTGGGTATGTTGTGTTCGCCGATATGATGAGTGGTGTGCAGAAGGAGAGTCCCTGGAAACTGCGCAGAACCTACCCTTTCAACCTTGGTAAGGCCCAGTCCCTATTCTATATGACACTGAAGCCATCCATGGCAGACCAAAGAAGGCAGATTCGGTATATAGCGATTGGTGATGACATCGCATCGCTTCATGATGTAGTCTATGTCGGCGACGATCTGCCATCAGTCGTTGTGGACTGACTTCACGCATCCATTCCGAGACTGAACTTGGCTAACGAGGCCTTCGACGGCCGGTTTGTGAACACCGTACCTCGCAGACTCGCTTGCATACAAGCTCATATTTTCAGCGCCATTAATGTCAGCTAGAAGTCATTGAGAACGATTGGCCACCCAAGGTTGCGACGGCCTCCACAGACGTGCCAATCGCCAGAACCACATCAACAGCGCTCCGTTGCAAAGACTCGCAGCAGCAAGCACACAAGGCTGGCTGCAGTATCAAGATCGCGCCTGGTAACTCAGACCTGCTGACCAGCCATCAAATCCTCCACATCCAGCTCAACCTCAACAGTAGCATGAAGTCACAGCTTCCGGCGACCGAGGGCAGTCATGTTGATACGTACCGTAATCCGCCAAACCATTCGGAATCGAGTCCGGTGTTCGATCGGAGGCAGATCCTCTTGTATCCGAATCCAATCAAGCGTGGCAATGGGATCCGCATTGGACGTGAAGCGGACGACGTCGTGGTTCAGGTCGCATCGTCCTGGTGGCATATGCCATTCACGCATGTTGGCACGTATTGCCTCTTGAGAAATTGGCGTTGCAGGATTGCGCAAGGTTACTGTCGCCCTCGATCTCGTTCCCCAATGGTGTGGCTAAAGAAAGCTCGGATGGCCCGCTGTAGGTTATCGTGGACGAAATGGGGCGTGACGACATTGTCGTTCTTGTACGTGATCCGAGTCGTATTGCGAGATGCCAAATGGCCGCTGAAGGTCGTCGTCCACGGGCTTGAAGCGGCAAGACCGCCAGTGACCCAGGCGCATTCCAGGATCGTATTTTGAGAAGCGACGATGGCACGCTCCAAGTCGTCGTCAGCGCTGCTTGTAGCAGCCGGCAGATTACTGCCAGACGCTCGAATGGCGCGCTGGAAGTTGTCATCATTTGAAGGGTGGTTTGCCAGTGTCAGCTGGGAAGCCTTGAGAGCACGCTGAAAGTCGTCATCATGGCTGGCAGAGGCGGGTGGATGGTGTCTCCCCTTAGAATATCATGTTCGGAAGAGACTTCCTGCGGTCCGTTCAACGCAGTCTGCATCTCAAGCGCCAACAGCCTGTCGACACGCTGTTGATGTTGATCGGTTTCTGAGCGCTGTCCGCCGTGCGAACCTCAACGACCTGCTGGCTTCTTGACCCTAGGTTCTGATTGTATCCTGAAGGCCCGCTTCGGCAGGCACCTGGCGTTCACGATGACGACTTGATGGATGCGCAGCCCGCTGTTGACGGTGAGAACGATCAGTCGAAATGAGTCGGCTCAGTAGCAAGGTGACGGGAATTTGCAGGTCTTTGGCCATTCGTTGCTCCAGCTCGTCCAGCCTGTGCTGCACGACGAGACATCTCAGAAAGCTCGGCTGCAGTCATCGGTCGCGAGCGACCTCCGTCCGCCGGTCGCCGAGATCCAGTGCCATTCGAATGATCAAGTCGTGGAGGATGTCTGCTCCGGCGTTGCTCATCGAGTTCTCGTCTCCACGAGCCACCGCCCTGTGAAGTGTCGTGCTGCCGAGTTGACACATCGTGCCTGCGCGCATCCGCACCCCGTTGCCAGTCTCTCGCAGAGTTCGAGCCCTCAGGCTGCCGCACTGCCGCACGCTCTCTCTGCTCGGCTGAGTTTCGCGGTCGTGTAAAAGGATTCGCTGCCAATCGCCCCGTGAAAATGTCATTCAGGGGGCGCTGCGCTTGCTCAACGTTTGCCCGAGAGCTCGACTGCACAGGGTCTTCAGCGTGCCTCTCTGGAGACCTTCTCCGGGTCGGAGCTGGTCGTCTCGAGGTCCATGATCTGCTCGTCCAGTTTGGTGTGGGCTCCTCTTCCACGTATCCCGCCGAGGCTGCTCCGTTCCACGGCGCGGCGAAGACCTCCTCTGGGGTGAACGACTGCGCGACATACGCCGATCCGGCTTCTTACGCTCTTTGTTGTCCGACTTGCGAGGTCTGTCCTCGTACTTCACCTTGTATTGATGAGATACATGATAGTCGTGCTTGCGGTCGTGATTCTGGGCTCTTGTCCGCGATTCGTCATGGTCCTCGGAGAAGTCAAAGCACGATATGACGGCTGTTGCTGAGTAGAAGCAAAGATAAGAAGGTCAGCAACGGAGCCAGAAGTGCCAGACCAGGCATCATGGCGGCAGTGAAAAGCGGAAAGGTATACATCACCGTCGGATGAAGTGAATGAAGAATGACTTCCAGTGTCGGGTTCAAAGCGGCCGTCCTGAAGTAATTTAAATCCCATAGCAGCAATCACTCTCCTCTTCATGCCATGAAGATGGCGGCCTGAGGTTGTGTGCTCCTTCGCACGACTGTACGCTGTATCTGTAAACTATATCATGTAATAGCCCAGCCAAAATCCAAAGGGGTATCATTCGCAGCAAGCAAAAGCGCCAAACCCACCAAACCCAGCCAGCATGTTACATGTCCACCCTATCGAAAGCGAATAGTGGTTTGTAGAGCAAGATGAAGCACTTTGCAGACATCTCCAAGCCTAAGAGGCGATTCGAGGCGTTGCGCCATGTTGCTTGTCAAGCTCTGGGATCGCACCAGAGATCTTGCGACGAGGGGCAAACCAACCCACGCAAACTCCAAGCAAGCCTTTCCGCTAGCAACGCAAGCCGACGCACAAACACCACGCAAAACTCAGACTACGAGTCCTGCTGCAAGTGCGACGGCAAATTGTAGTCCGCGTAGTCCATGTGCACGAAAGCACGGTCGACTAGCACACCGGTCAGCAAACAATGATCGACATCTCACAAGATCAAGAGTCAACTCACCATTGGGCACACTCTCAACGACGTATTGCAAGCTCTCGCCCAGATCATGGCTATCCCTCAAATTTGTATTCTCATCCAGGACAATATCAATCTCTACGTTTAGATTGTCGCCGGAGTGATATGCTTGTAGACCCTGGATCTTCTTGATGGACTTGGCAAAACGCATTGTGAGGTAGAGCAGGACATTACGTTCGTCTGCACTCGCTGCAGCCCCTGTGAGATTCCGGATGTGCGTAGTTGATGTTTGCGCCCAATTGAAGATTACGAAGAGCGAAAGTAGGATACCACCAGAGGGTCCAGCCACCAGATCTTGCCGTAGTAGCCGACGAGCGGGAAGATGATCGAGAAAGTGTTGAAGACGACGTCGGTCATGGCGTCCTGTGCTAGTGCCTGCACGGAGCTGTTTTTGATAAGGCGGCAATAAAGCCAGCAGAAGAATTTGATGACGACGGTTGCGGCCATGATTATGATGGCGGGGACGGTGAGCTTGACGATGCTGTGGTCCGGGCCGGAGAGTTTGTTGAAGCCTTCGAGACCCACTTGCACGAAGGAGGTGATCATGATCACAGAAAAGACTAGCACGCCGACGGGTTCCAGGCGCCGTCTGCCGACCGGATATGCGTACGAATCGTTGTGACTGATGAGGCGCGTCGTGACCCACACGATGGCAGTGCTGAGGAAGTCAAGCGCAGCGTCCACCAAGGATGCTAAGACGGAGACTGAAGACGACAGGGCGACGACGACAATCTTCATGATCAGCAGCACTGTGTTCGCTACCAGGTTGAGGTAGATGGCGATGCTCACGACACGAGATTGCGAGCCAGTCTCCTCTTCATATTCGAGATCCGGTGGCATGACCTGTTGCTCCTCGTCGCCGCTTTGCGTTTTGAGGAGAGGCGTGGTCTCGTCTACAGCGGTGTCTTGTATCCGATAAATGTCGCGTGGCGTCCGCTTGACTTTGGCAGTACCGTTCGCTTCTGGGGGCGTTAGGTGACCCGGCGTGCCGTTCAGCTGTGGGCTGTCTCGTGGAGTTGGCTCCTCCGTGATAGTGTCAGGGACGTTGACCGCTTGTGCATGGCTGTTGGCAGCATTTGCGTTATACTCTTCGATGAGATTGTGCGGCAAGCTGCTATCTAGCAATCGATCGATGTACCTGGAAAGCACAGTTAGCACTGCCAAGATGAGCGGCGGCTTATGGTGCCAACTTGACAGCTCCCCAAATGCCAGAGACCGGTCTGCTGGCTGCGGTTGTGGAGCTAATCGAGACTACGTTCCACACCGCGGAGATTGTGTTACATCGGGACTCGACTTACATGTAATGCTGGATAAGGGAGTTGTTCCGCTCGTAGTACTTCCTGATCGGCTTCGACATCGTGGCCAGCTCTGCGTCGGACTTCCAGTACTGCTCCCAGCGATATCTGGGGTTGCTGTTGCCTGTGAAAGGGAGAGTCAGCCAAGCGTCCTCTCTACTGATCATCCAGAGATAGTGCGAGGCAGTCAGCAATAGCTTGCTGTTCCGAAGGCCCCACCACCTCACACCCCTTGGCGCACATATCACATACCAATCAATCTCTGGCTCCTCATCTGCGGCGTGATCAGACTCGCGGGAATGCTCAGCCGTCTGCTCCAGTGCTCGGCATCCTCCCCACCGTTCCAGTTCGACATCGAAGAGAGCACCTGACTCTGCAACCCCAATTGCCCATCCACATCGCTACTTTCATGGCTGGTTTGCTGTGTCAAGTCTTCAGCCCCAAAACTGCTTCTTCTCCGCGTGTGGTAGGAGCGATTGTTGCGCATGCCTGCAAGACTGGTCGAGGAGCGCGACTGGATGAGACTGGGGAGGTTCTGCCCGCGGGTCGACATCTTGGCTTCTTCGGACAACGGGAGGAGGGCGGCGATGCGGTGGTTCTTCACTGGAGAAGAGGGATTGCGGTCGGGGTCTGTCATGTTGGGAAGCTGCGCTAAGAGCGTGGCCCTTCAAGAGCCCGCCCGTGAAGTTGCTTTTGCGTCTCAACCCTGCTGCATGCTGATAATGCGGGATGCTGAGATGGCGCTAGTGCAATCTGGGGATATGATTGGCTCATACCCCAGACTCCACCCAACCTTAATCGAGCGTCCTGTCCCTGCTGCCGAAGTGAGACTCTTTCGACATGTGGAAAATGCAACTATCACGATTCGTCAATATTGTCTCGCGGACTTGGAATCAAGTCCATCGGATTCCAACGACAATCGTGGTGGAATGTCGAAAACCGATGCCAAGCTCGACCTTGAGACCTAGGCTTTCCCTCTCAGACTCCAACAGCTACGACAACAGCCTGTCAAAGCTCACAATAGACATGTCTGCATACCCACCCAACAGTACAATTGCCCATCTTCGTTGACTAACATCATGCCGGTCCAGCTTGATTCCCATCTTCATGCTGACGGCATGCGCGCTCCAACTACATTCCATCAATGAGACAGGCTCGACGGCCGGAATCTCCATCTCGGCGCTGTTCTTAAATACTCTCGCAGCGAACGCACAGCTCTCAGAGGCCCTGCTGCTATCTACTTCCCGGAAGCGGCGTCATTCCAACACAGTAGACTATGAAGCGCCTCTTAGCAAGGTCGTAAAGGGGGAGCTCATGGGTTTCCCAGCGTTTGTGGCTGCTGGGCCTCATACAGGTAACTGTGCTCGATGTTGTGGCTTTGATAATATTCGTACTCGGTATACATCAGCTCTCAACACCAAAATGCCGCTTGCTCTCCTATCCTCAGACACTTCCCCTTCCGACCCAGACCGTCTACCGTGGCCCTATTCACCAGACGACACCCTCGCAGCCCGCATCGGACTGGGCGTTGCAATAGTCCACACGTTCTTCTCCGTCGCAGGAGCCGCATACCTCATCTACCCACGCAAGCGCCCGAGACCGTACCGGGCCCATCGACGCCTTCGAAGCGGCTATGAGGGTAACTGATCATGCCACCCCGCCCCTCTTCCTCAGCCTTTCATTCTGGATGCAAGCGAGCGCGATCACCAGCCTCGCGGCAGGATCGACAGGAGCCGTGAGTCCCACGGCGCTGGGCTTCCAGGCTCTAGCGTTGGCCGCGATGACGATGAGATGGCAGCAGAGGCTTGGACCGGTGGGCTCAGGAAATGGGTCTGAGGAGTCGCCGCCATGGTGGCGATGGTGGGAAAGTGGCATTTCCTGCCGCTGACGTTCGGGTTTCAGGGCTTCGGTTGCGGTATGCTGATGATTCTTGCTGTGGTGGGCTAGCCGAGGCGGAGTATTGGGTGTGATGGCCATGACCCGATGTGTGGACGGTGTTATCTCGGTCGGGAAGCTTAGGCTCTCCTGTAGTTCCATGATGGCAGCCCACCGAGTCTTTAAACGATGTGAATCGGCACGTATCCTTCCCAAGTCGATCATGCTCATCAATCACCTCGCCGTCCATCACGCCGTGAACATAAGCCGATCCGACATAAGTGAACGCCGACCCAGAAGCGGGACGCAAAACCACACCATTCTACCACCCACCACAACAGCCAACCGGTCCCCGTGCCTCATCTCAGCAGGCCCAATGCCAAGCCTGTTCGACGAGGTGACGAAGAAGCATCGGTTGAGGGATGCGTCGTGTGAAAGCGCTAAGGTAAGGCGCTAAAATCATTATCAGACTCATCCCCGTGGGATCATATAGGTGCTGTAGAAAGCCAATCGAAGCTGGCAATCCAGCCGGGAGGCGGGACGGCCATTTTCGTCCAATCCAGCGACTAGTGTTGCTCCCAGAGTTTCCCTGTCATGTCCAGCACTATGAGCCAAGCGCTCAATCGCCTTTAAGATCCACATCTGCATACGGTCGTTAACGATTGGCTCGGATGTCTTCTCGATTTGATCAAAATACGCGCCTTGGCATATCAAAGCATTGCCGTCTTCACTTCTGTCAAACTTGATTCCAGTTCCCTTTCGAGCATCCATACGCCCATTCCAGTCCAGCCGCATCATGTTCCTTTCAAACGGTCGGTACCAGTCTCGTACCCATGACGGCAAGCCTTTGACGACTTCTTTGCAACGCTTCGTTGCGCTCGATGATGTCGAGGGATCCGCTTCGGTGATTGCGGCAAATGTTGCTTCGCGCAACGTCACAGCGGGGTCCTGTTCGTAGTCTGGGAGAATACTGGACGAAGCTCTTCCCATGCTTCTGTGAAGCCCGAGAACGCCGAAGACATGGTCTCGGATATCAGCACAGGAGAAGGGTCCTGTAACAGAGAAACTGAATACTGATAAGCTGATATCGCATGTGGTGCTTTTGCGAAAGAGACCACATGCTGTACGCTCTCTCCAGGTTCTTTAACCATCGTGTTTACCTTGAACCCGACAGGCTGTTCACGTCGGAGAAGTATCCAACACTGCAGCAGTAAGAACCTTGGCCAGGTCAAGCGATGCTCGTCCGCAGAAGGCCATGCTATGTGGTGCGAGGACGTTTCTTGGACGACCCAAAGTCGGCTGCCGTTATTCAGCTACGCATCAGAGAATAAGCCAATGGCACAGATGCTCACCTAAACCAAGGCCTTCCAAACAGCCAATCGAGGGCTGCACGACCCGCGAAGTCTTCGGCTGCGAACTTGTTCCATGGTGACCAGTCAGCTGGTGGTCGGACTCGTCTTCTTCTTCAACACATCCGAACCACTTGGAATGTCGTTCCGAACTCCTGATGTATTAGCTCCACAACTCGGTTCACGGCGTTAAACGCTTGCCTCCCGTTGGAAGTGTCCCATCCAGAACCACCAGATTGCCATGCATGAAAGACGATAGATGTCAGCCATCATGCCGACCTGCTGGCTCCTTTCCGACAAATCCTGCTGATTGATGCAGATGGAGTCAATCCAGACCACCCTTTCTTCATGCTCGTGTCGTACGCACTGTAAGCTAGTGTCTGCATTGACTAAAACATTGGTTGTACGTCCATTGAGAATGATAGCCTTAACCTTCTGATGAGCCCCAAGTGTAAGAGATAGTCTCGTAGACAGGCCTCGGCTCGCTGGTCAAGCTAGCCTCCTCGAGCACGCACTCAACCATATCACCGTAAGTTCCAGGCAGAATCCGGAGTAGTCTGATTTGCTTTCTCGTATGATCGAGTGGAGAGTACAGACCCATACCGCGTCTCCAAGGCAGGGCACGAACCGATCTACTCTGCTTGCTCGTACATTCGAGGGCATCCATGCTGCAGCGTGAACGAGCAAGCTTCTGCGCCGGTTGTATTCGTGTGGGAAGGTCGAAAAGGTCCTCTCTGCGGTCGTTGTGCGTGTAGCTTGAGGAGTGTGACGCACTCAAATCATTTTGCGGAAGGATGAGAAGCGAATAAGCTCGAACACAGGCTGGAAACCGGGCGGTGTAGGTCTAAGCCTTGTTGCTCCGTTGCGACTTGCTCACAAGGCTGTGCAACCAGTCAGAAGGCAGAGTGTTGCATGAAGCAACTATTCCAGGGTCCTACGCAATGCGCGTTGCGAAGCGAAGCACGTGACACTAGTAACGGCGCAGCGGTCAGAAACTCAACCTGTGGTGCGTCAGGAAATGTGCCTGGAAATCGTCTGTGAGGGCAGGGCTTTCGGACAAGGTAAAGAGCACATGTGAGTCTTGGTGCGGAACGTTCAGCGGAAGCGGAGCAGCCGCCAACCTCCACTCCAACATGCGTCAAGTAATGAGGGCCCTCCTGGCACGTCGTAGCTCATCTCACCCCTTCCCTCAATGACAGCAATCTCGCTTCCCACATCCCTCTTCCACCTCTCAAACTCCAGCAACCTCTCATCGCTCAGCCAGTCCACAGCAGGCTGGAACATCGTGCCCAGACCCGGCAGCAGTCCAGCTCGACCAAGGTCGAAGTCGTCGACGAACTTGCCGCGTTTCTCCTTCCGGCGGAGAGGCGTCTTTGCGATAATTTTGCCAGACGGTGTCCGGAGTTGCGTCTCATCTTGGAGTTCTTCGTCGTCGCTTTGGTCTTGAGTGTCGGGTGGGTTGGCTGAGTGGACGTTGTCGAACCATTCCATCTCAAGCCATCTGCCATGGCCATCTGCGTCGCTGACATTAAAGCGTGTGAGAGAGTTATCGAAGTATGCGTCCTCCGTTGCGGCTGCAGGGACATGATGCTTTCCGTCCTCAGCAAACTCCTTCGCAGCGTCCAGATGCTCCCCATCCATGAGCTTCTCTGCGCCATACATCCGCCCCACCACAGCAATGAACAGCATCAGAAGCACAGCCGGGATATCATCCTCAGCCACCTTTTGCTCTGCATGTTCAGTCATACCCCTTTTCCTCTTCCGCCCTGAGCTCGGCGCGCCCGTCTCCGCCGCTGGTGCCTTGCCATACTCCTTCAACACCACACTCACACCAGTGAACACATGCGGCGCAGCCTTGCCCACATCGCACGCCTTGCACAGATGCCTGATCATCGGCATAGCGTACTCAGGTACCTCTATCCCACCGCTTCCACCCACAACATCAGCCCCACCACCTCCAGCCTTAGGCGTCACAACCGCCGGCCTCTAGCCTCAGCCCACCTTTTCCTCATACTAGTCGGCCGACTCTCCGGCGTCTTCCTTCTCGTCCCACTCGTCTCATCCCTGCCCCTCCCCTCCTCTACCCCCCCTCCCCGGCGTCCTCGGTCCCTCAGCCCTAAGCACACCCTCCAAAAACCCCTTCAACTTCCCATAGACCCTCGGCGGCACGGGCGGCCGCGCCTTCCCATCTCATACGCATGCTTACTCCGCAGCCGTCAGCGGCGATATGGCAGCAAGCGTAGATCCTGCCGACTTCTTCGTCGGGTTTGAGGTGTGCGGCTTTGATTTTGGATTGGGAGAGGAGGGACTGCGCTAGGTTCACCAGATCGGGCGGGAGGCTGGATACTGTTGGTAGTAAGGAGTGGAGGGATAGCTCTACGGAGTGGGCGCCATAATTCTGGGTGTCGGAGCCAGCCAGAATGCGCCGGGACTTGAACTAGGATCTGGGCATGGGAAGTGCGCTGGACAATTGTATCTTCGATGGTCATACGATCGGGCGCAAGGGCGGGGAAATGTATGGTGGATGCGTGGTGATGGCAGTCGTTATGGATGCATCGTCGTCGATGGAATACTGCAGCAAGAAGGGAGGATTGCTTTGAGCTCAAGGTCAAGACTGACGCGCGAAGACGCGAAGCACTTTACGCGAAATCGGTACGCTAATCACGTGCCCATCCATCGATCATGCTGAGAAGGAGAGAAGTTAAAA
This sequence comes from Eucalyptus dawsonii, assembly GCA_016097615.1. NCBI lineage: Eukaryota > Viridiplantae > Streptophyta > Magnoliopsida > Myrtales > Myrtaceae > Eucalyptus > Eucalyptus dawsonii. Next base: position 18,759 of record JADPVV010000049.1, read on the forward strand.
CGAACAATTGGAAGGTCACATTTGTGCGTCTCACCGCAAGAAATGTATGCCAGCCGTCTACAAAGCGATCTCGTATCATCATAGCTCATGAACATGTATGTGTGCCTTTGCCCGTACAGACAGTATCCGCGGACAGCCTCTCCACCTTCCCATCGCCTCACCAATCACCTCTTCACTCTCTTCCTAGGCGTCCCACCCTCCTCCCCACCACCACCGCCGCTGACAGGGCTCGGGGCAGAACTACTAACACTCTCGACCCTCCCACCCTCCACAGGCTCCTGATGCGGCACCTCGAGCCCCACATCATCGTCACCGCTGGCGAACATGTCTGTCCCTGCGCCATCGACAAGATCAGTGCCACCGCCTCCAATGAAGCCTCCACCTCCGCCACCAGCCTGCACCATCATTCCCAACAGGCCAGTGGTTCACCGCAGAATTTGTCGAAGTATCAAACCCAAAATCGAAGTCGTTGTTATCGTCGAAGTTGAGGAAGGAATTGGGATCATAGTCGCCTGGGGCACCGATGCTATCGAAGGGATCCACGTTTTGATCGCTGCCATACCCACCCGCAAGGCCTGGGATGGAGCCCGTAGGCGACATAGGCGTGAGTTTGCTCTGCAGATTCTGGATCTGAGCTTCTTGCTCCCGCTGCAGAGACTGTAGGCTGTTGAGGTGCTCTTGACTTTGTTGCAGCGCCGAGGGGTCGAAATTGCCGTTCCCGCCTCGCGATGCCAATGCGCTGTTGGATCCAGCTCCTTGCTGCTGGCCGAGGTTTGAAAGGAGGCTATCACGCTGCTGAGCAGTGAAGGGTTGTTGCCCACCAGGCACGCGACTGCCGAGCTGGTCGACCATGTCGCTGATGTTGAGCTGAGGCGCCGCGGTGCCGCTGGCGTTCTCTGCGGCTGTGGCATTGGCGGAGTTGATGAGGTCCATCATTTGATCCTGGTTGCCGCTCTGGGGGACTTGGTCGAGAAGATTGGGTGTCTGCGCG
>JADPVV010000043.1:0-23612 GCA_016097615.1 Eucalyptus dawsonii
GGCTCTACTGAGGCATCAGGATGGGCGACTGTGCTCGAAGTCCGCTCAATGCGTTTATCTGCACGTAGAATGTCGACAGCGATGGCAGCTCCAGGTAGCTTCCCGACTTGATATCCACGAATGCGACTACGAACAGCAGGTCTTTCTTCGATCTTTAAGTGGGTGTTGAGTAGCTGTACTCCTTCGTTGGCATTGGGTGGTGGGTGACTTCCTCTAGCGCAGACAGGCTGTACATGGTTGATGGCTCGCAGCGCGACTGAGTTCGAGTACTGACAAAAGACACATAAGACACGCGGCCTGGGGTTGGTTCATGCCGGGAGTTGCAGGCGAGTGGAAGTACACTGACATATTCACTCATGGCCATGCAGCTCTGAGCCGAGAACAATAGGCTTATGCTTTTGACGAAACCCAGGCAGCAGCGACTTTCGGACGCAACACAATCACATCTATAAATACATCTCAAGACAGGTGAAGACGTTTTTGCATGCTCGAACTTACTACATCCGCGAAATCTCTCGCTCTCGCACCAGATCAACCCCAGCAACGCAGCCACGACAGTCAAAGTCTCTTGATCCTCACGATGGCGACCGCAACCAATACGCTACCGTCGACGATCAACGTCTTCGCTGACAAGGACGATCGCAACATCTTCGTCGCCAGAGTCGACCGCAAGCTCATCGTCAAGCACAGCAAGACCGTTCGAGACATTCTCGAGGACAACCCGGCCGAGAGCGACGTCCTCATCAACGGTGCGTCGAAGGGCCCGCTCGAGCATGTCATCGAGTTCATGAAGAAGGGCAAGCAGCCCCTGCGCATCGGCGTCGGGCATGAGCCGTTCCCCAAGGCCATCGCCATCCTCCAGGCCGTCAACGCGCTGGATGTCGAGCCGCCGCAGCCGCAAGTCGAGAACCACGTCATATACACAATCACCCAGTTCAAGATGACGGCCGAGCAGGTCTACGTCATTCAAGAGGCCTCCACCCGCCTCGGCACGGACGGTCGCATCTACAAGGCCATGGTGCAGGCGGTGGCGTACAACGTCCTCCATGGCTGCTTCACGGCTGCAGAGGTGAAGCCGATCAAGAACGTCGCCGCCAGATACCCTGATCTTGACAACGCGATCAAGGAGAAGCTCGAAGACCTCAAGCGCCGCGGGGAGGATCACAAGAAGCTAGTGGAAGAGAGGCAGGCGGGAAGGGAGGCTCGCGAGAGAAGGCTGGCGGAGAAGGAGGCTCGCCAGGGGTATTGATGGGTGGGCGTAGGGCGGCGCCTTACAGATAGCGGCTGGATATTCAAGATGGGCAAGAGTGGGGAGAGTAGCCAGGACGGTGGTCTACAGCGGCGTTTGGGGGGATATTCTAGGTTGAATCGCGATACGATCATGCCAGATTAGAAGGGCATTGCACTAAGGGGTCTAAAGCGCAGCAGCTTTAACTGCAGCAATGAAACAATGAACGATTGAATAGTCCACTAGACCGGTGCCATGGTCCCTGCTCACGTGAGACGGTACGAAGTGTTGCCGCTTCCAACGTGGGGCGTGAGACAAAGACAGCCGATTGACTATTGTCTTTGGGCAATAACAAGGGCTTCAAGACAATGTCTGATTGTCAATCAACGTCGCTTTCTCGCGTCTACAAGATGCTGGTGGATTGTTCGGTGAATCCAAGATCACGGTTGACATGCATGGTCCGTTTGCACGCGAACTTTAAAGTCGCACAGACACCTCGCTCCTTCCCTGCTTCCTGCATTCTCACCTTCAGCGAGCTTAAATACTTTCTTCGCCATCACGGATTTTATACTGTACGCACTTGCTACTCTGTATCATCGAACTCAACGAGAAGGCCAAACGTCGATCTGCTTTCAATCTTCCTCAACGACACACCTACGAACGATTTCCTACTTCCATACCCTCAACCACCACTCAGACATGGCAACCGTCAAAGTTAACCTCTACTTCGAGGAGGAGCTGCAGCAAAAGAGCGCGTGATGTAGGTGCCCAGGTCGTGAGCAGCTAGCGGGTCGATTCTGACAGCGCAACAGGAAAGTCAAGAATTTGAAGCAGCACAGTCTTCTGCTACGGAGAATCCTCGACACCAACCCCCGCTTCCCGGACGGGACTCAACAGCCCATCAGCGTCGTCGGAAGCTTCGGGCCCATGGGCATGTTGCTGGTACGTTGTTGGTTACACAGTCAGTTCGGGGTCGGAGCGGAGAATCTAACATTCCATCCAGGACGAGCTCCACGAGAGAGGCCAACACCGCAACTTCGAGACACGCTTTGCGTCTCTGCCGATTCAGCACGTCGCTATGCTCTGGGAGGCGACAGAGGTCCTCGAGATCGTTCCCAAGCAGCATAGACTCCGCATACACATTCGAGGCTGGATCAGCCATGAAAAGCTCTCGGTCGAGCAACTCATCACGATCCACCGCGTCTTCTATGATACGAGGAGGGTGATGGTAGATCCCAGGGAGAACCAGAGCGTTTGGGACTTGCTGGTCCACCGTAAGTGCTATGCCATCGCATATCCCAGACCTTAATTGACATGGCGTTGCAGACACCGCTTGGTTCATCGACGATGGTACCTACACCGAAGCCGAGACGGACGCCATGGAGCGAGCGGTCTCCGCGCAGTATCCCGAGCTCGGAGAGGCGATCCTTGACAAGATCAAAGGCTGGCAGCGCGGTCGCAAGGGCAAGGAGAAGTCGGAGAATCGCAAAGCATACAAGGAGACCAACCGGCGTGTCGCAGCGCACAAGCAAGAGCAGCGGGAGCGCCTCGAGAAGGAGCTTGTTGGCGAGGTCCCAATCAGCGATGGGATGGCGCGTCTTGTGATCACTCGCCCAGAGCCCGAGATGACTGCAGCGTTACAGAAAGGTAAGCACGGCAAGCGCAACCCCCGGGACAAGGCAAGCGTGCGAAGAAGCCGGAGGAGGGTGGCGAGAAGGGTAACGACAGAGAGCAGTAGGGGAGGGTGCAGCGATCGGCAGAGAGTATGGTGTCTAGCTCCTGGTATGAGAAAGAAGCATCGGAAAGGATTGCCTAGGAAAGGTAGAAAGGAGATACATCTCCACGAAGCAGGAGGGTGCATCGAGGGCCAGGACGTCAAAAGCAATTCGTTCAGTCAATATTTCTCATTCTATGCCTATGATTCTGCATCTCAGCGTCCCAAACGCCGAAACGCCAGCAACAAAATATGTCAAGTATGCTGGCTATTTCGCAACAGCCAGGAGAGTGAGCAGCAAAATTACAACGCAGTCTTTACACTCAAGCGGTCGCCTGCACCATGACCATCTGCTCGCGCAGCAAGGTGTCCTTCACCACCATTCTCTCATCGACAAGTGGCACACACAGGTTGTACTTCATCCAATCCACCATCTTGCAGTGCATGTCCTCGCATCTCTTGGCTCCCGCCCTCATGTGCGGACACATATTCGGACCCCAATTTCTGCACGGCGAATGAGCCGCACAGTGGGTGTGGAGGCGAGAGCAGCAAGGCGAGAAGAGCGAGCAGCGATAGTGACAGACGTTGACGTCGGTCGTCTTCTGCAGCATCCAGTACTCGTCGTTGGAGGGCGGGTTCGGCACGAGGTGATGCGGCTGCTGCATGATGGCTTGGGCGTGGGTGATCCAGGGCGTCCCGGCCATGTCGAAGGCGAACCAGATGCGCTGCTGCGTTGCTTGTGTCAGCGGAGTCGGGTGGGGATACTTGTGTAGGGTGTCACCTCTGTCTTGGAAACGCAGTGCGGCGTCTGTGACTGGCATGCCGTTTCCGATGTTCAGGCAGAAATGATTCCAGACCCGGTAGTTCTCCGCCTCGGAGGTGGGCATCACGAAGCCGCGGGTGGAGGTTGAGTTCCCGACCGTTTTCATCAAACCGTCCACCCAGCCCGCCTTGATCTCCGCGCCTTGGAGCAGAGAGGAGATGTGAACGAGCATTTCATGGTCGTGGGCAAGCTGTGGCTCCGCCATCGTCCTCTCTAGCAGCACCACCGCCTCCTGCAGGTCAGCGAAGAAGCTGACCCAGATCGGGCACATCTCGTTCGTGCTATCTGTCTTGTACATCGGCTCTCCGGCGTCGAGGAAGGCGTTAATGGAGAAGTAGTGGTTCGACGGCGCCCACTCCATGATGGCGGCGAGCAGGAACTTCGCGTAGACGATCTGCCGCACTTGGTTGTTAGTCGTCGGCCCCGTCACGCCGAGAAATCGGCGGGTGGTAGCGTCCATGCCTTGATACTTCACGCCGTACTCTTGGTACAGTCTGTAGAGCTCCCTCGCGCGGCAGGTGAGGCCATGCACTGCATGCTCGACTCTCTCCGCGGCGTCCTTTGCCAGCTGAGCCTTGCTTGGGCCGAGGATGGTGCCGATGCTGAGTGTTGACATGATGCCCATGTTGACTCTCCTCTTGTCGATATGTTGTGTTCTGGACGAGGAGAAAGGGCGAAAAGACCACTTGCAGTGTGCCATTTGTATGCTCAACCCCTGTGACGTCCGACAACACATCCAACAATGCAATTGACAGCAGGAAGGGTCGATGTGGGACAAAGAAGCTTGAGAGACCGCCCTTGGGAGACAAGGTCTTTGTCCGCCTGGATGTTCGATCTCTGAGACAGCGAACGATCAAACAATGCTGTCTTGGAACACCGCAGCACGATCTGTGCCTGGGCACTGGAGATGCTGCACGCCGGACAGCAGCAGGGGGTGGGCGATCTCCGGTCGTTCCTTCCCTTCGATCTCGTCACATGCAGGTGTAAATCGGTCAGCCTCTAGCGCCGAAGCCTGCAGAGACCCTCCCTTCGACTCACCCTACCACGCAACGACATCCCAGCACCTTCAACAGCAAGCACACCTCACACACCACCACCCACCCACCACCAACACCACCACGCCTCCACAGCAACCATGTCAACGACCTTCCTGCACCTCTCGCGCGCCTCCCAGGAGCAGATCATCGCCTACTGCATCCCCGACACCCTCACCGCCTCGATCACCGCCAACGAACCCTTCGAGATCGTGCAGACCAGCCGCGCCGGCCAATTCGCCACCTACGCCGCTCTCCGCCTCACCTCCCGCGACGTTGGCCGCACCGCCTGGCACGCCTTCAACCACACGACCACCATCCACTTCGAAGTCGTGCCGCACCTGCACCAACCCTTGCCACAGATTCCCGGACTCCCAACCATCGAGCCAGCGCTGAAGACCATCCCCGAGCGCGCCATCACCGGCCTTCGCAACCTCGAGATCAGCCGGATTTTCACCTTGACGCCCTTTGCAGACATCCTTCCAGACTGGTGGCAGAACGTACGCTGCGTGGCCCTCCTCCCCACGAATCGAGTCGGGATGATGGAGCCGGTAGAGGTACGCTGGGAGGGGATCGGGGGAGAGGAGGTGTCGGGGATTTTCGCGGAGGAGGCGCTGGAGTGGATGAGGGGTTTGGGAAGAGGGTCGTTGAAGGGGTGGAGGAGGTGTATTGGTCCGAGGAGATGGAGAGGGGGGAAATGGGGTTGGCGGAGACGGTGATGGAGCTAGGGGCGTTGTTTGTGTGGGTTACTGATACGCAGGTTGCTTTGTGAGCTGGGGGTGGAGAGTGTGAGGAGGGAGACATGAATTGATGATGATGTTGAGAGCTTGTCCGGGGGTTTACTACACGCGAGGAAAGGAATGGGTGATTGCTTGTTTGTGTACTTGACCTGCTGTTCGATCTCGCAGCCCTGAAATGCTCCTGCGCTCCTTCGGTAGCAATACAGAGCATCTTGCGGGCTCTCGCCGCCGGTATCGAGCCTACCTGACAACCCCTGACATCTTCGAGCTGCTGTACCACAATCGACAGGCCCTCAATCTTCCGTTCGATCCCCAGGCCACAAAATGCTCGTGTGCTCCTTCGCTCCCAGTGCAATGCATCTCAAGGGCCCTCACCTCCTGGATCAACCCTACCTGAAAACCCCCCATATCCCGACTGCTGTACCACGATGGACAAGGTGCTCGACCTTCCGTTCAATCTCCAAGCTCCGAAGTGCCCATGTAGTCCTTCAGCTGTGACCCGCTGCAACTCGGCAGCTCTCGCCTCCGAGATCAGCGCTGCCTGACAACCCCTCCAATATCCATCTGCTGCACTATGATCGACGGGTCTTCGACTTAGCGTTGAAACTCCAAGTCCTTGATCGCTCATCAAGTCCTTCGAATGCAATGCGCTGCATCTCGAGAAATCTTCCCTGCCACCCCCATCACTCCGATCAACAACATCGAGAGGGAGAGTGTATTTGCCTCACTTGATACCATGCCAGACTCCCCGTCTCGAATCCTGGAGTGGCAGACGACCGGCCGAGTCAGACATAGTCTTAAAGTCAATACCTGCCTTGAAGATGGCGTCCGAGTCCAGATACTGGGAGCTGGAACCGGCAATGCATTCCTGCAGCAACGGTTGGAACATCTCTCCGGGTTCTGAGCTACTGACCACACATGCTGTAGCCTCTGCCGCGGCAAGCTGCGACTGCATCCACGGGCCAGCGGAAAAAGTGGCGTTGAGGGGCCCAAAAAGCGGTTCTGCGGGATGTGTGAGGAGGCGGAGGACGTAGTCACGGCGGTGCTGAAGGTATGTTGTGCTCGGGCAAGGTATTGGCGAAGCTGTCGTCTCCAGTTCCATAATTCTCGTACGCTGCGAGGCCAGGAAGGGCTACTGCGTATCTCCCCCAGAGTAGTTCGTGGCAGACGCCAGAAACTGTGTATTTCATCCCCCATCCTCGACTCCCAGCCCGGATATCCTTCTCGAGCTCCTCCGTCTCTCCACTACAACGCCATCACCATCTCTTCTCCGACTACCCGCCCTCCACTCCCCGTCCGCCTGCCTCTCCTTCGCCAACTCGCCTTCTTCTTGCTGGAGGTACTTCTTTTCTCTCTCCTCGCCGAGCGCTTCCTCTGGCGAGCGTTTGCGCTTGCGGAATTTAGTGGGTTTGGTAGTAGATGCTGGGGAGGGCGGGAGTCTCGTCTGTGCTGCGGTGAGAAAGGAGGTGAGGGCGGAGAAGGGTATTGACAGCTTTTCGGTGGAAGTAGACGCAGGGATCGTATCGGAGGGTAGGAGGTCGCTGATAGACAGCTCGAGAGCACCCTCGCATGCAACACCGTGTTCGTCTCGAAACGGTATGGCAGCAACATCCTGTCTGCAGACTCCCACGTCCTCGTGATGCTCATCTTTCTCCGTAGCTGCCCGCCACACAGACACCGTCGCAGACTTGTCGCCTCCCTTCCTCGTACTGTGGTAAGGAATGTCAAGCCCCACAACACACCCAATACGATGCCGTGAGTCAACAATGTAACTTTCCGCCAGCCTCGGCAGATCCTTGCGCTGCTGCGAGTAGCTCACCTCCACCACCAAGCTCGGCATATCGCTGGCGGGGTGGAAGAAGCAAGCATCCGGGCTCCTCCGCACCACCACCTCCTCCGCTGCCGAAGATGACGTCTCCTGGCTGCTGTTCTCCAGCTTCGGCGCATGCATCTCCAGGGTCGTCGACCTCCCAAGCGCAGTCTTCCTCAACTCTACCGCTATTCTCTTCGCCTCATCATCATCCTCCTCCTCTCCAGCCTGCCCGCCAGCTCCGCAATACCATGCTCGACCGCCTTCTCAACAGCTGCCGTGAACCGCTCATGCACCGCACTCGGCATGCGCAAGACCAGCCGCCCCTTCGCGCCTGCCCTCTCCGGCGCCTCCCAGTCGTAGCGCGCCTTGTCTTCCCACCAGCCGTGTAGCTCTTGGTCTTGTGAGAGACGCGCTTCGAGCTTGGCAAATTGCGCCCGCGTCAGGTGGAAGACTCGCCGGTCTGCGCCTTCCTGCTGTGGGAGTCTGCCGCTGCGGAGGAGGTAGAGGATGCCAATGAGGCGATCGACCGGGCCGAGGGATGCGCTTTTGGGCTTGGGGGATTGCGGTGGAGAGGGAGGAGACGCGGGGAGGTTTCGCGGTCGGAGCTGGGAGGCGTGTCGGGCGTCTTGGTCGCGGCTGATGGCAGGGACATGTGTACGAGAGGGAGCCCTGAACGCTGATGGCGACGTCGAGGTCGTTGATGGAGGAGGGTTTACGCGATATCTGAGATCTGAGGTGGCAGGATGGGCGGTGAGGCGGTATGAGATGCGGCTCAGCGTGGGGGTCAGTTTGGGGCAGCGTGGGATGGAAACCCGGCCGGTCGGCTTACACCTTGACCCTTCAACCTCACCTCCTCTGCTCCACCTCTTCTTGTCAGCGGACTCTTGATCTTACTCCCTCTTATACTTACCTTATCTCTCTTACCAATTAGCTTACCTCCTCCAGCAAATCGTCTGGATGACTTGCAAGCACGGCGCGTCCAGAACCCGAATCAGTACACAAAGCACTTTCGTCTTACCCATGCGTTGCCATTGCAATACTACTATTCTCACTCCATAAATCGGCTGAAGCTCCACGCAAGCCAAACCAGTCCTGCTACTCCCGATACCGCTACCGACCCGCGACCATGACCAGGCGGTCCTGCGCAAGGCGGGTCTTCAGACGTGTGCCTGTCCCTGCTGCTACGGCCGTGATTCCCGTACCACACTTGCATTATGTCTCGCGAAGAGAGCTTCTCGAAATGGTACAGAGTTTTGGCACCGAGAACATCCGGGTACTGGGCCTCGATTGGATGAGCAGAGGCCGCTGCAGCTCCGGATCGCCGGACCTATCCGCTCTAAAGGACTCCCTCGCGCTCAGATTACCTCTGCTTGTTCAGAGTGCAGTAGCGATGCCCTTGATGACCGGCCATGGGGAAGGGATTGTGACGTTCCAGATGGTTGGCTGTCAAATTCTGCCCGAATGCGCCAATCTACTGAGATCTACCGGAACCGTTGTAGGGTGAAGTTCCCGCCCATGACGCCTGTGCCGAGACTGTGCAGTTGTCCCCATGAATTCTGCGCGAGGAACGCCTCTTAACAAGCTGGCGGGGGTAGCGCAGACTTACAAGCGTAGTACCGTAGGATGCATAGGCAGCTTGTACGTACGCTGTATGCACAGCAGCTGTGCGGCACACACTTTCGCCCTGAACAAGACATGCTGACCAGTGGAACATGCGTCGGGCAGATTTCCGCGCGAGGCAAACGTTATTGTTGTAGGCATGCGGCGTGTGAGACAAGCTCCGACATTGCTTTGTACAACACAGTCTTGCCCAGTCATATACATGTCAGAACCTATTCGGCGTCATCCTACGCTCTCCGCCTCCATTGAAGGACGTGCGGGTACGGCAGAAGGCACTCTCCATTCACTGGCGGCAACGCGACAGTTCTGACTATGGAAGCAAGCTTGGGTCCGGATCTATTCACTTGGTCGACGCATTTATGGCGGCTGCCTGCAGCCAGCCCATTCATTTTATAAGCAGCAACAGGCCTCTCGTATATTCTTCTTCCTCTAACATATATCGCACTGCCGCTTCCAACAATTCCGAAGGACCGCCACTCTCCGATCATCTCAAAGGCGCACAACACGAAAACGATAGCACCAGCGGCTCATCAACGTCAGCTTCCTGTGTATTATCCTCATCCTTCGGTCCGCATAACCATCGACTTGCAAAGGCTAGCGTTATTTGCTCCTTCGTCTTAACAGCGAGCAAGATGTCAAAGGTTAACGATGATTCAGTCTCGTAAGGCTCCTATGCTAGTAGTATGATCATCGTGCAACCTGCTGACGCTGGTACTGTACCAGAGACACTCAGATACCCGGCAGCCTCCCTCCGCTTCGCTTTCATGGTGGTGATGTCGTTGTCAAACTCTCGGCCGATCCGAGCGAGAACCTCTTGCTTCACAGAGACGTACTGAAGGCAGCCATGCCAATGCTTGCGCCAGCACTCGAGAGTCGCTGGGGTCAGTCAGACACTATCACAGATCCCATAACTGGCGAGGCTGTAGAGATATACACACTCTCGCTACGGTCCGTTGAGAACACTCTGCTTCTCGAAGGCAAGGTGAGCAATTTCAACCAAACGCGATCGAAGAGACATACAATTGATAGTTCTTGCAGGAGTTCGTTATTCTGAAGGACAAGGACGAGTTCGACCGCTCCAACCTATGCTTCATACACGAGACGGATCTCGGCACAGAAGGCTGGCCGGACGATGAGAGCTTCTTCAGCTCCTTCGAGTATCTCATCGAGAAGGTCTCAACGCTATACCGCGCACTCTTTGCTCTCATCTACGGCTATCCTCTTACCCTCGCCGCCATCCTCCCGTGGGAGAACTTCCGCGATTCGGACTATCGTCATTCCCTCAACACGGCATTGCCTGACATTACGGCCCTGTGTGCGATCGTAGAGTATCACGGCGCACTCCCACAGATCGCTCCGGCGATCATCAGCCTCCTCGTCAACTACCGTACCTTCTGGAAAGACGTCGCACACAGGCCAGCCAGCTGGATGCGCCTCGCTGTGAAGCTGAGATGGGTAGAACTCTACTTCGATGCTGCGCGCCACCTCATCTCAGATGGTGACTTTGAAGTCATTGCGACTGAGTTCGACATGTCCCGCGAGGACGCAGAAGCCAAGTTCAAGCCGCTCCTCGATACGCTCAGCCGGAAGGTCGATTCGCTACGCAATGCTCTACTGCGTCTCGGTCTCACCCAGCAGCGCTTCATGTTCTCAGACCAGCCCATCACAGCGTACACGTCGCTTCTTCATGCGTTTGGCTTTCGTCAAACCGACCGCAACGCCGTGACGAGGGCTTGCGAGAAGTTCGACTACCTCGCCACTTCCATCTTCAGCGAGTGGGTGGTGAAGCACGTCGCTGTGGGTGATCGTCTCTACATTAACGCTCAAGGCAAAGTCAGGGCGGCGAACCTTCCGGGTCTCGGTCACGTCTTCGCAAAGCTCTCCGATGCGGCGAAGTGGGATTGCCCTGCGAACATGTTCGGTCGCCACACGCCAGAGCGCTACATCAGCATGTTCAAGCTTGAGCGCCGCTACAGCCCAGCCGATCGCATCCGCACGACGCTCAACGAACTCGTCAGCAAAGCTGGCGATTTAATTGATCACGCTTTTGCTACCTGCGATGTCTATGTCGACGGCCACAATATTCAAGCTAGGCGTTCGCACTTCGACGGACACGAAGATCGCTTCACCTACCTGCCGCTGGACGAGAAGAAGCTACCGTGGGACAAGGATACAGCTTGCGGCGTCACGCCACTGCCGGCTATCGATCTGACTCCTGCCGGTGAAGCGACTCTCGAGGCGCCCGGTCTGACCGGGGGTGGCGAGGAGGAGGGAACTGATGAGCATGCGGCGTCAGCAGAGTGGGACAAGGCGAAGACGGCGACAAAAGTCGAAGCTGCGGACAAGGACGGCGACGAGAAGGAGGGTTGAAGCAAGCTTGGAGGCAATGGCAGGTGAGAACGAGCGTAGCACCTCCCAGGGCGACTACTGACGTTTGGCTTGGATGTGGATGAGCTGCCTTAACGCACGTTTCTGAGTTTAGTAACAGAAGTTTTGGTAATGCGTTGTACTTCTGGAAATTCGTTCGTCGCTTCCTTCGACCATGCTGTTCCGCAGCGTTTCTGTGAGCAGTAAGTCTCAGCCTGCGTTAAAAGAAGGAATGCAAAGTCTTAGAGCGGCTTTCTCGATATCGTTCCTCTTCCTCTCCTGAATGTCTCAATCTCGACTCGCGCTCTCCTCCTCAACTAAGTCTCTCCGCTTCAAGGCGACTTCTCCTCGCGAATACATTAGTCCGTCTTTCTGGTCTGACGCCTCTCCAAACGATCTCCTTGCCTCTACCTCTTACCACTGGTCCGCTGCGCTTCCGAGGAGGAGGCAGCTTGGGGTACCATAGATGCATGGCTCACCTCTCCTGCTGGTGCCTTGGGCTGTTGGGCCACTGCCTTCTCCTTCTCCTTCTTCAACTCTCTTTGGCGCCACTGATGGTCCGCGTATCTTGTGGCGCGATCGAATTCGTTGCCCCAGTCCATCTTGCGAACTTGGAGACTGTGCGATGTTAGTAAATGACGTGAATCGAAGCGATGGTGCACAACAAACCGCCAATTCCGCATCGCGGCAACGATTACTCCCGCCGCGACTCCCTCAATTCGCTTTGTCGAACATGTACCTGCGGCGGCTTTGAGGCGCGCAGTGACTAGCATCCTCTTCAGCGCCCCATATGTGACCAGGTGCTCGAGCTTGTCATTGATGAATGCAACCAGCGCCCTCAAGACAGGATCTGTTGGTGCCCTGCCTAGCTCAGCGGCTACATCACCCAAGCTCAGCCTCGTCGTAAGCAGCCACTCCCACCCGTATCGCTTGGAGCCAGGCCGGACGTTGAAGTAGTCAAGGTAGCTTTCGACGTCCTCGTCCGTGAACGCGCGGGTCATGATGCCGTACGGCCCAAAGTCCAGAGCCCCAACCACTCGACACAGCGGACAGCGCATCTTGTCGACTCTCGTGTGGAACCATTCAAGCAAGCAGCTGTGGCAGTAGATGATGTTGCAATCGCAATGGCCGACCTTAGCTATGTCGATTCCTTGTGGCGTGTTCGGTAAGAGGTCGTCCTGGCAGATGCTGCACGTTGTCTCTCCGCTGGCCAGGGCTTCTTCGCGGCTGATGACTCGAGTCTGGAGTTTGGCGACCAGCTGGTATTCCAACGCTGGCAAACCCTTGGTGGCAGCCATGCTTGCATCGATCAGTGTGATATTGGCGATATTGGCGATCGATCGATGGAGGGACAGACGCAAGGGCAGCGCTAGAGTAATATGCGTCGGGGTCGTTGGCTTCAGTGAGAATGACGCACGAGGACAGAGATACAACAGAAACCTGCTAATCGTCAGCTCTACATACTCACCGAGCTGTCCGCAGCATGGCAACGGAGAAGTCACTTCGACATGAAGCCGCACATATTGACTCGACCATTACCGGAAAGGGTCGGCACGTGAGGCAATCCAGTGCTCGAGGGCGGGAAGACACCAAACAAAGATGACCCCAGATTCTTTTCTTCTTCTTGCCCTTACCTATGTTCCGACCTGAAGGTGATGAGGTCTAGTACTATTAGCAACTGCCTGGTGCATACTGTGGCGAGGCTGGCGACAAGAGTCAAAGCCATCGTACGATTGGTTCGAAACAGCATATTGAGTTTTCTAAAACCTAAATGTGCCTGCAGGAAGCTGTTTCTTCGAACATGAACGCCTCGCTATAGGGGGGCTGGCTCCAACAAAAGGGGACGCCGTGATGACCAGCAACTCCCAAGCCGATCTTCATCGTCAGGTTGCCGGCCTAGAGTACTGTTACAAAGAGTGGGACATAGCCAGCATGTGCCCTGTAGTGTTTGCAGTCGGTGTGTAGAGGAGGCTTGGCAGCATGGCCCCTCGTAAGAAGGTTTCTCTCTCTGTGTCTTAGGACATCTGCTAATGCCCCGGACAGCTAAAGAGGAGACGTTATTTCCGAATTACATTCCGGCCTTACTCTACACTCTTCTCACACGCCAAAAGAAGGGTGAGATGGTCTCGATCGATTCATTTGTAGCCGATGCGAAGGAGGTCCCATGTGTCGCTGGCATCATTTGTCCGATCTGTCGTCTTGAAGCTGGAGAAGAGACACCTGATCGCTTCCATGACCCGGAATTGCCTGGCGCTTGTCTGACAACCAGAAACGCCGCATTCATAGAACAGACGACCTTCGTTACGGTGCCATGCAGCAGGCAAGCGGTGCACCGTGGGTGTCTGCTGCACGGCTGGCTTGATCCGAACAGGCTCAACCCAGGAATCGACATGCCAACCCAGACCACCTGCGCCATGTGTCGTCAACGCGTGCTCGATGAGGAAGCCGATTGCTACTGGGCCAGTGCGCTCGTCCGGAAGCTGAAGGTGTGTCGAGATGCCATGACGGAGCCGATCGCTTGTCAACCGCAAGAGCTCCCCCTAGCCATGTCCTCGAGGGCCAGAAGCTTGCCGTGATAGTTGGCATGTATTTCCTGGGTGCTTTGGAGGAAGGCAAGTACTGGGCAAAGCAGAACTTGAGCAAGAAGATCGCGACAGCCGTGGAGGTGTGCTTCTGTGCGCTAGATGGCGAACCATTCTATTGTCGCGGCCAGATACTTGGAGTGATGATCGACGCGGTGCAGGATGTCATGCAGGCGGATCTCGGCAAGTCAGTGGGTGCAGCGCGGATTCTGGAGAGATGGCGGACGAGCATCAGGACTTCTACTCATGCACTGTTGACGGCGCTTCGGCTGTACACGACGTACAGCTGGTGGTGGTACTGGAAGCCTCATTTCTGATGTGCTCAAAGAGTAGCGGGATGACAGAGGCCGGACCTCAGTGAGACGTCAACGATTCGAACAGATGTTGACAGCGAACAACAGTGGAAAGAGCTGAAAGCTTCAAGCATTTCTCAGTGATAATAAGTTGACGTCGAAATAAAGTATTGTATCTCTCCACCGCTGCCAAGGACGACGAAGTCGATCCATCAAACCTGGGATGTTTCAATGACTATACGCATCACGGCTTCCAAATGTGTCACTAGAGATAATGTTCCTCCGTTGACCATACGCGCCGTGCCATTGTGAGGATGCATCATCTGTTGATGAACGGGTGCACCTCGACTGGGGAAATCGAGCGACGACTGGATTGTCTTTGAAGTCCATGATACGCTACATGACTCCCAGCTTCTGTAAGTTTCGAGACGCCTCTTGCGCAAACTTATCTTGCCCCCAAGGGACAGCGTGTCATGCCCATATTTCAGCGCCAGCGTATACATCTCTACATCCGTTCCTGCAACAGGATGCTTGAGGTTGTCGGAACGAGCCCAGAGCTTCGTCAGCTGAGGCCCCAGAAGCAGGATGTCCGCATCGACGAGACTTCTGTACACCAGCAACGAGTTCTTCGATGACGCCGTGAGCTTGACGATCGGGTCTTCACCTTCAAAGCGGAGCGCTGAGTCCCGCGATGTCTCGAGACTGCGGACTCGGACGAAGACGCTCGGGGTGTGCTGACGGCATCCCGGTCCACTGTGGCGTTTGGGTCGATGCTAGCGCTGTCGCTGTAGCCTGTCGTACCGTTCCAGATCAGCACGAGACGGGGAAATTCTACCATACATGCTAGCTCATCGCGTAAGTGGAAGAGAGAAGTTATTAATTGTAACTGATCAGCAACCGCTGATGTGCAGAACCCTGTTCCCGCTTGAGGCAGTACTTTCGATTACTCATTCGATTCTTGGAATGTAAAGATCAATCAGATGAGACTAGGGCATTCTTTCCTGTCCACTGCAGCTTCCAACCTTCCATCGCCAACCTAGAACCCGGCTCATGTGCGTGCATAGGGTGTGTGTATCGCCAGATGCAAGTAAGCCGCTTCAGATCCGACCAAGTGATCAGTCTCCAGGGCGTGCGTAGTAGACGTCGCCACTTAGTGGTGAGCCTGGCGTCGATGGTCAAGTCATCGATTTCCAGAACGATCGAGGAGTGAATCCGCCGTTGATGCTGCTTGACTTCTGGATTGACGATGTCACATTAAGCGTCGAGGCTCACGTGTCTGGTGGAGTCTGCGCGTTCTACCATGTGAATGCGAAGCATGCCATTTAGTCGCTGACGGGCAAGCTCCAGCATGCGATCACGCTCCCGGCTGAAAGGAGGTCAATCGCGTAGAAATCATCCACCTGAAAGCAGCAGATCTATTGCAACATTCGGTCATGCTCAAGTCGACAGCAGCGGTGAAGCCGCACATGTCGAGTAGCTAGGATGGGACCGCAAACCGAAAATGACGGCAGTAGCGCAACCGTTGCTCCCCAACGCCCAGATGAATTCACCAACACTTCCTGCTTGCGCGGATCCTTCACCTGTAGGCAGCATGAGTACTTCGTCTTGCGCTTCGGTCCTTCTCTTACCTAAATTCCTGCTTTCAGTACCAATATCGTGCTTTGCATTCGCTGACACAGATTGTCAACCATCTTCAGCTTCGCATACGCATAAGCATCGTCTTCAACGATATCGCATACGAAGATACAGACATCAGTCCAGTATCTCGAACATCGAGCTCGTCTACCACCTTGGTAACGCTCTCGCAGCGCTTCAATCGCCTCAACTCGAACGCAAATAATAGCCATCCTCTACGGGCACACCATAGCCTCTCAACCAACAACCCTAACCCCTTCTCACCAAGCATCACCTCAACACCGCCCAAAACACTAAACGCAATGGCCTACCGCTCCAACCGCGAGCGCGAGCTCGCCAAGCAAAACCTCAGCAACAATCTCATGGCCGAGTACGCCCGCCACGGCAGCTTGCAACGCGGCTACGGAGGCCCGGAGGTCGTGATCGCTGATGGTCCTGTCAACCCGAATTGCCCGACCCACGGCTGGCGCAGTGGCGGTGGCGGTGGTGGCGGTCATCACGTCCAGCAGCACCAGACCGCGACGGCGGCGTATGTCGGGAATAAGGTGCACATCGAGAATCTGAATGTCAACGTTGGCGGAAACCAGCAAGTCAATGGCAGTAAGGCCAAGGGCGATGGGAAGACTTTGCGGGGCTCGTATTCGAGTCGAGATGCGGGTGGAGGCTACTCCAGGCGTGAGAGGAGTTACAGTCGCTCTGGTCGCTCTGGTCGTTCTGGTTCGGTGGGTGGCGGGCCACCGGGAATCAGAGGCGGGACAAACAGCGAGAGAAGTGGTGGGCATCCGGGTATGGGTGGTGGGTATTCCGGCATGGGTGGTGGATACTCGGGCATGGGTGGCGGGATATCCGGGTATGGGCGGTGGAGGGTACAGTGATTCCTACGGTGGAGGTGGCGGGAGGAGTGGAAGAGGAGGATCGAGGCCGCCTTCCGGGTTCGCTGGCCAGGCAGGCGGCGCTGCTGAGCAGTACTACTCCGGTCCGGCAGCAGGAGGGCTACGAGCGCGCCTACGCGTACGAGCGTCGATTCGAGGTTGGTGGTGGCAGCGGCGGCGGCGACGGCGGCGGCGAGGGCAGAGGACGGAGCAGGCTCCGCGACATGTTCTCCAACGGCGCCGGCTTGAGTCGCAGGAAGCGGCACATCCAACCTTCGAGCCGACCAGTACGGTGGTGGCGGAGTGAGCTATGGCGGCGAGATGGGCTATGGTGGTGCCGGCATGAACTCCAGGCGTGGAGGCGACCGCGGCCTAGGCGACATCAGTGCCTTCGAAGTCGGCCAGAACATCGAGAGGCAGCACATGTCCGAGGGTCATCCGCCACTAAAAATCATGGATCGCTGGAGAGCAGCGGGTGGCGACTCCAGTAAGATCCCCTATGGTGATTCCGGCAGGGGCACCTATGGCGATTCCAACAGGAGCACCTATGGCGGGAGCAGTATGCGTTCGAAGGGAGAATTCCGCGCTGATCCGCAGCTCATGATCGACTATCCCCGCGAATCGAGGGGCAGGTCGAGAGCGAGGAGTACTGGCGGCGGCGGCGGTGGTGGAAATCCGTTCTCCAGGATGGGGTCGCGGGCTGGCAGCCAGTACGGCGGCAGCTCTCGCGGCCCAGGCGTCGACTACGGCTACGATCCCATGCCACCAAAGCCCAAATCCCGAGCGAGCAGCATGTTTAGCAGTGCCAGATCGCGCATCGGCAGCGAGTTCGGCGGCGCGAGTCGCGACTACGGCGTCCTCACCGCACCCGGTAGGGCCAGAGCCGCGATTTCAGTCGGCGGCTTCGGCTCTCGCGCCAGGTCGAGAGCCGGCAGCATGTTCAGCAGCGGCGGGTACTCCAAGGATAGAGCTCTCGCTCCGCTTGACCCGCCGAATCCACCAAGCATACCGTCTCACCCCAGGAGCGTGTACGACGAGGATATAGGGGTACGAGCCGTGCGCGCGGGTTCGGCGACTCTTACTACGCTCCCTCACGCAGCTCGTCTCGCGCACCGTCTCACCATCGCTCCTCCTCTCGCGCACCATCTCATCGCAGCTCTTCCCACCCACGCTCCATCTACCCGGAAGACTCAGTCTCGAGCCGCACGCTGTCCAACCTCCCGTCTCGCGCACCCTCGCTTTCCGACTACTCCGACACAACCATCCGCGGCCGCTCAGCCTCCCGCCACTCCTCCCGCCCACCCTCCTCCTACGGCGGCTCCACCGTCCGCGGTACATCTCGCTCCGGATCCAGAGCTCCATCCTTCCTTAGTTCCCTCCGCAGCCCCAGCCGCAGCGGGTACTCCGGCAGCTATCTCTCCGGCAGCGGTCTGCCAAGCGATCGTTCCAGCAACCGCAGCCACAGCCGCAGCCGCAGCCGCAGCCGCCACAGCACCAAATCAGGCACAGGCCGCCTTTCTCTTCTCGGCGACAGCTACGACAACCCACCGATGAGCTCGCGCGGCGAGCCCTCGCATGGGAGCCCTAGAGGACGTACAGCGCGGCAGGTCGAGGATGCCAAGCAGACCGCCAATAAGCGGGGCTTTGGTGAAGGCGAACCAGTCCATGGCGAGTCGTCTGGGGAGCCGTTTGGGCAGGTCGAGCAGCAGGAGTCATGGTGGTGGTGGTGGTGGGAGCAGCATCAGGCGTGACAGCCGGGACCGCACGTACAGGGAGCAAGTCGTTCAAAAACGCCAAATCCAAAAGTACGAGCTAATTGCCAAGCAGGGTCTGAGGCGCAAGGGACGAGGTTGAGGGTGGCTGGCGTTGCTGCATGCTTCTCGGGTGGCGAAGTTTGAGGTGCGGTGGGCGTGAGATTCGAATATGGTATGAGGCGACAAATGGCGTTGGTACACTTTTTGGGAGGTGGGTTTCGGATTTGCGGTGGTTATGGTGTGGTACGAGGAGAGGAGGCTAGCTGGAAAGCGGGCAGATGTATGATCGTAATCGCGGGATGAGGAGGGTACAGAGTTTTGGCGTCTCTTTGAGAAAGACTGCATTGCTATGAGCGGGATTCGCAGTTTCGGTTGGGAAGTTTGCACATCGCAGATCTTCATCGCGGAGTTCATACGTAGATAGGCGTACACCTTGGTCGGACCTGGCTTCCTGCCCTTCCATATCGTACTGGCCAGACATGCCACCCCGAGGAGTGTGCTCACGTCCTCGGGACTGGGAGGTCTCACAATTTCCTGTCACGTGGTTCGTTCAGCTGCATCCACCATCCGCGTGCGTTCCCCGGTGCGCGAGCTTCTTGTGCGGTTCTACATCATGACTTTCAGACCCAGGGGACGTACAGCGTAGTCTTGTAATCTGCGGATGTCCTCCCACTCACTCCACGGCCTCCTCATCGCCCTTGTCGCCGAACATGTGGAATTGCACGAAGATGGCAACGTCCTCAGCCATGGTACCGAGCGAGCCGATGAGCCAGGGCAGGTTGGTGAGGAAGTACTGCTTTTCGACCGAATGGAAGAGGATCTGTAAAGCCAAGTCAGCCATTGCGCCCCTCCGCAGAGCACCTCCCAATACATACCGCCGCACCATACGTCGCATTGCCCATCAAGCTCAGCAGGAAGAACAGCAGACTCAGTCCCTCGCACGACCTCTCCCGCTGGTTTTTGATGATCTGCGGTATTCTCGCGCCCAAGTATGCGACCGCGCTCATGTACCCCAGCACCTCCGCGCCCACCGGCCCTCTACCATCCTCGCCTTCTTTCCCAACTGGTGTAGGTCGCCATGCGCCCGTCTTCCAAGCGATCGCCCAGCCTGCCGTGCCCACGACGATGATGAGAAGGATAGACACGATGTTCTTGACCACGGTAGATGTGCGTGTGGGCTCTTCCAGTATGCGATCCAAGCTACTCCTCCTCTCGCTACTCCTTCGCCCGCGACTGGCTGTGCTGCTCTTACGCCTACTTCCCGGCAAGCCCAAATTCTCCTCCGTGACATCCGTCAACCTCCTACTCGTACCCTTCGGCCTCCCATCCGCATTCCCGTTCAGCAAAGGCGTCTCTTCACTCTGCGCCCCGCCCACCGCACCCTTCTCCCCCCTCCTCTTCAGCGCCTTGTAATAAAGACACTGCCCAATCAGCACGCCATCGCTAAAACAAAAGAACGCGCCCAGCGCAATGACGGTCGGCACGAGCCCCGCCCAAATCGCGCCGGCGAGGTTGGCGACGTCGCCCACGAACCAGATGAAGAGAAAGGTGAGGCTGATGCCGTCGGCGTGGCCTTGGGTGTAGTTCTCGGCGAGCTGGGGGACGGTGAGGAAGATCCAGCTGGCGAGGGAGATGCTGCCGAAGATGCCGCTGAGGGCTTCGTTCCAGGTGAGGGGGGATGGCGGAGGACATGGTAGGGGAGGTGTGTAGGGCGGTGAGGTGGTAGAGCGTGGATGTCGCAGAGTGCGCTAGGGACACAAAGCCTGTACCCTCCCTACGCAAGCAGATACGGCGAATAATGGAGTACTGTGGTGTGAAGAGTGGCTCGAGTCGCGAATCCCAAGCACTCGGTACAATGCTCGCTCGCGTGCGCTTTGACTCGGCATCCCAAGCAAATCTCCGACTGGCTGAGGGATGCTCCACTGGGTCCGCATCAACGACCCCCTCTATTTCGATGTCACTCCTTCCTCTCTTCATACGACCATCGGCAAGACCCATGAGACAAGGGGCTTGGCAGTGGGGATGGCTCTGACCAGGCAGCAACGATACCGCCACAAGCAGCACGCCCAGAAGTGTTATCTCAGCGGGACAGGAGCTGTGGGTGCAATGGATCCCTCTTTCAATCCCTCTTGCACTACAATATACCCCCCTTCCTCCCCCCCCGTACTGTCTTCGATGTACGACGAGCTCTCTCATGCTGCGTCGGCTCACTTACCATACCCGGTCCGTCTTTTTCCTACTGCCTCAAGCCACCTCACTCCCCTTTGTCTGCCTTCCTCTCTCATCCTCCTTACTTCATCTCGCACGACACTTCACCGGATTGACCGCTTTGATCAGTGCCTCCAGGGCCTCAACGCTCATCTCCACCGCCTTCTCGTCGTCGATCAAGCAATACTCAGTCTCCGCCCTACGCAGCAACCCCTCCCACTCACCAAGAACCTGGGTCCAGAAATCGCCTCGCTTGTAGATCCCTTTGAGCTCCTTCCCACGGTCGCCAACGGCCTCGAACCAGTCGTCGGTATCCTCCGCAATACAGGCTCTGTTTTCGAGGCGCTTGAGACAGTGGATCTTCTGCACTGCCTGCTGACGGAGAGCGGCGTCCAATGCCTGCCCGTCCGCAAGCTTGACGACCTCGAGCCAGAACTTTTGATCGCGCATCTCTTCCACCTCAGCCTGGTCGTCCTGGACGTCGAACATCATCTCCTCGCCATCATGATAGAGACGGCCGAGAACGTTGTCGATCTCCGGCGTCTCACCCTGGCATAGCAGCTCAGCGACGATGTACTCACGAAACTTTGAAGAGCGCTGCTCGTTCTCGATCTCCGCGCTCCGAAGAAGCTGTTTGGCCCACCGCTGCAACCCTTTGACCTTGTCATAGACTTTACGCTGCGTTGGGACGAGGCCACCCGCTTCTTCCGCTCCTCAACATGCTCCAACGCCCTCATCCAGTCCGTGCGGCCTCTGATCGCTCGGAGCCGGACTCTCTGCTGGAAGTGGTATGGCAGCGCTCGGAATCTTCGGACGAACTCATTCAACTCAACGTCTCGAAGCCCGGGAGGAGGAGAACGTTGATGAGCCGGGATGTTAGAAGGCGTCCAACGACCAGATGTCGAAGCATGCGGATTGTCGACCAGCGAGGGCCACATCATCGCCTCCCGAACCTTCAATTGGAATCGGCGACGGCGTGGGCGGCTCCGGCGTCATGACCGGCAGCGGACTGATGGCGTTCTCTCGCGCGATCTCATCTGGATCGTAGTCCCGGAACCCCACCATCTTGTTGTTCGGCGAGAGCACTCGGCCGTCGATGAGGCGGTCATAGTCGTTCGGAGCACGATCGGGCTCAGGCGTGGCGACCCGTGGAATTCTGCGTCGGACAGTCGTGTTGGTGCCGCCGGCGTAGATGCAGTCGAGTCCGGACGGCTGTTGTGCACACTCTGCACGGTTCTGTTGCGCGGCTGTGCGGAAGGGCGTGAACCAATCGGTAAACCATCTCGCTTTCTCCATCTCGCTGCGTGGGAGTGGGGGTGCGAGGGTGCCGAAGCCCATCTCCGCGGCGTTCAGCTCATCTGGTGAGCGGTACTTTGGCTGGCGACCTCAGCAATGGTATCTCTGGTAGGTCTCGAAGGAGGTGCAAGGTGATACTTACGAAGAGGATGCGCTCTCTGGCCGGAGTCACGAAACCAGCAAGCTTCCTCATCCATCCCCAAAGCGACCACATCTTCATAATAGGCTGTGTGGCGGCGATACGGGCTCGCGGTGCCGCAGGACGACTGAATTGGTGTACTCTTATTACGGCACAACCAAAGACGTCGGGTCCTTTGTGGGTAGGCTGAGTGGCGTGTTCATGCTCGAGCGGGAGCCAGAGGATCGAAGACTCGTGGCCCGCACGGCGGGAGGTGTCCGTCCTGCGTGCTACAAATTCTGTCGCTGGTAGGATGCAGTGCAAGGAATGTGACGGTTTGTAACCGGATGTTGGGGACGAGTAGGCAGTGAAATGAAGCGCAGCCAATTTCGGCTGTATACAGGGTCCGCAGAAAGTGGGTCGCTTCACGTGCCGCTTCCAGGATTGGCCGCATGTGAGGATCTGTTTCCCTAGGTGTGGAAGCTGGACGCGGCTTTTACAGCAGTATCGGGTGGCTCTTGAAGCGCTGGAGCTGACACTCGGTAGGTATCACTCCTCGGACTGGGTGCACAATGCTCCACAATGCCTCATCTGATGAAGTTTCAGAGCATCACTGGAGATACGTGCATCACAAGCTATCTATCCCCATCTTGGGCTCTTCGTCATCAACACCAAATTGACATTACGGCACTACAATGAATCTGGTATGGGCTGCTCTACCGTGTACAAAGGACTGATTGTGGCTGGCCGTTGATAGTGGACGAGGGTGTTGCAAGGAACATATCGAAGAAGCTGACTCCGTTCTTATGCTAACTTACGAATTCAACGTACTCGCACTTGTGGCAGCCCCTTCCCACTTTGGCCTTGAGACCGGCCTCACTATCGTTTTTCCTGTCTACGCCCCATGCTGTTCGAAGATCACGCGCTACGTGCGACCAAGACTTCTCCCTTCCATCCATCATCTACGCGCTAATCCTGCCGCTCTGGCTTGTTCCCAATCTCCAACCAGCTTGTCTCGATCGATATCTCGTGAGGCGTCCTAGCTGACATTACAGTACTCGAATTCCGCATGATCCAGCTGCGTCTCCTACTGTTTTGGCACCAACCAGAAATCACCATGATCATAGATTCCTCCGACCTCTTCCTCCTTATCCCCGACAATGCTCAGCCAGCGTTGCATGTCGTAACTGAGATCATCGACATTCCCCTCGCGGCGGATGTTTAGCAACTTCTTGACCGCAATCGATCGAAGACCGATATCGAAACTCTGGTCGTCGCAAAGCTTGATCACGACGAACCAGAACCATGTGCCTGCGAAAACATTGCCATCAGGATGGATTGTCTGCTCCATGCCGAACTCTCGAAGATCGCCCAGGATGGCCACGATGTTCGCCGTATACATCGCCGTCGTACCGTTCAGCGGCCACAGAGCCTGCAGCGTCTCTCGTAAGCACTCCGACAACGCCACGCCTTCCGACTGCAAAGATGTCACGATCTCTGAAGCCCTATTGTGCA
>JADPVV010000074.1:0-11886 GCA_016097615.1 Eucalyptus dawsonii
ATGGCGACACCAGCGTTCAGTCTCTCACCGTCCAACGCAAATCCACCCAGGGAGTCCACTATACTAATCACTGGAGGATCGGGTGGTATTGGCCTTGCGACAGCACTTTATCTGCATACGCCGGAATACAAAAACAATGTAGTGATCCTCGATCGCTCGCCTTCTCCGCCACCAGCTGCAAAAGACCTCGCAGCTTCGTCCGCTTTCTCTACCTTCAATGCGACGTCACGTCCTGGGCCTCTCAGCGCAACGTCTTCGCCCGCGCAGCAGCCCATTTTGGCCGCCTTGACTGCGTGTTTGTTAACGCTGGTGTTGCCGAGATGGGCGAGCAGATCTTTACAGACCATTTGGACAGCAGTGGCGAACTTGCCGAGCCTGACCGCCGGACCATCGACATTGATATACGAGCTGTGAGCGATAGCTTAAAGCTTGCTATGTATCATCTACGGAACGACAGTGACTCTACGACTGGAAAAGGAAGAGGATCAGGGAAGGGTAAGGGAGGGAGTGTGGTTATGACCGCATCTTTAGCGGGCTACCTTGCATCGGCCGGAGCACCGCTGTACTCAGCAGCCAAGCACGGAGTTGTTGGCTACCTGCGGGCCTTGAAGGGGACTGTGCCAAGGTTGGCGTGGCATTGAGCGTGATTGCTCCTGGCATCACTCTGACGCCTATAGTCGTCGGCGTGAAGGAGGGCCAGAGCCTCGAAGACTGGGGCAAGGAGATGGCGGAGCGCGGTGTGCCTATCAACGATGCGGAGACCGTAGCACTCACTGTCGCACACATCATGGGCTTAGGCCTGAAAGCTAATGGGTCTGGGTATCTTATCCAGGCGAACAGGATCCAAGAGATTGGGCGGTATCGCGAAGAGCCGCCAACAGTGGATGGGTAAGGAGATGTTGAACTTGTTCCGTGGTGGCCGTAATGCTCCGCTATTTCCAAACAAGCTATGATCTAGCCACCTAAGCGTGATAGAGCTATGCTATAAGACAGAGGCAGCGTCCGCCGCATGTTTTTCTCGTCCCAGCAAGCCAAAGCCTTGTCTCGCGGACACACTCGCCCTCTGCTTCAGACCCTTCATGCAGTCGTCGCCCGTTCCATATCGATGTCACCAAGACTATATGGTACCAGATACGTGTGAGTCAACACCAACGCCTGATTAACGCATCCCGTACAAATCATGTTGACTCCAACGCTGAAAGCAGGTTCCAAGAGTGCATCGTTCAATAAGTCGAGAGATGCAAAGGCTCGCGTGCAAGCAGATAGAGCCGATTCTCAGCTGGGGTGATGCGACCGGCAACGAAATTTCCTCGAGAAGCATCGTTTGGCAAGACCACACTGCAATCAACAAAGAAGTTGCGACGACTCACCGCCGTCAGAACCGGTGTCCCACGGCTTGGCTATATGATCTTGGTGCTTCCGAATGAGCACTGGCTTTCCATCATCTGTGCGATGCTCCCAAATGTCAAAAGAAGAGTCGAGTGTGGGCGAGCGCTTCCACTGAACCTCTCGAACGGCCCTCAGTATGAAGAGCGAATCATGACTTGCAGATGTGCCTTCTGCCCATCCATCAGGCTTGACATTGCACCTGCGCAGAAGTCCCACAGCAACCCTGTTGCCAAACGTCTATGGCGCTCGCCAACCCTGCACTGCACTGCATGGTTGCCCCGCAGCGAACGAAGTGGTGATGAGCTCGGCACACTCTCAAGCTGTGCCTCAGATTCGATGTTCGTAAAGACCTCGAAGCCATTACCGTGAGAGTTAGACGAAGCCCGAGATGTTGAGGCTACTAGTGCCCCATGCAAGCCCTTCGGTCTTCTTGAGTGACCCGCCCCGTTGGGTGTGGGACGGGAAGATGCACGATGGGGAAGTGGTACACGTCGCACTTGGATATCAGCGTAGTAGATCTCCACAGGCATTACTTCGCGCACGCCAATCCGAATGTCTTCATTGCATATTCAAGGCGACTTGCTTACGTAGTGCACTTCTGGGTCGTGCGCCTCGTACGGCAGAGGCGATTTTAGGCGATGTCAGATTGTCAAGTGCTATAGGCATGGTCTGACAATTTATGGCGCCCATACATAAGTTAGGAGTATGACATAAGCCAGGGAAGAACGACAATAAAATGCCATCCTCTCTCCCATTTCCTCTTTCATATCGATATAAAAGATCTCTCTGCCAGACCTGCTGACTACACCTCGAGCTCTTAGCTGTAGCTAGCGGCATACAGCCTGAATGCTCACAACCCTGTCGACCATGTCCCGTGCCATGAGGGACATGAGCTCTGCAGGGAAGCCTTTATTGCAGGCATGACGGCTGATAATCCATTGATTGTGTACTCAACACAAAGCACATAAGGCTGTGAGTTTGGGTAGTTTCGCTTGTTTGTCCTGCCGTACCCGCTTAGCGCTTACTGCAATTCAGACGACACCCCTTCTGGCGTGTATGTGTCGAGGACGATCATCTGCCGCTCACCAGCCCGCTCTACGTCAGATGAGGGTTACACAAAGTGCTGGCACCTTTGGACTGGCGTCAGAATCCTGCGGCAAGTCCGAGAAGCCAGTCGTTTGAGGGCATCGAATGCAAGATGCAGATTAGCCAATACCTGTAAAGTGAGCGGGCGGAGCAGGTTGATCATCGTAGGGCGTCTCTGCCCTGGAGACAGACATGTGTGGTAAGTAACAACCGGACATTGATGGCGCTGCAACAGTGCTCTGTATCGTCCGAGAGGTGCAAAGGGTCCGGGGGCCCAGAGATGGATGAAACATGTCAAGTCGCCTCCGTTGCAGTTGCGACGGTCAGAGCAGATAAGCCGTGTGTCTGGCTGCGTATCCGATCACCTAACGTGCAAGCCAACCGGCGTAGTCTCCCATTGGCGCCTACATCAGCTATGTCCTCTGCAGGTCAGCCCGGCCTGCTGTCCACTCATACTGACGGTCTTCCAGCGGTAGGGCGTACTGCCAATAGATGTCGTACCTCACCGCTGGTCATCTGCCAGCGAACTCAGGCGAGGCGCCTGCCTACAACCTCACACTTGCAGCCCAAGCAGCGACCGCATCCAGCCTTAAGACAATGAGGCCGTGATGCGCAGCCATTCAACTGGAGCGCGCTGCGCTCCAGTGGATGCAACGTACTCTACTCCCTCCACTCTGACCAGTGTGGACTTCATTAAGCTTCGCTCTAGTATCTTGAGCCCTTCGCTCTGCAAGTAACGATGCTATTCAACATGGAAAGCCCGGCGGGCGATCAATTCTGGGTGCCAACAGTACCGTTCCTCGCCGGTTTAAGGCGAGCGCTTACGCACCCTGCTGCGAACAAGGTGTACACGCCGTTCAACGATTGCTCAAAGGAGATCCGACTATGCACCATCACGCCCAACTCCGGTGATCTAGCCCTGCGCCTTGATCTGCAGATCGTGCGTCTCATCGAGAGCGAGGATTCGTACAGGTGCTTGTCGTACTACTGGGGAGATTCCAGGGACCTCGTTCCCATCATTGTGAACGGGCGACAGCACAAAGTGACGCGGAATCTCCATTCGCTCCTTCGCCGACTGCGAAGTCTGGATCTTGGGGACCGTATCTGGATTGATGCCTTGAGTATTGATCAAAGCAACGACCTGGAAAAAGAAAAGGCAAGTGAGCATGATGGGAGACATATACCGACGAGCGAAGCAGGTGATGGTCGGCATCTCACCTGAAGGTAACTCAGTCGATGAACTGAACTCTGTTCGCGTATCTCTCGAGCGTCTCGCAATCGGCAGGCATCTCGACGAGATCGAGGACTTTCTGTCGCCTACGGCACCAAGTGACAGCGCAAAAAACCCGCGAAGTCCGCTCTGCGGTCTGTTGAAGGCGCCGTGGTTCACTCGTACATGGACCGTGCAAAGATCTGCAAGGCCAAGGAGGCCATTATACTGAGTCCTTGGATGCAGTGGGACACCTTTGCGCACGCCATCATGAATTGGAATCGGCACAGGCTAACCTGCTGCTCAAAAATCGCCGAAAGTTGCGATGCTGGGCTCGCAAAAACTTGCCATCAAGTGAGTACCTCCTCCATATCATGCTCTGGAGCGACACCTACTGGTAAGCGCTGATGCTTACCAAGGTATATTGCCATGTCATGAGTCTCGAGCATAGTCGCAGGTGCCTTGAGACTGGTCAGCACATACTAGAGCCGCTACAGGTCTTCCAGCATCTGGCCGTCACCGATCCCAGGGATAAGATCTTCGCTTTCCACGCCCTCCACACCGCCAACGGCGAGCTTCCTGCACCGGACTATGACCAGTCCGTGTTTGAGGTATACGAGGCCTTGACCGTGTGGGCTCTCAACGATACCAGATCACTGTTCCCCATGATGTTCGAGCTCCACAAAGAAGGCAGTGGGCACCCATCATGGGTCATGGACCTCTCACTTCAGTCCCAGGTGGAGCCAAATTACTGGAGGAAGAGACTGCAAGCACTCAAGCTACATAAAGCAGCGCATGGTATAGAGTGGAAGGTCGGGAGAGTGGCACCGGGGATGCTTGGCGTGCGAGGTATCGAGGTCGATTGCATTGACGCGGTGACAGAGAAAACTTTTTCCATTGGGACAAAAGCCGAGCACGTCGAGCTGTTAAGGGATTGGTACGACTTCGCTCGAGGCGGACGCGCCGACAGCCTCACACCGGCATCCGCTGGCCATACCTTCGAGGATGACTTTTGTGTCACGATGCTCGCTGGTGTCACTGAACACGCCGGTGGCGTTTGCGAAGCCGACCCAGAAGATCTCACCCAATGGAGGCAAATCATCGCAGATATGAGTGCTGGCCCGTCCAATGATCCCGTTGCTCACGTTCCGATCATGGAGGCCCACGCTACTGCGATTGTAGGACGAAGGCTCTTCCGCAGCCGAGATGGTCGCCTGGGTCTCGCTCCAGAACCATCGAAGACGGGAGACGTGGTCTGCATACTGGCTGGATGTGAGTCGTGTCTCGGATGTCCCTCGCGCAAATCTCGTTGCTATGTGCACTAACGACCGTGGCTTTGCCGCTGCTTAGGCAATGTCCCAGTCATTCTGAGAGGCGAGGTCAGTGGTGACAGCGCGCCACGACGTTATAGATTCCAAGGAGCAGCCTATGTGACGAGTTTGATGCAGGGTTTCCAAGGGTCGGAAGCATTGGCTATCCAAGACTTTGTCTTGACGTAATCAACCATCAACGCTTATCGATAATCTTGCGCCCTGGCCACCGCCGAGCCGTCGATCAACCGCTCACGTCAGGGGCACGAGACAATCATCCAGGCTGACCTGGTGTAGCGGTGTCTACTTCGAGATCTAGGTCGTTCTGGCGGCCTGGCCGATGCGAGCAATGAAATAAGGGCGCTTTGCGTTGCCACTAGCGTTCTTCAAGCTCTCCTACGAGCTGAGCGTGGTGTCGACGGCAATGCTGTTGATGTCAATGGCGGTGATGACGATGAGTGTTGGTGACTATGTTTTGCAGAGGCTACTGCCGGTGAAGAAGATGTCCTATTGAGCGCTTGTCAGCGACGGCTAGGCCGATGGTAAGGTATCGAACATAAGGTACCTTGTCGCCGAAGACACGGCACGACCACCCTTCCGGTATGACCGAGCAGTAGAACCAGTGATCATTGAGTGAGATGACACAGAGCCCGACCTGATACCACCGGTTGTTGGTCTCTCGGAATGGCGCCGGACGTTCAACACAACGTCCCTCAGCTTGCGACTGTGAGGTGACAAAGGACAGACCGGCCCCCAGAAAGTCAGGAAGCGAGCAGACATGCCTTCGTCATGCAACACCAGACTGCTCGCACTAAAGCTATTCGGACCACGATCCAGGACCCGTTGTCCCTCATTCCATATCGATACATGCTCTTGTACGTTGGGCTCTGCAATCACGCCTTGTCAGCGACTCTTCTGGTTTGCCAAAGATCGTCCCTTCGGTTTTGGTGGAGGTGCGGGAGGTGTCCAGACTGGATAGTTGAGGAAGCCATGGGCTCGTCGTGGCAACAGCGATAGCCCTCCGGTTGTCCAGCGTCGGGAGTGGTGATGAGCAAGCCTCCCACGGCACCACCGGCTACCGACAGACCACGGCTGCCATCGACCACACGTGTAGCCTACGAAACGGCGGCGGATCCGGTCCCTCCATGACTAGTAGGACTTACCGGACACGGACCTTTCGAGGAGGCCTCGATGTTACGCCATAGCCATCACCACACGCTGCATCGGAGTCGAATGCAAGAAGACAATGGGGTGACAATTACCACAACAAGCGTACCGACTTTTGCGTTGGCTTTCCTCTGTACCCTCGTCGTCGTACCGATGACCCTGGACTTGTGCGGCGCGTTGGATCCGAATGCTGCTGAGGGCGACCGACGAAGGTCACAAGCTCAAGCAACTAAAGGTTAGTTCAACGCAATGGCCCCTGTCTCAGACGGTTCGCCTTAAATCCCGTACTCTGCGAACGAGGCATTCAGACAGATCCTGCGGATCCAAGGTCGGAGAGACGAAGGGTGCGAGTAACGGGTAGTGGCAGTGAATGCGATATCCAGGCTGAGGTAATGCCAAGGATGACGACTAATCAACGATGGCACATATCTGCCGCCAGTGATGCAAAGCGAGCGATTTGAGCCGCACGGCCACAGCCCTGCAGCTACACCTCCACCACCCCACGTGTCTAGTATCATCGTACACCTTGAGGTCAGGCCCCATTAGCCATGACCTTAACACTCCGATGCTCTCCAAGCAGCTTTGTCAGTCATAGGGCAGAGTGAGTTTGTGTTAGTTCACGTACTGAACAGCCTCGCCATTACTTCATGACTGAGGATCCCTGTCCGGCCAGAAGCGCTTACAATTCTACGGCACGCGTACCACGGTGAGAAGAAGGCCAAAGCAAACGATACGTTCGCTCTGTCAACTGCTCGGCATCGTTTCACGAAATGTTTGGTCAATGGAGGCGCAGCTGGCCGGACCACAGTGCAGCTACGCTGTCAACCGCCGTATGGCGCCAAATGAATGTCATCCCTTGCATCGGGGATATAGATAGACCGCTTTCGGCGAGTGGGGCTAGCTATGCAGCTTTCCACTGCTGCCCTGCTGCTAGAAAGAAGTAATGCTCTGAGCTCGCTGACGACGGTCACTTTTTCGAGGCCGCCTTGACCCGGAGAATTGGTAACGAAAGACGGCTTTAGTAGCCGGTCTATCGGTAACACCGCTGCCGTGGTGACCCATGTCTGCCATGTCACATCTGCCCGTCTGAAGACGTTTGAAGACGTTTGAACAATGTCAAGCGATTTGGGGTAGAAAGGTTGGGATGTCATCTAGCCTGAACCGATGACCAGGCTAGCGACATGCCTTCGTCAGACAACAGATGCTTGATCACAGCCGCGAGCCTGGTCCGATCTGGCGTGGTGGCGTTATGAAGCGAACGCGTAGTTGTTGCGCTGTCCTTCCTTGATAGATCGCTACGGAGCCTCCTTCCCGTCTTGGGCGATGTGTGGCAGATAGGTGCATCGGGAGCAGATCGCGTGGAACCCTCGTTCGCTGTCAGACGGAAGGGTTCACAGGCTACCATAATCTCGTGTAGTCGTAACGCAAACCGCTGCACTTTGACCAGGGTTGATGATCATTCTTCTCCTGTGCCACGGCGTTGGAGTGGCTGTGGGTCACGATCACACGGAGACGAGAAATAGTCCGAGCTTTGAGCAATGAGTAGCATCCTTAGGATGTCGACTGTCCCGGACCGGTGACCAGGCTAGTGACATTCATTGGTCAGCCTCAGGTGCTTCATCAAACCGTGCATCGTGCTCACTTGTTCGCTCTCATATGCATGTCGGGATGTAAGGCACATGCAGCCTTGCAGTTGGGTGCGGGCGTCATGCATAGACAGCTGTTAGCGTGATGAGCCTTCGAACCAATGAGAGCACTAGCCGATGCACTTCACAACTCTCGACCTAACGACGCGACAGTCGCGTTGACCGAACTGGTCGCGAAGCTGTTTGGCGGACGAAGCAACTTGTACCAGCACTCAGCGACAATGCCTCCATTTCGCGATGATCAGCTCTTCGTATGTGGCGTCCTGTCTCTCTCCCGACCACACCAAGCATTCTCGCTAATTGCATGTGATTCAGATCATTGCGCCAGGGTCGGAGACCACGCTCGCCCAGCTTGGCCTACCCGAATCATTCACACCTGCGCGATACCGATTGCGGTCGCGCATGTTCCCGGCCGAGAAGGAAGGACAGTATGAGGCTGTAAAAGTCCGGCGGAAAAAAAGCCTACACAACCCGTTGCGCCTACGAATGGTGTCCCGGACACCATTGGCGAGCAGAAACAGGTGAATGGTGACGATGATGAATGGGAAGAGGACCGGATATCAGAAGACGGCGCAGTATGGCCCATACGAGAAGGCAAGATCGTAGACTGGCCCTGCTTCTACGCTCTGATCACGCATGTCTACAACTACGTCAACCCGCCCTTTCACACACCCATAGTACTCATAGCAGAGCCAGTATGGACGATCAAGGAGCGAGAGAAGGTCACGCAATTCTTCTTCGAGAAGTTCAAGGTCCCGGCATTCAGCATGGTGGATTCTGCTATGGCGGCCTCCTACGCTTACGGCGTCACGACAGCGACGGTCGTAGACGTGGGACTGGGGAAGGCAGACATTACGTGCATCACAGACTCGATGTCGCACGACGTTGGCAGGACGTTGGCAATGTCTGACTGCGGAGGTGAAGCAATGACGAACAGACTGACGGAGCTGCTGAATGTTCGGAAAGGCTTTACCAGGGACGTCTGTGAGCAGCTGAAGAAGTCCAACATCTGCGAGGTTCTCACCCCGGAGCAACTGCAGGAGGTACCCACGAGCGACCAAACAACCACGGATGGAACATCAAATCCCGCAGCAGCTGCTTCGACGGGTCAGGATGGCGCAGCACCAGGTCAGAGGAAGGCATCAATAGCTGAAATACCGCGTGGTCCTGGTCCAAATACTGAAGTCGGCGAAGAGAAGAAGCTGGAAGACGACGAAGGTGTCCTCGACATTGCTAGCATCGTCACGGGTGGCAACATGGGCGACTATCTCGCGCAGAAGGAGCGCGAGAAGGCCGAAAGGGTCGCGGCCAAACAACAGCTCAAGAAAGGTAGCGATGCGCAACAACTAGCGGCAGCGAGGCAGGTGCGCCAAGCGAACCACAAGCGCACACGCAACACCTTCGTCTACGAGGACTTTGCCCTTCACGACGCTATGAAGAAAGCTGGTATGAGCACTCAGAACATGACAGACATGCAGTCAGCTATGGACGACGGTCCTAATAAGCGGCAAAAGACGCCTGAGCCACAGTCTGCCATCTCCGATAAGCCTGCTGATAGCGGCCTGCCGCCAGCAGACGGTAGTGTGGCAGATACTTCGCCTGCGGGCGGCTTCAAACGCGAGATCGACGTCGGGACTGAACGCTTCGAAGCCGCATCCGGCGGTATTCTGGACCGCGTGTCTGACGCCATACACCGTACCGTGTCATCCTGTCCGGACATCAACAGACGGAGTGAGCTCTGGGATTCGCTCATCATCGTCGGCAACGGCGCGAAAGTACGAGGCTTCAAAGAAGCACTTATCGACACGCTGCAGCGGAAATACATCATCAGCCCCAATTCAGCCACCATCTTCACCTCCGAGCTGCCGTCGAACTTCTCCACACCAATGGCCACAGGCGCAAACACGCCGCAACCTCAGCTCCCAGGTCAACCGCATCAAGCATCTGGCGTGAACCCTCTCCTCCTTGCAGCTACTACGGCACAGAACCCACATTTGCAACCTTCGTCATCGGGTCTTGGGCAGATGACACCGCAGCCACATATGATGCAGCAACACCACAGCAGCAGTCATGGACAATCACCCACCAGCATCAAGCTGGCCAAGATCCCCGAGTACTTCCCGGAGTGGAAGGAAGTAGGGTACGATGAGGCGGCGTTCCTGGGCGCGCAGGTAGCGGCTAGGGTACTGTTCGTTGTCGATGCGGGCGGGAGTAAAGGGTATATGACCAGGACTGACTACAACGAGCAAGGTCCGGGTGGAATACATGAGGTGTATCTGTAGGGTGTAGGCGCTCGCGACTCGACGATTAGGACAGGTGGCGCAGTGGCTGTATAACTATGTGTGCCGTCAAAGCAGTCCGTCACAACTAGAGACGTGCCGCGTCATCACGCCACAAGAAGATGCATTGGCCACTCGATGCGAGCGGGTGTGAACACGACAAAGCTCATCGAGAACACACTGAGCAACTTGAAAGCCGTTTTGGCGAAGTCTCGTATTCAAACACCATGCTATCAATATAGACCCAAGGAGAGTCGTTCTTCGCGTGCATGCATTCTGATGGCCCATCGCCCAGTTGTGGAATACTCCAATATGCGCCAAACCCTAGAGCAAGTGTGGGTGGGGTGTTCTTATAGTAAGTAGTGAGCGCCTGCCCCAGAACGCCTGCCCCGGAACTACCATCAAAGCCTGTGTTAACTCCATAGCGCCATCTAGACCCACGTCAAAAGCAGTAACGCCCAGTAGCCTCCTTGGAATCAATGGCTCGTCCCATGAGCATTCCCATGCTCAAGCACGTTCACGTCCCCGTACTCCTTCTTCTCCTCCACCCCATGCACCAACTTCGCCGGCGCTGGAGTGATCTGATCTTCGCCACCGTGCGCCTCGAGGTGCTCGACATATATCGGTGGTGGCGCACCGCTTCCACTGCTCTCGCCGCTGTCTCCTCGGCTGCGGTTACCTTCCAGGCCCGCCACAGGCGAAGCCTTTGGCGAGCCAGTCGGAGAAGGCTCCTTCAGCTCCTCCTCGGCTCTCGAGCCGGCGTCGGCATTCTCGACGTGCTCGGTCTCGCGCGCTTTGTCTTCGTCGCCAATCATGGCTGCCAGGGAGCGGAAATTGAACATGGGCTCTACGCTGGGCGTCGTGCCGCCCGCGCCTGGCGTGATACCCTCCTGGGAGCCAGGTGTCAGGTCTACGTTGCTGCCGCTACCTGAAGGCAAGTTCGAGTCTGCACGCAGGCTACCATTCGCGGAGTCCACGAATGATGAGGCTGCTGATGAGGTGTTGGACAGTTGACGGAAGTGGTGTGGCGAACGTGGGCTCGGCGTCGGGATGGGGCTCGAGGCCGATGGCTGCAGGTTCGCACGAGATGCTTCTAGATGCCGTTGCGGATCCTCGATGGAAGAAGTGACGCGGTGACCAGGGCGGAGAATCTGAGGTGCCGTCTTGCATCTCTGTATTGAGCGTCGATGTCGGCTCAGACATTGGGTTAAAGCCAGCAAAGTCCTGCGCAGGTCCTTTACCTTTACCTTGCACGAGCTCCTCCGGTATCGATGGTTGCATGCCGAGGTTACTCGTCGAACGGGCCATGCTTGTCGAGGCCCAAGAACTGCTGCTGTTGTTAGATTCGATGGGATACAGCGAGCCATTGCTGCCCTTCCTAGCCGCCTTTTCTGCCTTCTTGGCCAACTTCTTATCTTCTTTCGCCTTCTTCTTCTCTTCTTTCGCGACTACCTTGTCTTCTTTTCGCTTTCGGTCGTCCTCAGCTGCTAGTGAGAGCCTGATAGCCTCCATCATCATGAGATCTTCCAAGTCATCAACGCGATTGCGACGCGAGCTCGTGCGGCCCGGGAACAGGTCACCGTTACCATCTATAGAGTGTTTGTTAGCGAAGACTGAAGTCACACATGCACGTGTTTGCATACCTTCAGCTGGTGTACCACTGCCACTCGCGCCCGGCGTCTCCACAAACAGCGTCCTACGCCGCCTGCCGAGTAGCCCGCCACGCGAGTGGCCTTCCCCATTGTTGCCTAGCACATATGCCGCATTATGCAACGCGGTGGCCGCCGCCGACCTTCGCA
>JADPVV010000045.1:0-22900 GCA_016097615.1 Eucalyptus dawsonii
TGAAGTATCTCGAGGTCGTAGTTGAGCAGCTTTGGGCCTCTGCCATTTACTTGTATCTCGTCATCCTCGTCCAGACCTTCGTTCTGCGAGGTTGCTTTCTGGATGACGGCCTTGAGCGCCGCTTTCAGATTCGTCGCTGATGCTGCGGAGAGCGAGACAAAACTCTCTTTTCCCGGACGAGAGGACTCCGCTGTAGCTGTTGCACAATCGACTGCTGAGAGGCAGCATCTGGACCAGCTGAGATGATGGCGGTCGGGATACGGCCGGCCTGAGGCTCCTTCGCGGATGTGACCAGGAAATCCTCAAGCTCATGAACCGTAGTAGAGTTCGTCGCTTCCAGTCGCTGATCAATGGCCCTCTTCTGCTTCCGCCAGGCGGTTTCATAGGCCTGCTTTCGTGCCTTCCACGATGCTTGTAAACCTTGCGGCTCCACCTTCCGCCGCTTGGCTGGTCGAGTGTCGACGGGCTCGAAGACGTA
Organism: Eucalyptus dawsonii; assembly: GCA_016097615.1. Lineage (NCBI taxonomy): Eukaryota > Viridiplantae > Streptophyta > Magnoliopsida > Myrtales > Myrtaceae > Eucalyptus > Eucalyptus dawsonii. Next base: position 479 of record JADPVV010000045.1, read on the forward strand.
GCACTTCTCGTACTCCATCGCGATTGGGAGCTGGTCCAAGGGTTTGATCTCCCTGATGATTGACGCAAGAGCCGATGTGAGGTGAGGCAACGCGAAACTGACACGGTCAAGGGGAGAGGTCAAAAGTCGCGGTTCTGCGCCTTCCCTTCTAAACTGGCTTCTTGAAAACCACCCAGTCACTTATGCATTCTCCATTACATTTTAATTGAAGCGTCTCAAAGGGCAGGGCACTCGTCCTTTTCAGATCTTCACAGCGCTGAGCGTGATGTGGATGCCAATGGGTTGTTCATGTCTAGCCATCGCCTACAAGATTGTCGCTCTATGTAGCTATAGCACAGCATGTTACGCTTGCCAGCCATGACCGTGATGCTTGCCGTCACCACCCCACGACCCGTTGACCGCATTACAACCAATCTCCAAGATGCCGATACTGTACATCGGCATCTCCCAGCTGAACGTGGTACCTTTTGCCGTGATGGTCTGCTTGTGCGTCTCGACGTAGTTCTGGTCGATGTAGTTCGAGACATTCATTGGCGCCGTAAGGTACGTCAGCTGGCCTGTTGCCCCCTCGGTGATACCAGCGAACTCAGCGCTGAAGGGCACATTGCCGGTGCTGTTGTATACCACAGCCTTGACGATGCGAGAGTCATCTGTATCGCCCTTGCCAGCAACCCAGTACGCTGGACCATACTCGCCGCCGGACGTCGGAAGGGTCTCGGTGATGCGGACGCTGGACAGTAGCTGGACCATGTAGTAGCTGGTCGACAAGATCAGGTGAGCTGGGTTTGCGTCGAACGCGATCATATCAGGGATCCACTCCCAGCTGTTCAGGTTCATGAAGCCTGGTGCGTAGGCCGCGCCGAGGATGTTGTCGCTGTTGCGCTCCGCGGAAAGGAGGTAGATGGCTTCTGCGACGGAACCGTACCAGAATGGGAACATGGCGCGACGGGATCCTGCTGTCCAGCTTGGTTCGCTTGTGTTGTATCTGCGCTGGAATGAGTACATCTGGATCACCATTGATTGGCCTCGAGTCAACTTACTGGTCGTACTCGACGACTGCATACTCGCCCAAGAAGAGGATGGCCACGCGTGTAGTTATCGAAATATCCAAACTGACTACTCATCTGCACGGGAATGGCGTATCTGAAGCGATGGCAGCAGGGTCAGCCATGTATTAGACAGGAGGAGTATGGTTATTTGAATCTCGGATAGATCCCAAACCTAGGTTCGACGTACTCGTGGAAGTCCCCAGTCGCACCGTAAGGAGGCGCCGCAATTGACTCGTCAACATCGTAGTAGCCTAAAAAAGTGGCAGAAAAGTTAGCAGTGTCTCAGACGTGGAAGAAGGTCAGCAGGTGTCGACCGTGCTCTCGAGCGCTGCTCCGCTTTTGAGACAGCGGAAGACGCTCTCGCGCCCATTGTTTAGCTTACTGGATATGATGGTCATGTTCGGGTAAGCGCCCTTGATGGCATCGTGGAACATGCTGAAGCGATAAGCACCGTACGTCTCCTTGCCATCGCTCAAGCTGTCTTCGTTGCCGACTTCGACAAAGTTGACAGTGAAGGGCTCGGGATGTCCTAGCTCTGCACGGTAAGATCCCCACTGCGTCGAAGCATCGCCAGTCAGGAACTCCAGCTCATCAAGAGCAGACTGGATGTAGGGTTGGAGCTGGTCCTTGGGTAAATGAGTGCCATTTAGCCAGAGACCGGCCCAAACTCCAAGGATGACCTCCATGCCGAGATCTTCGGCCCAGAGCATGTACTCCATGAGCCCAAGACCGTTCGTTTGTTCGTAAGACCAGGTTCCCGGGTACCCGGGACGATTCTCTAACGGGCCGAGCGACTCGGTCCAGTTCCACCAATACGGTGGCTGATTGCCTTCGAGATTATTGCCTCCTGGCATGCGGAAGAACTTGGGGTTCAAGCCCGCCATGGCCTCCATGAGATCGATCCGTAAGCCGTTTGGGCGGTGGTTGTACGTTGGTGGGAAGAGACTGAGTAGATTGAAGTTTAGCGGTCCCTGCACGCTTGAGGCCGGCATCGTGAACTGTAAAGTGTTGTTGCTATCCGGCGCGTCTCGGGATGGCTGGAATTGGTAGTGATACTGAGTCCACTGGCCAGCCTCCGAGGATGCCTGAACAGACGCTTCGGCAAGAGTGTCGCCAGTGGTGTTGGAAACCATGCAGATGCTGATATTACCCTTGAAAGAGCCCATCATGTAGAACGAGCCATTGTACTGCCAGTCCGCCACCCCTGGAAAGCCCCAAAAACCTACACTGGTCATTAGAATGAGTGCTCGGTCCGCCTAACGATGCTCACTCACCTTCGTTCCAGAACCCAATGGTGTCCGCACTACCTCCAGAGAACTCCATCGAGGACGGCAAGGCCTGGGAGAGCGGCATAGAGTCATTCGACAATGCCAGCTTTGCACCACCAAGAGGGTACCAATAGGAGAGACTTTTTGGAAAGAGCTCGCTGCCTTGGAACGCTCGGTTCTGGATTAGTTCGGCGTATACTCCTCCGTCTCCGGAGTGGTTGATGTCCTCGAACCTATGAGCAAAGGGCATGATCCGTTAGCATCTGTTCCATACACAACAAAGGGCAAAGCGTTGGTCTCAGACACACCACGTGGTAGCCACAAGACACCAGTCGGGTTCTGCCTGTCGGATTACTCACATGATGCCATATTGGTACGGCGAGGTAGCATTGCCGCCAGACGAGTCAACAGAGAATTGGACTGCCGCTGCTGTTGCAGCAAGCGCCGCAGTGGATGTGAAGGTTCGGGCGAGCATGTTGACGGACGATACTCGCACTATCGGGCAGAGTAAGAGAATTCTCACCTCAAGGATGGCGACTTCTTTAAGCAGAGCAAGACGTGCAGGATCTCATTACCGGACAATGGCTGCCCGGTCTACTCGACTACCGGGTCACATGGTAGAACCTTGATCCGCCAACGTCCTTCCTTTTGGGGTCGAGACAAGCATGGTCGGCAGAAGCTTGTTGGTGGAGAATCGTGTACATCGTCATGGGTGCATATTGATATGCGGAGAAGACGCTTTGCGGGCACGAGGCGGGAGCAGGACAACCGGGACCGGCATGAGTCCATCTGGACGGCTCTCCAGCACGGCATTGTGGAAGGGGAGACACACTATCCCGTAAAGCAGGGCATGCGCTCAACGACTGTAGAGAATGCGTGACGGACGCAGGCTTCCACATCGAGGAAGTGCGGTCATGGACTGGAGGAGGTACTCGTCGTCTTCCGGTGGGTGACGATGCCTCCCTTGTCGTCGTGGCACGACGGCTAATGTGCCAAGCTTTGGTGCTAGAAGGTCGAAGGATTGAGGCTCTAGCGGGTGATGAGCTTGTTCTTTTGATGGAAGAGCAGGCAGACAGCTTTTGTTCTGCTCGTTGCGAAAGACAGTGCTAATACTTTTGGCGACGGTCTTATACTTATGCCATGCAAGCTCGGTCGTAACTTTCGCGCACAACCGGACCATCCAAGCGCAACTCTCATAATCGTTCCGTCAAACACAGACCAAATAGAGATACAGCCTATGCAGAGCATGCGACAGCAATCGAACAGCGCTCAATTGTAATAGAACAACATGCTATCCCGACCCGCCACCACTATCACGCTGACGCCCGACGATGTCGCGGCGTACGAGCAGCGGAAGCAGGCCAGAGAGATGATGCAGACCCAGGATCTTGACAGCTCCCAGAGCAGCGAGAAAAGCACCGTGGAGAACGGCCATGCTGGAAGGGAGGATGACGTTACGCCGGCCGCGCAGACTCGAGCGGCGAGAGTGAAGCAAGCACGAGAGCAGAGAATTGGCGTTGGTGGCTCACGTAGCCATGGATGAGGGCTGACTCGCTCATATTCGCTGTCCAGGATCGAAGGCTGTTCAAGGCGTTCTTGAGTATTGCGCAATATCGACATTTTCCGGCTTCTCTCCCTTGCTTGCCGTGGCCTCACATTCCGCCGGCCCGCGCAAACATGACGAAGCGCGTCACGTCTCGAATCCAGCCTCTTTGGCATTGAGTCGACTGGGCGCAACGGCTATCACGATTGCTGCTGTCTTCTTCCCTCTTAGATCCACTAAGATGGCGTACTTGCGGAGCAACTTGTCGTCTCTTATGCTCTACTTCACGATTTTTGCCTCGTTCCTGACGATTGCAAATGCGGACCTCCAGGTGCCTGGGTTTGGAGGCAGCGCGGGTAGCCTGCTCTCCCCTCACCTGGAGATCGATGCACAATTGGAAAGCTCGAAGCATTTCGCAGGGCCTGAGGTCCAGATGCTGGTTGACCTCGGAGCTGAGGAGCAGCCACCTGACAACACCCACCTCGTAAAGCGTTACGGCTCTGGTGCTCCATATTGGTTCTCTCAGATCAAGCGGCAGGGCAAAACACCATACGGCGTCAACAGCTCCTTCGTCGTCTTCCGGAATGTGAGGGACTATGGCGCAAAGGGAGATGGAATTACCGACGATACGGATGCGTTCAACAACGCAACTCAAGATGGCGATCGATGTGTCTTGGGCTGCGACAGTCGGACAACTCAACCGGTCATCGTCTGGATCCCATCGGGCACGTACCGGATCTCGAGGCCGATCATCCAGACCTACTATACGCAATATATTGGCGATGCCAACAATCTGCCTGTCCTGATGGGCACATCGGACTTTTTTGGTATCGGCATTGTCGATTCGGACCCGTATCTGGCATATGGCTACAGTTGGTGGGCGAATCAAAACAATTTCTGGAGGCAAATTCGAAACGTAGTCTTTGATATGACGCAGATGCCAGCAACTGGAGGCATGCATGGCTTGCACTGGCAAGTCGCTCAGGGGACGAGCTTGCAGAACATCGTGTTCCGCATGAGGCCAACGACCTGGGGCGACGACAACGATCAGATTGGCATCTTCATGGACAACGGTTCAGCGTTGTATATGGAAGATGTGATCTTCGAGGGCGGGAGTATCGGCTTCTTTGCTGGCAATCAACAATTCACGGTGCGCAACTTCACCTTCAACGGTTGTAAGACTGGCATTTTCCAAAACTGGAACTGGGTCTTCCTGTACAAAGAGATGTACTTCAACGACGTCGGCATTCCGCTTGACATCAGCCAGGAGGCGACGTTCCAGCAGTGGGAAGCATCGTCATGCAAGATAGTGTGGTGACGAACGCTCTGTACGGTATCGTCACGACCTTTTCGACCAACAGCACACCTCCTGCGGCAGGGTCTTTGGTGCTTGACAACGTCGACTTCGTCAACTCGCCTGTGGCGGTTCAGTGGCCAAACGACACCACCATCGTCGAAGGTAACCGTCTTGTGGTTAGCTTCGTCCAAGGCACATCGTACACCGCTTATGAGCACATGGAAGTCCAGAATGGCTTGGAGTGCTGGGTCCCCACGGCCAACTATTCACGCATTCAACAGGAGGTGAACGGTCCGATCAAGGCAGCTTCGCTACTCACGCCTACCGGCACAATCTATACGCGCAGCCGGCCGCAGTATGAAGGAGTGCCAGTGGCAAGCTTCGTGAGCATCATGGATTACGGATGCAAGGGCGACGGCGTTTCGGACGACACGGTGTGCATGCAAAACTTTTTGAACTCCATTACGTCGGACCAAATCGCCTACTTTGACCATGGGGCCTACGTAATCCGCAACACGATCGACGTTCCGAGCAACATCAAGATCCAGGGTGAGGTCTGGCCGTTGATCATGTTCGACGGCTCTAGCTCTGTTTGGCAGGACATCAACAACCCTGTTCCGGGATGGCGCGTTGGCAAGGCTGGTGATGTCGGCACAACAGAGATCGTTGAGATCATATTCGAGACGCGCGGATCTACTCCAGGGCTTATCATTACAGAGTGGAATCTGGCTGGCACGTACCCGGGAGCCACTGGCATGTTCGACACTCATTGGCGGATTGGCGGCACCAATGGCACCTTGCTACAGAATACGAATTGCATAAAGACACCTGGCAAAGCTCACGGCGCCGACCAAGGGTGCTGGGCTGCATTCCTGCTCTTACATATCACGAGCTCCACCAGCAATATGATCATGTCCAACAACTGGGGCTGGGTGTCTGACCACGACCTCGATATTCCACCGAACGACCAGATTGATATCTACAACGGCCGTGGAGTGCTCGTTGAAAGTCAAGGCCCGCTCTGGATGGTCGGCACGTCTTTCGAGCATAGCATGCTATACAATTACAATATAGCCAATGCGAAGGACATCTACATTGGTGCTGCCCAGAGCGAGACAGCGTAAGCATCGGCCCGCTTCCCATGATTGAACGGCGCGAGCTGACCATCTCATAGCTACATGCAAAACAACCCAAGCGCCCTCACGCCTTTCACGCCCCAAACCGCTTGGTCCGACCCAACATTCGCAGAGTGCTACCAATCCATCTGCCCCAAAACCTTTGCGTTCCGCTTCTACAACACCACATACAGCCTCGTCTACGGCGCGGGCTTCTACTCCTTCTTCAACAACTACGACTCCGGCTGCTTGCTCACGCGGAATTGCCAGAGCTTGATTGTGAGCCTGGAGGCGAGCGAAGCGATCTACATTTACGGGCTTAACACGGTGGCGGCAGAGAATATGGTGGAGGTCGATGGGGTGGCGATCGTGCCGCAGGCTTACAACACGAATTCTTTCACTTCGTCGGTTTCGTTGTTCGAGTATCCGTGAGGTGGATCGCTTTGGCCTTGGGTAGTGGAGATTTTGTGTGGATCGTCGTCTTGCAAATTTACCATTGTCAATTGCTGCCCGGGTCTCTCGTGATTTTCGTGTTTCGGTCCAAGCTTAAATTCTATAAGCGAAACCATCCCTTCGCGCTCAACGCGTCTTCTTCATCTCATCGGCGACATTCATCAACAAGAACCTCCCAGCTTTCATCGATATCGCAAATCTGGCGCCGAATTGGATGTCGTGCTCTGTCCGATGGTCTGACTCGCTGATGGGTCGCCTACGCCCGGTCTGGAAGACCGACTTGCCTGGCTGAACTATCCTTCTTTGTCCTCAGCAGCCAAGGCGCCATAGTAAACAAGACGACCACCAGACTACAAGGCAAGCCTTTCGCGTAGCCCCGTAGCTGCGGATCGATCTCATCCGGAATGTGTGCTGTATATCTAGTCTGCCTTCCGGCCCACCGGCTGGAATGCTACGGTAGGTTCACCAACAACACCGACGCGTCTTGCGGTACTCACAGCGTTTGGGCCCTTTGTCGAGACTCATACACTCACTGTTACAGCCCTCGGGGTGCCCTTTAATTCATACCGCCTTCGCGATGTCGCCCTCGCCATTCGTTTCGAGGACTAGCTTTGCGCTTCTTTCTTTGCTTGCACTTGTTTCCGCGCAAACGATTCCTGGAGCAAAGCTATTGACTGGTGGAGGGGCGCCAGGATCTGCCAACTATGAGCTTGTCGACCTCTACGATGGCTCGAGTGACTTCTTCGACAAGTTCAACTTCTACAGCGTGAGTTAAAAAAGGTACAGAAGGGTTGGGAAGGTTGCTAAGACGTTGCAGTCGTACGATCCTACATATGGACACGTCCAGTAAGCTAGACTCGCTACAACCAGAACTTACACATTGCTGATGGGAAAGATATGTCACGGAGGACGTTGCCGTTCAAAACGGCTACGCTAAGATCTCCGACGATGGGACCGCGGTCATGAGTGTAGACACAACCAACAAATGGCCGAGAGGTGGGCCTGGAAGACCTGCTACTCGTATCATGAGCGACAACACATATACGCATGGTCTGTTTGTCCTGGACGTAGCCCACATGCCCTACGGCTGCGGTATTTGGCCTGCATATTGGCTCCTCGGCCCGGATTGGCCATCACATGGAGAAATGGACATCATCGAGGGCGTCAACTTGCAAGCGGACGACCAGATCTCTCTACATTCCAGCGACGATTGCACAATAGCAGGCAGTGGACAGACGGGCTCCCAGGAGAATAGCGATTGCAACGCGGCAGCAAACGGCAATTCTGGGTGCGGCACACTACTCAGTTCCTCGGCCACGCCCAACAACTACGGCGCCGGCCTCAATACTAACGGGGGCGGCTACTACGTGACTGAATGGACATCGAACTATGTGAAGCACTGGTTCTTCGAGCGGGATAGCGTACCGGACAGCATCGCGGACGGCAGCCCCGACCCCACGACATTCGGTGAGCCTGCTGTCAATCAGCAAGGTTCTTGCGACATCGACTCGCATTTCAGCAACATGACGATCGTGTTCAACACCGACTTCTGCGGCGCCTGGGCGGGTTGGGTCTACAGCCAGGAGTCACTTTGCCCGCAGACCGCCGATCTCAACAGCCTTGACTCCTGCGTCGAGTTTGTCGGCAACACCCCATCGTATTTCACCAACGCCTACTGGGAGATCAATTCGATTGCAGTGTATCAGATGCCGTCCACCATCGCGACAATTTCCGCATATTCTACGAGCTTGTCGAGCGTCCCGCCCTCGGCGAGCTCGAACACGATCAATCAAGGCGTGGGTGCGACTACGGCAACGATATCTTCCTCATCATACACCGGGCCATTGTCTCAAGACACCACGAAGACATCGAGCAGCAGTTCAAGAGCCAGTAGCGCTGCATCAAGCAGTGTTGCTACCAGCTCTAGCTATACGACGAGCAGCTCGCCCGTGAGCTCTTCTGCAGCACCATTAAGCAGTGTTGCTATCAGCTCCGGCAATATAACGAGCAGCTCAGTTGTGACCTCTTCTGCAGCACCATCAAGCATTGTTGCTACCAGCTCTGGCAATGTGACGAGTAGCTCAGTTGTGACTTCTTCTGCAGCACCACCAAGCATTGTTGCTACCAGCTCTGGCGATGTGACGAGCAGCTCAGCTGTGAGCTCTTCTGCAGCACCAGCATATACTGGCGAGCCGATGGCTCTTGCGTCTGCTAGCTGTCCGGAGAATGATCGTGCCACTGTCGTGGACAGCATGGGCATTCTCTACCAGATCGGCTGCAGCAGTGACACTTCAATCGGTTCACAGTACAACGCGCAAGCTCCCACGAGTTTTAGAGACTGCTTCGCGTTCTGCGACAACTCGACAGCGCTTTTCGGCCAATATTGCGCCTCTTTCGTATACTCTGGAGGCGCGAATGGCATCGGCGGTGGTGACTGCTATGTCAAGCCGGCGCCTGCAGCAGGAGGCATAACCACTTTCGTCCCGACGGATGACAGCAAGGTTGGAGCTATCCGGCTATCGCCACCGGACGCTGTAACATCAGTGTCCGCTCAGTCCTCTAGCACCGTGTCTTCTAGCAGTGAGCTGGCATCCTCGAGCACGACCCCACGTCCAGCTCTTCTTCAACGATGTCTAGCAACACTCCTGGGATCGCAAGCCCCAGCGCTGCATCATGGACTATCCTTCGTACATGTCGCCAGGCGGAGAGATGGCGCCTGCAACCTCATCTATGCTTAACTACGATGAGACTTGGATGTTGCCCACAGATATGTATCACACCTATGAGCCTACGGTGTTGACCTCAGCAGGCTTGCCTACACCTTCTGAAGAGCCTGAAGCCAGCTCTACAGCCGTGGACCAGACGTCAGTCGAGCTGGAACCAAGCAGCTCAGTATCTACTTCGATGATGCCAATGTCGACGACCCCGGCCTGTGGAGCAGTCTACACCGACCAGGCAAGCGGACACACGTATGCTATCCACTGTGGGATGGACAACACGGGAGACCTTCTCATCTCTCTTCCAATCGAAGACGGTGGTTATGCTGCCTGTGTTCCAGCTTGCGAAGGCTACGTCGGCTGCGTGGGCTTTACATTCTCGGGCAACGATGGCGGCACCTGCTACCTCAAGACTTCCGAGGGCACGTACTCATATGCAGCCGAAACTATCATCTCGGGTTTCCAGGTGGAGGTGCCAAGTGGCCTCAGCTCCACGCTGACGCCAGTGGTATCTACTGAACCCCCTTATCTCGGGGCCGAATACTGTGGTCGATCAGGGAACAAACACGTACGCCGCACCTTCTACCGAGATAGCCATGACTTCCTCAAGCACTTCATCGGCTGCAAGCATGACTCCAACGCCAGGACAGCCAGCGTCACCTTGTCCGACAGCGGACTCTTCCCTCTGCGAGGATGACCAGGAGTCATCACCATGTTCGAGCTCAGCTGGCAATACCTACGACATCTCATGTGGCACTTACTACGAAGGCACGGTCATTGACACGTCCGACATCGACGAAACCGGTGGTCCTCAGAGGGTACGCAGAGGAATGGGAGTGTCTGAGGAGCTGGGTGCTAGAGATTCTGGCGTCTCGCGCGCCCTTGAACCATCTTTCGCCGCTTGCCAGGCGCTTTGCGATCGGACCGCGGGGTGTGTTGCCCTCAACTACGTCGGCACCAACTGCGAGCTGCTCAGTTCGGTTACTGGTACCTCGCAGGTACAGGGTGCTGTCGGAGCATCCGTGACCGCATTTGCACCTCCGGCATACGCAAGCACTGCTCCTTCGTCGTCGGCGACGCCAAGCACACCTTCAGTCACCTACGTGTCCGGGATCTGCAGGTTCGATGTACACAGATGGAGCCCAGGACGTCTACGGCGTCGGCTGCTACACCACTTTCCCGGGTAACGATATCGGGACTCCCATCAGCGCGTCATCCTTTGTTGACTGTCTACCCTACTGTGACTCGCTGACCGGCTGCTCTGGTGTCCTGTACAATGTTGCATCTGGACTTTGCTACTTGAAGTCTACTCTCAACTCCGTCTCCGGGTCAGATTCCAACATCATCTACGGCTTGAGGAATCGCGCTGCGCCGGAGGAGTACACGCAGACGGCGACTCCAACTATCTCAACCACCTTGGGTAAGTCTGTCCCGGAGAATCGTGAGTTAGTAGCAAGCTGACGTTATGCAGGTACTGGAGCTACCATCACACTTTTACCAACCACCACGATCATATCTTTCCTACCACCTGGCAGCACACCGCCTTCCGGTGGCTCATACACGTCAGGACCAAGCGGATCTTTCTATATCTCAACGTCCATTCCTACACCGACCGGTAACGTACCCGTGAACGATACGGGAGTTGCGTGTCTTTGCTACACCTGTGCTCTAACACCGACTGTGGTGCCTGGCTGTACAAATCTGGCGGTGCCCGACAGTGGAGGCGACAATACCATCTCTCCCATCTTCCTGCCGTCGATGACCTCCATACTCTCCAGCCCGCGCGGTACGTGCACGCCTCTGCCTGGTACGGGGACCACTACGATGTTTGCGACAACTACGATTACAAGCTGCGGTGTTGCTGGTATTTGTCCCGCTCCCGGCTATAACATTGGAGGAGGGAATACCACCCGGAGTGGAGACGTTGTTGTTACTACGACGGGCAAGGGCGGCAGCACTGTGATATATACGCAGATTCCCAATAACCCGACCACCTCTAGCGGCAGCGGAAGTGAAGGCGGCGGAAGTGGCGGAAGCGGCGGAGGTGGAGTAAGTGGTACAGGCACTGGCGCCGGAGGCAGCGGAGTTCCACCAGCAACAACACCAGGAACGGGCGAGAACCCACTGCCGACTTGCCCTTACGCCGACAACACGGTCTTCACATCGCCAATGGGCAATCTTTACCAAATTATATGCAACACAATCTTCATCGACGATTACGTTACCGAACGGAAGACGACGCCCAGCTTGGCGACATGCATCTCGCTCTGCGATATGTACAATACCATGTCTTTCATGGTCGCTTCGCCTTGCCGTGGAGTCAGCTGGTACAGCACTCAAGATACGGACAACTGCGTTCTTGAGAGTGGCAGTACAGGCGTGTACCAGCCAGGCTGGTGGAGCGCAAGGTTGGTAACGCCATATCTGGGCCCTGGTGGAGGGAATGTAACGGGCTCTGTTGGCAACGGCACGAGTGGTGGAGGCGCTAGCACGGTCACGGGTCCTGGAGGTGTTAGCACGGTTACCGCTCCGCCGGTCGTGAGCATGTATGTCAGTAATGGGCAGACCATTGTCCAGACCGTTACGGGTGGCAATGGTGGAGGAGGTGGGGGAGGGGGCGATGGCTCTGGCGCAGGTGAGTCTCATTCGAAATTTGTCGTGGTACTTTCGCTAACCCTCCATAGGTACAGGTCCAGGGACTGGCGCAGGCACGGGAGCAGGTAAGTCCCGCTATAGTGTTTCCTTCGCACGTCTACTAAATCCTTCTTAAGGCACTGGTGCCGGAACAGGACCCGGTACGGGCGCAGGTACAGGTCCAGGTAAGCAGTCTCTTGCCTTTTGCTCGCTCATTCGGGCCTACTAACGGTTTTAAGGCACGGGTCCGGGGACAGGAGCTGGTAAGCGTCTATCAGCCGGAGCAAAACGAGGCACCCTGCTAACTATTTGGAAAGGCACTGGAGCAGGTACAGGAGCAGGTACAGGACCTGGAACGGGCCCAGGCACTGGTCCAGGCACTGGTCCAGGTGAGTTAGGGCTCACAAGCGTAGTCATCGAAGTATAAGCTAACAATTCCACAAGGTACCGTACCAGGTACGGGCGCAGGGACCGGAGCAGGTAGGCCGCTGCATATAAGGCACAATTCTGCGCAAGCATGCTAACAAGTTGAGAAGGCACCGGACCAGGAACGGGCCCTGGTACGGGTGCAGGCACAGGCCCAGGTGAGCATCAGCAGCACGCAGTCTCTACCTTTCGAGAGAAGCTAACACATCTATAGGTACAGGACCTGGAACGGGACCGGGCACAGGTCGGGTACGGGCCTAGGTGTGTTTGCAGTAGCGGTATACCGTTCGTCCATCAAACGCTGATCCTCTCTTCTAGGCACCGGACCGGGTCCTACGTCGACTCTCATGATTCCTTCGACGGTGTACAGCGTCTCGACTGCCATTTCGACGTACGTGAGCAACGGCATTACGCAGGTCACAACGTATGGGATCACGACTGCGGTATCTGTTGTCTATCTCCCCGCGACGACGCAGACAGTGACCACCACGAGCGAGCGTGTTGTCCCGTCGACAGTCTACAGTGTCTCGACGGCCGTATCGACCTACGTCAGCAACGGCGTCACTACGGTACGCTCACGCCTTCATTCCACCGCAGCTCCAGCCCTGCATAGCTAACCCCTCCCTCAGGTCTCAACCTACGGCGTTACAACCGCAATATCCGTCGTCTACCTAACCCAAACAGCCTCAACAGTAACAACAACCACCGTCAGCATCAGCATCCAAATCTCCGACCGCGTCTCCACTGCCCCGGGCGCAACCACAGCCAAGCAGGCGCCACAACCACAGCCCCCGGCGCCACCGTAACAAACACCAACGACGGTCCCACCGTAACGAACACCAACGCCGGCCCAACCGTCACGCAGTCCCCGATGTACATGACCATCACGCAAGGCGGAGGCAACTACATCACCGTCACGCAGGGAAGTGGAGGGACCGTGACGGTGGTGAGTTATGTGTATCCGAGTAGTACGAGCAGTAGTTTCACGTGTAGAACTTATGCGACGAACTACTTGAACGGGCGGAGTCCGAGGAGGGTGAGGAGGAGTGTGTTTGATTTGGATGTGCCGAGTGTGTTGGGCAAGTATGAGAGGATGGCTCGACCTGGGGCGGTGGCGAAGGTTTGAGGGGAGGCGTGGGTGCATTGTAGGGTGTTGATCTGTCCGTCTGTTCAGGATGCTGAGCGTTTGTATGTACTTCGTTATCTTTGAGCTATGCTGATACCTTAAGTGATCCTGGCAACTCGCTCTCGCCCTACGTGCCTGATAGTAAGCCTTTCCGTGCTCCGAATTAGCTTGCCGTTATTAACGACTCGTCGATCTCATAGAGGCAACCGTCCATACAGAGCTTGCGGTTGCTAATAGTAAGGAGTACCCATGTTTGGACGTGGTTTTGATCATAATCCAAGCTACCTCCCAGCATGCACAAATCACCCTGGCAAGACTCCCACCGGAGATCAGGAATCGGATGTACTGCCACACTCTCTCATCTCAACCCTTTCCAGATCACGGCGCCTTCACCGACATCGGGGGCGCATCGCCCCAAGTACTCTCTGCAGGTCAACGACAGGCTCACATCACTGCTTTATTATAAGCATGCCGGCAGCTCCGGCACGAAAGCACAGAGATGCTATATCACGTCAACGAGTTTGTCATACCTTCGCATCGGCACCGGAAGCGCGACACAGGTCTACGCTGGTTCGTGGCCCGCATCGGGCAGAAGAACACCCAAGCAATCCAACAGATCGCAGTGGATGTCGAATTGACACCAATTACATATCTTCGCGGGCAGTCGCTGGTGCTGGGATCGCTGGTGCAATGGTTCAGTGCTCTCAAACAGTATGAGCTGCCTGATCTCCATCTCCAGGTCGACTTTTTCGATCGGAATTGTCACGCCGATGCGCCTGAGGTGATGGTAGATGTCAGGGATCTAGATGAGGATCTGAAGAAATATCTGGGGATGTTCGAGGATGGGGATACGGCCGCTCGAGCATGAGGTGTGTAGTCCGGTGGTGCTGATGCTTGGAATCCTCCGCTTGGTCCAAGGGCGGGAAAGAGAATCCAGAGAGTGTGCTCCACTGGCGGAAAGGTTCACTGCTGCGGGAGTCGTGGGTCGCTCTTGTGAGCTAGCAGAGGGAGGAAGCGGTAGTATAGAATGAGTGTGGTGGCCTTTGACGGGCGTCACAGATGCTTGATGATACTCCGTTGGAGACTCCATTGCCGGCGACTTTGGGCTTCAGCAGTCATGTAGCAGCCAGAGCGCGGAAGGAGGTCACCACTCTTTGCATCTCGTGGTCCCGCCTTTCATTGGGATCTGTGGTTGAAGGGATGAGATGACGAGATAGGCCCGCCGTGCAAAAGAACAATTTGTTGTTGCCTTCAGCTCGGAGAATGGCGGGCGTTGTGAATCTCCGACTTCATCCAGCCTCCCATTGCAGCAACATTCGCGAATGCGACTTCAGTGTCTCTGCCTTGCCTTTGCAGAGCCGTGAAGAATTTGTCTGTAATGTCTTGATCTTGCGAAGGAGGCCGTGAAGGCCTTATTCAGTACTGTAATTGACCAGCGTTCACGATGTCGTTGACCTTCAAGCTTCTGTCTCTGGGAATAAGGACTGCTGCGAAACCCATTGGAGTAAGGCATTGTCGCACATGCGCAGGACGCTGTTGTGCTAATCGCATACCACAGAACTACATCAAACGACAAGCAAAAGAACACGATGGCTTCCGGCGCTTCGCAATCAACCAAGCCCAACGCGTGCACCGAATCGACATGCGTATGCGACTGGGTATCCTACACGACCCCGAAGCACAGCAGCGAATGTACGACCGCGAGCAGAAGGCAGCAGAAGACAAGAAGCGCAAAGCCGAGGCCCCCACGGTGCGGAGCGAGCTAGAGCAGAAGAAGCACGACGAGCAGAAGGCACGGCCTGAGGACGGCACCGACGCGAAGAAGGAAGAGAAGAAGAAGGTCAAGATCCGGCCTCTAAGCGACGCGAGGGCTATCGAGCTAGGCGCGAACTTCTTCTCCGAGGCTTTCATCTTTGCGGTTGCGGTGGCGTTGATTTTGGCGGAGAACTACAGGAGCAGGCTCAAGGAGAGCGCGAGAAGGGATGATGTTGCTGAGCGGTTGGAGGGGTTGGAGGCGCAGGTTGAGAAGCTGGGTGAGAAGTCTCGTTTGCCGGAGCTGGAGGCGCTGAATGAGAGGATCAAGAGGGCGAAGGTCGAAAGGGCGAAGACGGCTTGGTACAACCCCGTGGGATGGTTCCGTACAGCAGACAGATTGGAGGAGGATGACGATGATGAGGGTATACCGGGCGAAGTTGAAGGGTCGGGGCACAATGCGGTAGCGGCAAAGACGAGTATCACCGCCCGGCCGGAGCAGGCAACCAAGGTGAAAGAGGTGGACTCTGCAGGGGGTCAGGACGGCAAAGAAGCGAGACCGCCAGACCCGGCACCAGGGAAGAAGCCCGAGCGAGTCGACACCGTCAACGCTGCAACGAAGGGTAGATGACGGTCGGCAGAGCTAAGTGCCTGCTTTTGTAAATGCTATGATACCCCACTTATTGTAAGAAAAGCGAAGCAAGAGTGTGTAAACGATGTATACTACATGTACAATACCGTCCTACCTCCGACGCGTAGTTGACGCGAGTTAGGCAGCCAGGCTTCTTCCAACCTCACCTCTTCGAGACAGCATCCGAACACAGGGTTACGCCCCGGACGACACATCTACGAATACCAGCAAGATGTTTTGCACATCCTTGCGAAGAAGACAGTCGGTCGTACAGGCGATACCGAGACTGATCGGGCCGGAGAACCTAGGCCTCGGAGGTACAATTGAGCCAGGAGCCTTGCAAGGCAGCCGACAAGCTGACGACTATATTAGAATCTCGCCTCGAGACTCACGATCTCGCACTTCCAATCACGACCAACGTCGATCCGAGGACGCGCAGTACAACTGCGACTCGCCAACTCCGCGTGCTGCTCTTCTCGCCCTCTGCGACCACCAACGAAAAGCTACCGCAGACTCTCGAGCGTATCAGGCGCTTCGCTTCACTGACCGGAGGCCAAGATCTCGCCATTGTCTTTCTAATGAGCTCTTTGATAAATGGCACCAACTTAGCCGGGAACATCAACAACAACAGTACGGGCCAATCTTCAGGCCAAGAAGGCGTACTCGCATACAGCAAGCTTCAAGCAGCAATGATGGACCACCCAGACATCCCGCACGTCCCCACTCTGCCACTGGCGAATCTCGACGGCCTTGCGGAGCTGCTCAGGAAGCACGTCGCCCACCTCAGCCAACCGAAGCAGAAGGTCAAGCCAACCACAACACCCTTCGCGCTGCTTCAGCTGTGCACAGTGAACCCGACGATGTCACAGCAAACCGCGTTCATCCTCTCTGACCTCTTCCTAATCTGCGAGAGCTGGCAAAGGCGTGCACGAGCATCTCTTCCGCGCGGAACTCCAGCTCGCCTTCTGCGAGAGCTGCCGGATTCTCGTCGCAGATGCACAGGACGCAAGGTAGCGGACTGGAGACGAGTACACAATGTTCTGACGATCGTGCTGTCGGAAAGCTGAAGCGTCTGAGGGATCTTGTCGGCGAGCAGGAGTGTGTGGATATCGTCGACTTCTGGAAAGAAGAGTGGACAGTCGACTGAGCGCACAGGGGACAGGGTGCCAATGCAGCATCTTCGCTGGCTCGAATGGAGACTGGCTCACGTGTGCATCGCAAGCACATCGTCGACCATTCGTCCTGCAGCTCCTAGATAATTCGCCGGATCACACAAGCTCTTCAACTTCTCCCTCGGAATAGCCTGACCGACCTCCTCCTTCTCCACCAGCACATCAAACAGCCCCTTCCCCTCACTTCCCTCAATCGTCTCCCTACAAGCCTCATAAACCACATCATGCGCCCTCTGCCTGCCTCTAAACTTCGCCAACTCCATCATCACCGCCTCGGCAACAATCAAGCCCCTACTAGACCCCAGATTCTTGCCCATCTGGCCGACATTAATGATCAACCCGCTCAACGCGAAATCCGCCTGGGTCAGCGCTCCAACAGCGACGACGAAAGACTCCGGTACAGCTACCCATTCTAAATGCCATGGCCCGCTTGCTCGTTCAAAGTCGGAGACCATCGCATCCATCACTAACCCAGCATTCGCGCGCAGCAGCTTCGACGCCGCGAGGATGACTTCTGAGGAGATCGGGTTCCGTTTCTGCGGCATCGTACTACTAGCCCCTCGATGCGGGACGAAAGGCTCGCTGACCTCGCCGATCTCGTTCGAGCTCATCACAATCAGATCCAGAGCAACTTTACCCAGCGTGCCGCCAAGCGTGGCAAGGAAATTGATGATCTCCGCAATGCCGTCGCGAGCAGTGTGCCATGTGATTTCCGGATCTTGGAGCTTGATTTCCTGTGCGAGAGCTTTCCTCACTTGCACACCTCTGTCCGCTCCTCCTCCGTCGCGAGAGAGGCAAGCGTACCCGCCGCGCCACCAAACTGCACCACCAAACACCTCGGCCGTAACTGCTGCAATCTCTCCAAATGCCGCCGCATCGAGCTGAGGTAGACGGCGCATTTATATCCAAAAGTGACGGGGAGGGCATGCTGCATGTGCGTCCGTCCCGCCATCGCAGTATCGCGGTACTTCCTTGCCAGACGCTCGAGGGTGGAGATGAGAGAAAGCATCAACCTTTCCACAACGTCGAGTCCAGCTTTGACTTGTAGGACGGTGGCCGAGTCCTGGATATCCTGCGTCGTGGCGCCCCAGTGCACGTAGCCTCCACCCCTTCACCCTCTCCACCATCACCACCTTCTTCATCCGCCTGATCACAAGCCTCACCCAATTGCCTGACTAGGGTAAGATAGGGTAGCCCACTACCTCCGTCTCAGCGCTCAGACGCTCATAGTCTAGTTCGAGATTACCTTCTTGGAGGGCAGTAGCGATCTTCTGGCCAGCAGGGGAAGGGATGACGCCGCATTTGGCTTCTGCTACGGCGAGTGCGATTTCGACGTCCACGCAGCGACGGATGTAAGTTTTGTCGTCAAAGATGGCACGAATCTCGGATGTGCCGAAAAGGTTCTTGAAGAGGAGGGAGTCGAGGGCTGAGATTGGCATTGTGCTGTTGTTGGCCTGGTCGATGAGTGGTCCTCCTGTCCAGAGTATCGTTGGCATAGGTATGACTAGGGTCTGCAAGCTGTTAGATGTTTGATAGTTGAGTTATGCAACAGTGCTGTGCTGTCATCTTATCGATCGTTTCTTAAGGGCTGTCGTTTGGTGTGTGCCCTATGGATACGTTTCGGTATATATAAGTCGATTGAGCAGTCCGGTATCGGTGGAGCTCATAGCTGCCTCGCATACTCCTTTCGACTTGACCTCACTCGAACAAGAACGACAGCGGGAGTAGGACGTGCTTCTCGCAAGACAGAAGGACTCTTCGACTTACATCTGGGCTGCAGTGAAGCAAGTAGGCTACGGGATTCAAGCCATATCCTGCTGGAGGATGAGTGGATCACTGCTGTTAGAAGTCCCACTTCCATGCTTGACATATCGCATGACTATTCATCACTCTCACTCTCATCCACAACTCTCTTCTTCCGCCCCTTCTTCACGGTAGCAGCAGCAGCAGGCGCCGCGATCTCCTCAACCACAGAACTACCACCTGCGTCATCATCATCATCAACGTCCATCATAGCAGCCAGCGCAGGATCATTCTCTTCATCCTCATCCACATCCACACCATCAGCCCTCCCCGACCCAACCTCATCCTCATCACTCGACTCTCCAATATCCTCAACACCACAGCCTTTTCTTCAGCCTCTTCCTGGGCGGCTGCGTATCATCCGGAAGCCTCTGTGAGGAACTAGCCATCTCAATCTCATCGCTCTTAGCTAAGAAGGCCTCCAATTCGCTATCCATCTCCTCCTCGTCATCCTCACCACTCGTGTCCGCGGAGCCGAGATCGATGCCCTGCGTGCCGATGCGCATGTTCGCCGGCGTAGGCTCGGGAGGACTCGTCGCCTTCGCCTGCCATTGAACCGAAGGAGGTCGTGCGTTGGGTCTTTTTGCGGGGGCGACCGCGAGGTTTGGGGGAGGTTTCGCTGCTGGAGTTACTTTGGTTTTGGGTTTTGGGCCTGGCTTCGCTCTTGGCTTTGCTGACGGAGGAGCATCATCTGCAGTGTCCAGCGTGGCGGCAGATTGGATTGATATCGTTCGCTGCGCAGGCTGGTCCTTGCGCGGTCGTCCTCTTGTTGCTGGCTTGACTTTGTCTTTTGGCACCGGCGCTTCGATCGCTGCCACATCGTCCTCGTCAGTCGACATTGGGCTTACGAGCCTCGATTCACTTGGGCCAGCAGTGCGGAAAAAGCTTTCATCCAGAGCCTCCTTCATCACTTGAATCTTGACATCGTCGACAGCTTGCACAGCGCGCATGGTCCGCTGAAGAGCCTCAATTGCGCGCCCATGGCGAACATACTTTGTCGGTCCCGCTTTGCTCAAGTACTGCGGATAAGCAGTTGGATCAGGAGCGCAAATAACGGCATCATCATCACCATCAGCAAGGCGTAGATACTTGCGCTCATGGTCCCGCTCTTGCACATCCGTCAGCATGACCTCCTGGAGCGAAGGCACCTGTATGGCATCAGGCTGAGGTTCGGGCGCTGATTTCTTCGCCTTTGCAGGCGTCGTCTTCTTCTTCGCTGGGGTCTTGCGTTTCCGCGCCGGCTTTTCGTCGCTCTTGTCGCCATCAGAGTCCATACGAGAGGCCTTGACAAATCCAGTCCGAACATTGTCAGGCATGTGGAACTTCTTCGCCGGACGCTTAACTGCACGACCGCCCTTCGCTCTTCTGCCTCGCTCATTCACGTCGATGGGTTGACTATTCTCGACTGGGATGTCAACGATTCGCTTGTCGACCACAGGCTGCACTTCCTTGGGCAAGATGCGTGGACTTTCGTCGTCCCGATACTCGTAGTTGCCAGCATCCGCGATCGACTTCTGGATGAGACGTAATTGTCCTTCGCCTTGGTGTAGTCGTTCTCCTCCTTGCCTCTCATCATGAGCAATACGACCCGGCCCGTGCGTTTGCGACCTGTACGGCCGATACGTTGCAGCATTCGGATGGGAGAGGCAGAAGCGTCGTAGTTGACGATGAGATCAACGTCGCCAATGTCGAGACCTTCCTCGCCGATAGATGTCGCGACCAGTGTGTTGTACTTGCCAGCCTTGAAGTCCTGGATGACTTCGTTTTGCTTCTTCTGGTTCATGCCCTCACTGCCCTTGCTCGCCGCCTGGCCAACGAAGACTTGCGGTCTAATCATCGGCTCGCTGCGCTTAAGCACTCGGCAAATCTCTTCTGTACTGTCTCGATAGGAGGCAAAGACCATCACCCGAGTCGCAGAAGGCGGAACATTACTCCCTTGCATTCCTTCACCGGTATCGAGGAAATGGTTGAGGACGACCTCACGTAAGTAATCAAGCTTCGGATGGCCAATAAACTCTGGGTCGTTAGTCCAGGCACGAATGAAGCCCGTCATCTTGGTGAAGTGCTCGCTCTGGACAATTTCGGTTGCGTACTTGCTCTTCGTTTCTCCTGAACTGACCTTGCGCTGGAATTCGTTGATGCTGGAGTAGAATGGGCCAATGCCATGGTTCTTGAGGAGGGCGACCCCGTGAGCAACCTGCGACAGGACGGTGAAAATGGCTTGAACCATGAACTTGATACCTTGCGGCGCATTCTTTCCAGCATCGGACTGGCTCCATTTCTTCCGCGCCAGCGTCAGACCGAATGCGGTGAGGCCCATTGGGTCCTTGTTCCAGTAGCCGTTTTGTGAGCACAGTTTGTCCAGGGCAGGCTGCAAGGATTTCGAGAAGGTCCATGATCAGTGCCTGCTCATCACTCACATTGAAGAGCTCCACATCAGTCTGCTTTTCGTGCGTGTACGCGCGAATGTCCAAAGATTGCTCGGTCCTCAACTCGACACGAGCAATGCTCAGCGCATTGATGACTTGCTGCACGGCTTCGACGGTCCCGCCTGGCGTCGCCGTGAGTGCTAGCACACGGAAGCTGGGGTTGAAGCGACGAAGAAACTTTATGACTTCGGTGTATGCATAGCCTCCGGTGGACTTATGCGCCTCGTCTACAACAAGGAGTACAATCTTCTTCGGATCGCATCCGCCAGCTTTCAGATCGTTGATCACGGTCTGAGGGGTCATGAAGAAGACCCTTTTCTCCTGCCATTGCTCGAAACGTACTGCAGGAGCAGTCTCGCCGGTCATGAGGACCGTATCTCTGCGCGGGATGCCAACATTGTGGTAGCAAGCCTCCATCTGCTGAGCAATGAGCGGCTTCGTGGGAGCCATGAAGATCATCTGGGAGTCCTTGGTCCAGCGATAGTAGTTCAGCATGACGGTCGCGGCAATGAAGGTCTTGCCGAGACCTGTAGGGAGAGCGACCAGGGTGTTGTGGAAGAGTGAACGAGAGACAATATTGTACTGGTAGTCTCGGATTGTGCCCAGATTGGTGGGATAGACCCAAGTCTTCATGGCGGCTTCGTCGAGCTTGTGGTGCGTGGGTCGTTCATCACGAGCCTTAAGAGGCCATGCATGCTTCTTCTTTGCGGCTTGCGTGGCGGACATCTCTTGGGTGGCAGGCTGTCCGAAGATCGTCATCTGTTTTAGCCCTTGCTGCGGCCCTCGTAAGCCATTCGCCTGGGCTTGCGAAGCTGTGACTTGCGAGGAAAGCTCAATCACCTCCTTGGTTGGAGACTTCTCGAGGTGACGATGAGGAAAAGGCATCTGGCGGCAGGTTGGCGAGCTCGTCTGGTATCTCGAAGACAGACGCTCCGGCGCATGGACCATTTGCCTGTCCGCCTGCCTTCACGCCCCTACTCAATCGATCTTCTTCGTCCTGCAGTCTT